>CM014276.1:6746967-6778673 GCA_004135705.1 Alloteropsis semialata | reverse complement strand
TATATATATAAATAAAGAGAGTTTGGCAGTTTCACAAATACAACTTAAGAAACAAAAAAAGAAATAAAAAATATCAAAAGAACTATGAAAGGTTGTGCAGCCATTCCTAAAAGACTTGGGTATATCTCGGCTTTGCCCGTAGAATAACTAGAGCAAATTCCTTGCAGAAATTAGATTTGCATGAGGCCACTGACGGCTGAAGCCCTCTGAAGATAATATCATTTCTCGAGCACCAAATTGACCAGCTCATTAGAATAATGACCTCCATGAAGAACGGGCCATGCAGTTGAAGACGAAGGCTGCTGACAATATTATTGGTTGGCCTGGAAGGTGGGACATTCAGATTCAGAGAGGACCAACATGCTTGAGCAAAACCACAGTCAAAGAAGAGATGTTCAGCAGACTCTTCAAATTGTTGGGCACATAAGACACAATCATAGGAATCAAGGTGCATATTGCGACGTCTGAGAATATTCCTGGTGCTTAATCTATCTTGAAGAAGAAGCCAGAAGAAGACTCTGTGTTTTGGTTGGCAACATGACTTCCAAAGCCAGTTGAAAGAGGGATGCACTTCCCTTTGTCCTATCAAATGTTTATATGCTTTAGCTGAGGAGTAAAGGCCAGAACCCCAGATGTAAGTCCAAGAGTCTTTCTCATTCACTAGTGTCAAATCCGCCACTTTAGACTCTAGGTGTTCAAGCTGGGTAAAAGCTTCCATGGATAGGGGCAGGTGAAACATATTGTGAAAAGGTTCAGTCTGCTTTGCCTGGGAGACTGAGATTCTCTTGTTTTTTGCAAATGAGAACAGCTGTGGATAGGCTTGGGATGGTACCTGATTGCCCCAAAGATCTGACCAGAAGAGACATGTTGATCCATCTTGTATGTTGATTGCAGCTATCCCCTTGAAGGTATCCAGTAATTTTAATACATCTCTCCACCAGAAAGAACCCTTCTTTATGTGGCTTGGAAGCTTCCCGTTAGAGTAGTATTTCTCCCAAACTAGATTCACCCAAGGGAGATCTTCCTTGTTGAAAAACTTATGCAAGTTTTTGAGTAAGAGGGCTTCATTTTGGGTCCTGAGGTTGATGACTCCTAGACCCCCTTATGTTTTAGGCAAACACACTAGAGGCCAAGCAGCTTTTGATGGGTTCTTGGCATTAAGATCAGAGCCTCTCCAAAGGCAATGCTTTCTATATTTATCAATCTGGTCGATCACAGTGGAGTATAGGGAGAAAGTGCAAAGGTGAAACATGTTAGAGATGTGAAAACTGCATTGGTCATCTGCAGTCTACCAGCCTGGGAGAGATAGATGGAAGTCTGAAGTAGCCTTCTCTCACATCTGGTTACCATGGGTAGAAAGTCTTCAACTTTGGGTTTTGACTTTGGGTTTTGTGATCCCAAGTGGTAGTGAAAGGCAGACTGCCTTTGGAGCATGCAAAAGTTGTAGCTAAAAGGTCAAGCTTTTCTGACGTAATATTAATAGGGACCATCATAGATTTATTATAGTTGACCTTAAGTCCAGTAGATGTTGCAAAAGTTTCAAGAAGGCCTTTCAAAGTTAGAAGCTGATTACAACATGCCTCCATTATGATTAAGGTGTCGTCAGCATACTGGATGACCGGAAAATCTGGGTTTGACACACAGGGAATAGGAAGCTTCAGAGCCCCTTGGTCCTTAGCTTGGTTTAAGATTGATTGTAAGAAATCAGCTGCCAACACAAAGAGCAAGGGTGATAGGGGATCGCCTTGCCTAACACCCCTCTTGCAGTGAAATGTCTTGCCGGGAACACCATTGAGCAGAACAGCTGAGGTCCCTGATTTGAAGATGGAAGATATCCAAGATAGCCAAGTGGGGCCAAAACCTCTAGCTTCCATGAGATCCAACATGGCTCGATGCTCTAACTTGTCAAAAGCTTTTTCAAAGTCAAGCTTAAGAATAACCAGCTCCTTTTTTGAATGATGGCATAGATGCAAGTATTCAAAACACCAAGCAAGACAGTCTTAGATGGTTCTTGACTTGATGAAACCATATTGATTTGTGTGAATAAGTTTCATAATGACTCCTTGCAGCCTATTAGCCAGTAGCTTAGTGATGACTTTGATTGAAGAGTTTAGGAGAGAAATGGGTCTGAAATCTCCCACTCTAGTTGGGGTATCGGTCTTGGGCAAAAGAGTAATGAAAGATCCATTTATACTCTGAATACAGGCCTCACCTTTCTAAAAGGCATCACATAGATCATAAAAATCATGGCAGATGATGGGCCAACATCTTTTCAGAAATTCATAATTGAAACCATCTGGTCCTAGAGATTTGTCAGAGGGTAAACTGTGAACCACCCCATCAATTTCATCCTTGGTAAATGGCTCTTCTAACAATGTGAGGTCTGCAGTTGTTGTGAGCAGAGAGTGCAGGTCAAACTGCATAGCACAGGGTTCAGAGGTACCAACCTTTCTTTGAAGGAGTTCCAGATAATGTCAGCCTTTCCCTGGTGAGAGGAGATTTTAGTCCCATCCTCTGAAAGGACTGAAGATATCATCTTTCTTCCATGTTTTATAGTGGCATTGGCATGAAAGAACTTAGTGCCTGCATCCCCACTTTTAACCCATCTGATGGTCCCTCTTTGTTTCCAATATAGTTTCTGCTGGTGTAGGAGCGCTGAGAGTTTCTCTGATAGGATCTCTCTAAAGTTCCACTCTATTAAGGTAAGATCTCTAAACTCCTCCACTGTGTCCAAAAGCCTTAGGACAAGCTTGACATTTTCAATGTTGGCTTTCAAACTAGAGATATGTCATTGCCAGGCCCTTAGAACTCTCCTGAGGTTTTTGAATTTAGCTGAAATATGCTTGGCTTTGTCAGTCTGAAAAGTTGGAAGAGACCATCCATGCTGCACAACCTGGATAAAATTCTCATGCTCCATCCAATAGTTTTCAAAACGAAAAGTGTTTCCCTTTGGGATCTCAGTGCAAATTTCAATAACACAGGGAGTGTGGTCAGAGGTCTCCATGACAAGAGGCCTAGCCAAAGTGTTGGGGAAATTTAGGGCCCATGAAGGGGAAGTGAAAAACCAGTCTAGTCTCTCAAGAAGAGGTGGATGTTGTTTATTGGACCAGGTATACTTCTTGCCTTGAAGAGGGATTTCCAAAATACCTAGGGCACTGATAGCAGCATTGAACATGAGCATTTCAGAAACATCTCCACCAGGTCGATTTCTGTCTTCAGGTTTCCTCATAAGGTTAAAATCCCCCACAATGAGCCAGTCTTGATCATCTGGCATTTGAATATTTTCAAACCATTCTATAAATTCATTCTTACCCTCTGGTGTACATGGTGCATAGATGTTAGTCAGGACCCAATAAGCACCAGAATGAAGGGACTTGAAATCAATAGACATAGCAAATCGGTTCTGGAAGATCACAAGCACTCTTCCAAGCAACTAGCATACCCCCAGAGGCACCATTAGAGGGCAAAAATTCAAAACGGTCAAAAGAGGGAGGACAAATATTTTTAATAAACTGAAGATCAAAAGCAGCCTTTTTGGTTTCCTGGAGACAAAGAATGTCACAGTGGCTCTCAACAGCCTTATCTCTACTAGAATCCCATTTCTTGTCAGAATTAATACCACGCATATTCCAACATAAAACATTCCATTTCCTTCTAGAAGATCCTTGATTCATGATAAAGGAGGATGAAATAGTAGGGATATTTTATCACAAAAATATCCACACACCAGGTCATGCAATTCAGGTAAATAAAGAGCACTGTATGAGGAATTATTACAAGCCAAGAGAATGTGAGAGATCCTGATGCAAAAGAATATCTCCAACTAGAACAAAAGGCAACAAAAGCTGACATCCTTGAACCAGGGCACCCAGGCCCCTCACTTTCTAGATTTCTTATGCTTGTTGTCATAAGCTTCATCAGCATCTTTGGATTCTTTGTTCTTCTTAGACTTGCCCTCATCAGGAGCAGTCTTTTTCACTTTGGTACCTGCAACACCTTTATCTTTGGGGATCTTGGGACCGACGGCTTGACTTTTCTTTTTCTTTTTAGCTAGAAGAGCATCATCAGAAAGTCTGTTAGGATCAATCTTACAGAAATCAATACCAAGATTTTTAATTATAGAGGGAGAAATACTTGGTGGTTCAGAGGCACAAGCTAGGCAATGCTTATCCTTGCATCCAGAATTTTTAAAGCCTTTTGATTGATTTCTGACTCTGCTACTTCTCCTAAGTTCAGTGTCAACAATGACTTCCTTGGCCCGTCTTTTTCCAGCCTTAGCATAGGTGGCAGGGGCAAGATGGTTGCCCAAAGGAGTGGAATGGGGAGACAATTCCTCGATGATAACTGTGCTAGAAGAGGATATATTTCCTATTGCAGTTATAGGCTGCTGATTACATTGCATATCAACAGAACCAGGGCAGCTAGTTGGAATAGAGAACTGCACATGAGACTGACCACTTTTGAAAAAATCCCAAGCCTTGGAAAAAAGGAAATTATGAGCCCAGTGGAAATGAAAAGGAGACATCAGCATCACTGTGAAGAAATTGGACCAGTTCAGTGGAATTTCCACAGGGGGGTCAGGAGCTTGGAAGTGATGAGCCCACAATCTGACAGCCTCAGCATGCTATTTGTTTTTGGAATGGGCTAGAAAACCAGGGTCTCCACCAACTGGCTCCAAGATGTCCACAAAGCCCAGATGCATTTGTTGACTTGAAGATGCTTCCTGGTTGCTAGGAGCAACTTGGAGCGAAGGGGCCTCCAGGCCAAGGTTCTCAGAGTTGTCAGAGCTATTATGAGACAGGAGGAGCTCAAGTCCAAATTCTTCAACCAAGAAGCCAGCAGGTGAGCCAGGGACAGGGAGGGCTTGCACCACCTCAATGCCATGATCTGCCAGGACCTGATCAATCACCTCATTTTCATTGGCAAGGTCATCTTCATTATCAGAGTCCTCCTGTGCCACTAGTGGCTCATCAGCCAAGGGGTTAACTTCCTCATGAATCAAGGGCTGCATCTCATTAATATCAATTCCAGCTTCTTCCATAATAATGTCTTGGTTATTCTGATTGCCATTGGGATTGACAATTTCTCCTTCTAGACCATCCTCATTAGGATCTTCATTAAGATCAAAAGCTAATGGGGCATCTGGTTTGGGCTGAATAACAGGAATGGGCCAAGGCTCCCAACCAGCATTATCAGCATTTCCACCAGCAGCTGGCCCTTGTTGAACATTAGGCCCATTCTGGAGTCCTGCTGCATTCTCTTGACCCATTGGGGCATTTTGGGCTGGACCAGCACGTGGTTGCCCATGTCCAAAGAAATCAAATGGCAGCTCAGGGTTAAAATCATCATCTGGGTGGGGATCTTCATCAGAAGGCATCCCACCAAGCATGTTTTCCTGAATGATTTCACATTGTACAGTCCAGGACTCACCATCCAATCCCTCAGCATCAGACAAGATTATGAATTGGGGGATTGATTCTAGGTCCAAAACACGGGCCTTGACAACCAACGCGGCCAGCTTGGCTTTATTACCTACCCAGGAGATGACTCTGCCAAAAGAGCACACTGCATTATCGAGATACTCGTCCTCCCAATAATCAATGGGAAAGCCCAACATCAAGAGCCAACATTCCCTATTAAAAGGCACTGAGCACCAGTTTCTGCCTCGGTTGTGTTTAACAAAGGTAATGTTGATATCATCAAAAGCATGTGGACTTGAGGAAATCAGATTATAACAATCCAAGACGTGAACAAACCGAACATAAGCCTGCCCCAGGTGACATGGCTGAATGTCTATTACCGCAACACGCATATGTTGCACCAGAAACTCATGAAGAACTTCCCTGATGTTGTCGAAGGAAACCAGATTACCAGGCAGCGGGTTGGTGGTGACGATGGCCACCTCCTCGTTACTGCGTCTTGGGCGCACCGCCACGGCTCGGACTGCTTGCTTTCGGTGCGGTACTGGGAGCCATTGGGTGTGCCGAGGGAGGAAGGGAGTCGGATCTGCTCGCTGGAAAGCCATGGGGGGCGACGATGGCGGCGGAGGATGCTCGCCGGCGCTGGAGCCGGGGTTTTCTGGAAGGGGCGGAGATGTAAAAGAACTTGTATCCAAAGAAACATTTCTATATTTATATTCGCTGGCATAAATCTACGAAGAAGCAGAAGGCCGTGAGATCACTTTGGCCTTTGGGCGAGGTACTCATTATTCACAATCCAAGCTAAGAACTCCATGTTGACAGTCAAAATTGACACGAGACCTTTCTGAAATCACTTCTCTGCGTGCTCAGATCGAAGAACTGAAGGCAAGCAATGGACCAGGTGATGTACTAGAACTGAAAAAAGCTTTATTACATATGGACGGGTTGTTGTATAGAGAAGAGATATCGGGTGTGTTTGGATCGTGACCTTAGCTGATCATACCAAAATTTGGCCACATTTAACATGTTTGGATGGTGGCCAAACCAAAATCTCAAAAGTGTCAAAATACACTATATTGTCAATATGACATGTGGGTCCCACATAATACTAATATTACTTGATAAAATATAGTCAATATGTATATTGTTTTATTGTTTTAGTTGCAAAGAATATAATAGTTACAACAGAATATAAATTTAAAAGTTGGTCTAAGAGATAAAATAGCTTGAGCATTATTTTAGAGCAATAAATAGACTGTACCATATCCAATACCTTGTTGCCACGTCATCTTGCATCATCTTGCATGCAAGTTTGGCCAGCCAAACTTTCACGGGCGAGCAAATTCTCAGCCCTGGAAACCAAATTTCGTTGGGGGCAAACCAAAATTTGGCAACAAACCAAATCGCAGCCAAAATTTCATGGCGTGGCCAATATTTGGCCTGGCTAGCTACGGCCATGATCCAAACGCGCCCGATGTGCCTGCAGCGATCTAGAATATCTTGGTTGAGAGGAGATCGAAACACAAAATTTTTTCATGGCAAAGATGTTTGGCGAAGTAGGAGGAACAAAATTTCAAAACTCAAGAGTGGATGACACCTAGTGTGTGACCAGCAGAAGGAGATAGAGGAGATGGCGTCCAGTTATTTGGAAAATTTATTTACAAAAGATTGTCATATCCATCCAAGCAAGCTACTGAACCGAGTAGAAGCTAAAGTGACACAGGATATGAAAAGAGCTTTGTGCAGGAATTTCACTGATGAGGAGATAAAGCATGTTATCTTCCAGATTGGACTATTGAAGGTGCCGGGACCAGATGGTTTTCCAGCTAGATTCTTCCAAAATAATTGGGAGATCATAAAGAAAGATGTGCTGGTAGCGGTTAAAGTATTTTTTTTGACACATGCAAGATGCCAGGAGGTGTTAATGAGTCAGCAATAATTCTTATTCCAAAGATGGACAACCCAAAAGATTTGAAAGATTTTTGACCAATTAGTTTATGCAGTGTCATAAACAAAGTTGTCTCTAAATGCCTGGTAAATAGATTGCGACCTTTCTTGCATGATTTGATTGCACAAGAACATGAAAGATAAGGCCAGTACACCATGTTAAGCACCATAGTTTTTAAGTCTTGTTTTTATTTCTGTAGTAGTATATTCACTAGAATATGCTTGTATCTCAGATTAGGATATTTCTGGAATATACCCATTGGGCTATATATGTACCATGGCTGCCCTTTGGGCCTCTTGAGAAATGTAATATAATATCTTTGGGCCAACAAGTGGTATTCAAAGCCTATGATTTCTCCACCCCAAAATATTACCTTTCTACCCCTCCACCTTATCCTCTCGGTCCCGAGCACTTCATCTCGGTCCGGCGGCGGCGGCGAAAGAAGTTCTTCCCGGTCGGTCGTGTCTTCCTCTCCCCGGCGCGCGCTCTCTCTCTCCGGTGCATCTTCCCCTCTCTCCTCTCCTCCTCGCGGTGGCGCATTGTTAGCAAGAGGGATAGGGGAATCGAAGGAAGAGAGATCCTCTCTCTCTCTCTCTCTCTCTCTCTCGTCTCTCTCGCTCATATACACGAGATAGCTAGGTCCTCTTCACCCATTCTGGGCCGGCATATCGGACATTAGCCTTCTTGGGCCGGCGGCTCAGACGCGGCCCATCCTCCTCGGCTTCCTTGTCGACACCCAGAGTAGTACTGCTGTTAACATCCCCTCCTCCTTTACAACCTGCTTGACCCCAAGCAGGTGCAAACGGGAATCATTGTTGCAGAGGCTCCAGATCTTCCCATGTCGCCAAAGAACGAGGCAAGCTGGACCACTTGATCAAGGCACGAGGAACACTTATCAAGCCTCGCGACACTTGCTTTTTATCCAGCACCAGCTCTGGAACCTGTAGAGTAAGATCAGCAGCAGGCAATACATTTGTTACCTGATGGGAAGGAGGCACTGCGAGCTTTCGTTGCGACACATGAAAGACCGGATGGATGGCTGCAGAGGAAGGCAATGACAACTTATATGCTACACTGCCAATGCGTTCCAAAATCTTGAAGGGTCTGAAGAACTTGAAACACAGCTTCTGATGGGCTCGAGGAGCCAAAGATGATTGCACATACGGTTGAAGCTTCACATACACTTGAGTGCCAACATCAAATTGCTGTTCAGTTCTCCTTTATGGGCCTATTTTTTCATCCAATGCTGAGCGTGATTCAACTGTTGTTGTAACAGACGGTTCACCAGAGCCTTCGACTGAATCCACTCATCAAGGTCACGAACAGCACAAGTAGTGGAAGAGTCAATTCCTAGGCTGCGGGGAGTGTAGCCATACAGAGCCTCAAAAGGTGAGCAGCCCAGCGCAGAATGAGAACTAGTATTATACCAGTAGTCAGCCAAACTGATCCAAGACATCCACTTAGCCGGGCACGCATGAACAAAGCAGCGCAGAAATGTTTCAGCTCGTTCCGTTTGACCATCCGTTTGTGGGTGATAGCTTGAACACCGGCCGGACGAAAGAGTTCTTGCCAACAGTTGCTTGTGAAAATTCTGTCTCGATTAGAAATAATGGATGTGGGCAACTCATGCAGTTTGTAAATATTGTCAAAGAAGGTTTGAGCAACAGTCAAAGCAGTGAATGGGTGAGGAAATGGCTATACTTAGTAAATTTATCAACAACAACTAGGATGCAATCCTTGCCCTTGGATCGAGGTAGGCCTTCAATGAAATCGAGCGAAACCATTTGCCAAGCAGAAGAGGGAACTGGGAGAGGTTGCAATAGACCTGGCTGTTTAGTATGGTCTGGCTTCGCTTGTTGGCACACTGGGCAAGAAGCCACAAACAGCTGCACAACTTTCTTCATACTTCACCAGAAGAACAGCTGCTTAATACGCCTGAAGGTCACTAGAAAACTAGAATGACCACCCATGGGAGAATCATGTAACGCAGCAATCACTTGGAGCTGGAGTTGAGAATTAGAAGCCAACCACAATTTGCCCTTAAAGCGCAGTCCACCAACTAGAGAGAAATTGGGGACAGCATCAGGTTTAACCGCTAATTTACTGAGAAGGTCCTTGGCATGATCATCAGCAGCATACCCTTGCATGATGTCAAAAGTCCACTGAGGCAAAACTGAAGACATAGACAAGATCTGCGCATCGGAATGTGTTCTACGAGACAGTACATCAGCTACACAATTTTCGGATCCCTTCTTCTACACAATATTGTATTGAAGGCCTAGGAGCTTTGTGAAGACTTTCTGTTGCCACGGCATATTAAGGCGCTGATCAGAAAGATGGATGAGGCTCTTCTGATCCGTGAATATCAGAAATTCAGCATGATGTAAATAAGCTCTCCACTGTTCCACTGCTAACAAAATAGCTAAGTACTTCTTCTCATAAATAGATAGGCCTTGAGTTTTTGGGCCCAATGGTTTACTAATAAACGCCAAGGGGTGCCCAGCTTGCATCAGAACAGCTCCCACTCCTTTATCACAAGCATCAGTTTCAAGACAAAATGGCTTAGTGAAATCAGTTATGGATAGCACTGGGACCGAACTAAGAGCTGTCTTGAGAGCATCAAAGGATTCCTGATGGTGTATTGTCCACACAAACAAGGAGTGCTTTTTAAGGAGATCAGTCAATGGCCTGGCAATGACAGCATAGTGTCGAACAAATTTCCGATAATATCCCACCAAGCCCAAGAAACTCCGCAATTCCTTTACTGAGGTGGGGGTTCACCAAGAGATAATGGCTTGCACCTTACTTGGGTCAGTAGCAATGCCAGCAGCGCTTATGATATGGCCAAGATACGAAATCTGTCTCTGAGCAAAGGCACACTTAGACAATTTGACTTGCCACTTGTCTCTGAGTAGAAGCTCCAGAACCAGCCTGATATGGTGGACATGCCCTTCCCAAGTTTTGCTGTAAATTAGGATATCATCAAAGAATACGATGACACATGTCCTGCGTAGGGACTGTAAGGATGTATTCATAGCTCCCTGGAAGGTCCCAGGAGCTCCACAAAGTCCAAATGCCATGACTTTAAACTCATAATGCCCAAAATGAGTTTGAAATGCTGTTTTGAATTCTTCTCCCGATTTCAACCGTATCCGGTGATATCCAGAATCCAAGTCCAGCAAAGAAAACCAGCTTGCTCCAGCCAATTCATCCATTAACTCATCGAAGATTGGTATGGGAAACTTTCCTTTAACAGTTAGAGTGTTAAGAAATGGTAATCCACACAAAAGCGCCAAGTGCCGTCCTTCTTGCGGACCAATAACACGGGCGAGGAGAAGGCACTAGTGCTTGGCTAAATTATCCCCTTCTGCAGCATGTCAGCCACTTGCCGTTATATTTCACCTTTTAGAGTTGGTGGGTATCGATAAGGCCGCACAAAGATAGGCTTGGCACCAGGGACCAGTGGTATGATATGATCACAATCCCGCACAGGAGGCAACCCTGACACTGGCTGGAAAACCTGAGAAAACTGATGCAGTAACTCACTGATTTCCGATGGCCATTGCTTCACAGACAGGGTATCCGACTGAAGTGAGTGCAGCTCAGAAGTATTGGAGATGATATCAATGTTACTGATATGGACAAGGAGTTCATCGGCTATAGCTGGAGTCAATCCTTGAAGAAAGACCGTCGATTGCTCATAAGGAATAGCAAGCCACTTCTGCTGTCAATGAATTTTCATGGGACTATATTGCTCAAGCCAATCCATGCCAATGATGACATCATAATGAGACAACGGCAATATCTTCATGTCAGAATGAAAAACAAAACTACCAACTGACCACTGAACTGCAGGCAAGAAAGAAGAGCACACAAGGGTCTCACCATTAGCTATCTGGACTTTGAGAGGCAAACAATAAGAGGGTTGTGCAGTCAACTGAGTAGCCACCCTGTTACTAACAAAGGTATTTGTGCTGCTAGAGTCAACCAACATGAGTACCACAAGACCTTGGATGAAACCCTTCAACCTTAAACACCTGGGGCCTTCAGTGCCAGCTGCGGCATGTACTGACAAAGCACAGAACAACTGCTCCTAAGTTCTGGAGCATGAATCACCAGCAGGGTCTGGGTCTTCCAATTGAAATAACTCCAATAATTCCTGCACAACATGAAGTTGCACTTCAGCAGAGCATCGGTCATCTCTGGACCATTTCTCAGCGCACTTCTCACACAAACCACGAGCCCGCCTGTAAGATTGTAGTATTGCCCATTTCTCTGATGGAGATTTTACGGTGTCAGTAAACAGCTTCTCTTCACCAGTGACTAGAACAACAGGTTTGTCAACACGCGCTGGAGGGGGTGGTAGAGGCAATGGTCCCTTGGAGAAAGGCTTGGACAGAAACCCCGAATCTGGTTTGCGGATATCCCTGCGCCTGGATGGTTCAGCCACCTCTTCCTGTAACAAGGCAAGAGTGCAAGCAGTATCGAGGGAAGAAGGCCGTTGAACAAGAACAGCAGAATGAATATCATCACGTAGACCATCAATGAAGCGCGTAGTATAGTAAAGGGGACCTGTAGTATGCTCATAGGCGATCAACTGATCCATCAACCCAGCAAACTTGTCAACATACTCTGTAACAGACCCAGATTGTTTGATGTGAAACAATTGCCGGATCAAGAGTTCCTGTTGAACACGCCCAAAACAATCTAGAAGCATCTTACCAAATTCCTTCCAACTAGCATTGTAAAGACGACTCTCTACAAATTGCAACCAAGTAGACGCTGAACCAGTGAAAAACATGGTGGCGATGGGGATCCACAAGGGGTACTCAACAAAATACATCTCAAAGTAAATCTCAGCACGAGACAGCAAGAGCTTAGGATTGTCTTCATCAAAGGAGGGGAAAGCTAATTTGGGCAATTTCCCTGTATGTTTGCCCGCAAGCACCGAGGCAGCTGCAGTCCAATGACCCAACACCGGATTTGGCCGACTCACATCAAGACGAACAGGTTGGGGAGCAAGCAGTTTAGGGTTGTAGGAGGAGAAATCACACGTACCCTTGACCGGGTGATGGGTAATGGTCATGACCAAACCAAACCCACCAGCCCGGTGATCTTGTTCCACGCGGTGGCCATGAGGCCCGTCGAGTTCGTCCGCAGCAGGTGGGCGCCTGGACCCCGACCTTGGAGTGCCGAAGAGGCTCGGCTGCTCCCCCGAGCGATCCAGCATGGATCGATCCCAGAGCTTGGACAACTTGCGAATCTCCAGCTTGACGCCATCGACTGCTTCCTCGGTCTCTAGTTTCCACGCGGAGAGCAACTTGGCGGTGGACTCCAGCGCTGCCACACGGTCGTTGTGACGCGAATCGGCATCGGAGAGGCGCTGCTCCCACTTGAGATCGATGTCGGTGAAGCACTGCTCGAACTTGGAATTTTGGTCAGTGAACATCTTCTGGATCTCATCGAGCAAGAGCTTGGAATCAGGATTCATGGCACCTAATCACAGCTGAAATCTAGTAAAATGGTCGTGAGGTGGCAGGGAATCCAGGATTGACGAATCTGATACCAGATTGTTAGCAAGAGGGATAGGGGAATCGAAGGAAGAGAGATTGGAATCAGAAGAATAGGGGATGAGTGGACGATAACAGCTTTTTCAGATGGGGAATAGTTTGTTCATTACATTCTTGTCCTCTCTCTCGCCTCTCTCGCTTATATACACGAGATAGCTAGGTCCTCTTCACCCATTCTGGGCCGGCATATTTGACATTAGCCTTCTTGGGCCGGCGGCTCAGACGCGGCCCATCCTCCTCGGCTTCCTTGTCGACACCCAGAGTAGTACTGCTGTTAACACGCATGAGGCTTTGAGCCAGGCCCAGAGCAGGGCTCCCTCCCGCGAGTCGATCGCGTCGAGCGGCGTGCGCGCAGTGGCAGCTCGCGGCGGTGCGGATGCGCATGCCGTCCTGATCCATGCGAGGTGGGCCGCAGGCGCGGCGGCCTAGTTTTGGTTGGGCTAGCCCATGGCCAGGGTGGCCCAGGGGCAGTCTAGCCGGCCCATAGTAGGGGTGGCCTCACGACGGACAGGGAGGAGGTGGACGGGGCGGCGGTGGCTCGGATAGAGGAGGAGGAGCGGGCGACGGCTACTGTAGTGGGGCAGAGGTGCACTACTTGTGCGTGTGCAGATCTCGAGGCCACAGAGGCCGAGTCTGCTGCGGCGGAGGCAGCGGCAGTAGCTACGAAATGACGACGCCGAGTTCTGGAGGCAACGGCGGTGGAGGAGGAGGTGAAGCGGGCCGCCACTACTGCAGCTGCATGTCGGCGGCCGGCTCTGGTGGATCCGGAGTGTGACGGCGACATCAGGGCAGACGGTGGCCGCGGCGACGAGGATCTGGACACAGAGGTCTACTTCGACATTGAGGCCGAGCTTTATTGGGAGGAGAGGCACCGATGTCTCTGCCCATTGCCAGAGCGGCGCCGACACGTCTCTTCATTCTTGGAGCGGTACCATGGTCGCCACTGGCGCTGGGGGGGAGGGGGCTCCCCCATCATCCAAACGGTCTTTTGGGACTTCGGCGGGTGATACGCCGTGGCCAGTCCTCACGAGGACCGACGGGTGCTCTAGGCCCTCCTTGTGGCCGTCCCGCTAGAAATGGCACTCGTTCTTGTCAACAAGCCCACCGCCAAGGCGGCTTGGGATGCCATCACCGAGGCGCGCATCGGCAGCGACCACACGCGGCGGTCCTTCCTCTAGAAGCTACGCCAGGAGTGGGATCGCTTGGCCTTCCGGCCAGGCATGGACGTCGATGACTTTGCTCTCCGCCTCTAGAGCCTCAAGTACAGCTGGTGGAGTGGTTTGGTGATGCCAGCATCAACGAGGAGTGAGCTAACAAGAAGTTTCTCCGTGTCGTCCCAGCTAAGTACAGCCACATCGCTTTGTCGATCGAGACGCTGCTCGACCTCTCGAGGCTCACCATCGAGGAGGTGATGAGGGGCTCAAATCCGTCGATGACTGCAAGCCTGCACCACCGCACAAACCTCATCATGGATGGCAAGTTCTACTACACCGAGGAGCACTAGCTCGCTTAAATGGGTGGCCAGAAGAAAGGGAAGGCTTCGGCGTTGTCGAGCGGTCGTGCACGTTGGCCACGCAAGAAGGGCAAGGCCCCGCGTCCTCATGATGGCACTGGTAAATATGGGTAAACCCTGCGCAATGCTAGAGTAGTAGCCCATAGCATATACATGGTTTCTAGGCTATAGGTTACCTGTTGGTTGCTTCATTACCCACAGAAAGTGAGGTAGTTGGCAGGTGGTGACAGTCTTGTCCGTCCTTCGTTCGGGATCGGCGTTGAGCCTTATGCCGGAATTGCTTGGCGGACCAGATGTAACCTGGTGCCTGAAGCAAGCTCTTGGTAGCTAAACGTGTCTTATCTCAGTCCTCCAACCAAAGACAACCTCATCACCAGGCCAGTAGGCCCTTGCTGTCCTTGGGGTAACTAGCTAGAAGCATTTACACATCCGTTCCCTGTGAGAAATACGATACCCTTGAACAATCATGGGATGAAGTGCTACAACGGTATTTCTGTGCGCTTGCGGGTCATATTTGTAATGGTAAGAATTACCAACAATCATTGACTCACTTATGTACCTAGCTCGCAACAAAGCCTAACATCTTGTTTGTTGTGAGCAAACTTAGCTGGTTTGTTTTGATCCTGGGTTAATGATCATTAGAATGCCCTTGAAAGAGTAATGCACTATCTGGTGGGTACAATATGCTATGTGATCCACTATACTGGGTTCCCAATGGTGCTAGAGGGTTATAGTGATTCAGTTTGGGTCTCTAATGCTGATGAGATAAAAGCCACAAGTTGATATGGGTTCACTCTTGGAGAAGGTGCTGTTTCCTGGAAGTCTTGCAAGTGGACCATCTTAACAAGGTCAACAATGGAAGTAGAGCTTACATCAATAGATGCTTTCACTATTGAAGCCGAGTGGCTCTATGACTTCCTAATGTATTTGAGGGTTGTTGAAAAACTGATACCAACAATTCTAATGAATTGCGATAATCAATCAATGATTGTCAAGGTGAACAGTTTGAAGGATAAGATGAAGTCATCAAGGCATGTAAATCAGCACCATGTTCACCATCGGTTCCATTTATAGGTGTATAACCTTCTCTAAAAAATTCAACACATTTTAAGAAAATTAGACTAAATATTGTTCACAAACATATACATCCCTTTTCAATCATAAGTGATGGTGTGGTCCAGTGGTTAGGGCAATATCGCGAGTAACAAGAGTTCATGAGATCCAAACTATAGAATGCAACAAGTACAAAAAATCATGTCATTGGAGGATAGGGAGGGATGTTACGTTGGGGGGAGGGGGCATTCAAGTATAATTTTCTCCTATCATTTGGTATTGTTTATTCAGTTTTTATATGGTTTTCGAAATTATTTCCACCACTGGTTTAAGTTCACAAGCCGACGGTGAAAATCATTTTTCACCACCGTTCACAAACCGGTGGTGAAAATCGATATTATCACCTGCGATGTTTTCTTTTCACCAGCGCCCCCAAACCAGCAGTAAAAATCATTTTGTAGTTGTGGAAATCAAGCCTACTGCATGTTGGAACTCCACAAATGTTGCGATCCTGGTCACCAAGTCTTGTTTCCTAGTCAATGCCTTAAGCTCGCCACATAGGCTCCTCAAATATAATGATGGGCATGTCACTGAGACGATGCTCTCATCAACCTACTCCTCCCGGGATCTTGATGTCATCTTCACTATGGAACTTGTCCACCAAGGAGGGGATCTCCTTGTCCCCCGCACAAAGTCATCGACGCCACTCCACACCAAGCTGGAGAATCGAAGATGTGCCGGCGAGTGACCATGACTCCAAGGGACCGGTGCACCAAGCATACAATGGTGGTTCACTCAAAGAACCAGCATGCATAAGGCAACACCCTTGCAATCTCACTCTAGCCCTATCCTATCACTAATAACTCACTAAGAGCATGCTCATTGCCTTTGGATGATCAATTATGCACTTGGTGGTTTGGATGTCTTGTGGTTGTATATGAATTTCCGCTGTGCTACGCTAGATCATCCGCCGTGTGGAAAATTCCGCTTCTAGAGCCAACCCTACGTGCCGTTGCTTTTGAGCAATACTTTGCTGTTGGAATATTCCCTCATCAGATTATCTGGCATGTAGAAACTCTGTGGGTTTTGTCCAACTAAATGAGGATAAGCCATTTTTTATTTCTTTTGCCAATACCATGTCTTCGTTGTTTGGAATAATTCTCTGGTTTTTTGCTATGCTTGAAAGACCATGACTTGGACTAAATCATTTGGATGCCAGGGTTTGGATTCATCCTCAGGACCTAAAATTTCTATAAATATAACTTATCAAACTTGTTAGACCTGACGACTATGCCGCCACTCAATCACCAATATCACAATACAATAGCATTTGGGCCATTTTTGTTACACAGTCCTGCGCGGAGTGCTTCGGTTTGTCATATCAATCTGTGTGCTTTTATGTTTTTGTGGTTATAGCTGTTCTATGTAAAAGCTGGGCTCTGTGAGGTTGCCACGTTAATTCAGGAAAGAATGCCTTTGCTTGGATGCGATGGAACAAGGGTGAATTAAACTAAATCTAGTGCCTTCACTTTCCCACAATGCGGAAAGCACTACTAAGTTCTTTATGCGGTATCTTCCTTTTCGGATGTTGAATATTTAGCTTTATTATTCAATTGTGGGGAGAAGGCCAGGTTAGTGGTCCTTTTGCTTTTTTAATTACATATCGATCTTGTCACTTTTGCTCCTTTCTATGGTACGTCCTCCCTCCTCTTCCAGAGCCAGGGCTTTTAGAGCATAATTACGATGTAAGTGATGGGAGTGTGCCTTGCTTAGATGCCACCAAAGTCATATGGGTAAGTGCATGTTCTTGGCAATTAAGGAACCTTATTCCTCAGCCTGTTGATGGTAAAGCGATCACTGGAGACCAGGTGAAGGTTATCACTCATCACAAATGATCTACCGGAACATCCGAAGGGTTGCTGTGTGTGAAGGCTGCTAAGTAATTCACTCAGGTGTTCTGCTGGATCTGCTACGATGGGGGATCTAGCTTCCTGTCTTCTGCCACTGAGGTACGCTTCTGTACAAGTCTAAATTTGTTTCTAAAACCAATTTCTTTTTCTTTTGAGTTTTGAGCTAGGCTTATGCCCTTATAAGATCTATATCTCCTGAAAAATTCTCTGTCGCTCAAACTTGTGAGCTATGTGAGAGCTCTTTTACTTCTTTTTTGTTGCTGTATTTTATCGTCAGCAATTGATTTGTTCTACAGTTCTACCTGATTAAGTTCCTTCGTTACTTTCGTTGAAATAAATCAGAGGATCGACTCATATGAGTCATATCAATTTTCTGATCTACTTTGTAATTTGAGAGCGTTTGCCTCGAATTTCTAGCCGCACATGCTCTGCTAGAATCGATGCTTTTGTTTCCCGTTGCTTGGCTCATATGCAGCCGCAATTTCCTTCACTAACGTGACTTAAATTTATGCCAATAATGCATATAAGTAGAGTAATATTTAATTATCTTATACATGCTCAATTGTTTAGTTTCTCATGTTCATCCTTATCTGCATTTCAGGGACTGATTGATCAAGTATTTCAATTCGTTATTAACTGTTGAGCACGTGATGACTGGACTATTATTGCACCTGTGGAACCAATGGGAGGTCCAAATCCTGGTCCTTGTCAGCTTCGCACTGCAAGTTTTCTTGCTTATCTTCGCCGGGAAGCCTTGGCGAAACATGTCCCGTGTAACAAGGATCCTCCTATGGCTAGTGTACCCACTGGCGGACTCTGTAGCAACATACACCCTAGGTCACATGTCCATCAGCTACAAGCCAGCTGAGCACCAGCAACTCATGGCTTTCTGGGCACCATTCCTCCTGGTGCATCTTGGTGGCCAGGACACTATCACGGCCTATGCCATGGAGGACCATCAGCTCTGGTTGCGGCACCTGATTACTCTCGGCGTGCAAGCCCTAGGAGCAGCTTATGTCCTGTACAAGTATATCTCTAGCAGCGAGGCACTGGTTATGGCGGCTGCAATACTCATGTTCATCGTTGGTGTTATCAAGTATGGGGAGAGGGTGTGGGCACTCAAGTCATATAACCTGGAGAACTTCAGCAATTTCCTCTACGGTGTTCGATTTGAGCAGAAGTCTGGGCCTTACTCAGCTCGCATGCAGTTGGTCGAAGAGCAGGAGATGGATGCTGAAGTGGTTCTTCAGGGTGCACATGACCTGCTCTATATTTGCATGGGTCAGTTTGTTGATTATAAGGTTTGGCCGTCCGAATTTCAGTGCGATGCCATCAAGCTTTTTCATGAGAAGGGTAGCATGTTTGAGTTGATTGAGATGCAGCTCTCCTTGATGTACGAGGTATTTTACACCAAGGCAGCCGTGATTCACACAGGGTCTGGACGCTACATCCGAACCCTTTCTTTACTCGGCACTTTCACTGCTTTGGTCCTGTTTCAGTTCAGCAGTGGCAAAGATGGTTACAATGGAGTGGATACAACTGTCACTTACATACTACTAGTGGGAGCTTCAATTCTGGAGATGGCATCTGTTTTGAGGGCAATGACATCAACATGGGCATGTGCCACCTTGCAAGCTAAAAGATTCGATTGGCTACACAGCTTACTTGTATCTCTTCGTCGGCGTGTAAAGCCGGCTGGGAGGATCAGAAAATGGTCAGGCTCCATTGGACAGCGTAATCTATTGGGTTCCATCCAGCGGCCGAGCAGAGAGGAAGAAGGGGAACTTGAGCCCCCTGGTTCCATCAGCATCGATAAAGAAAATCCAGGCAGCAGCCCAATTTTGACGGATACTAAGGAGTTGGTGCTGACAGAGATATTCAGATTGGTGAAATCATGCGAAGGAAATGAGGATCTATGGAAGACTAACCGTGGTCAGTGCGCGGTAAAGCAACTTAATGGATTCTTGAAGGATCATAATTGGGGCACTAACTTTGACGAAAGCGTCCTAACCTGGCACTATGCAACTCACATGTTCATCTTCTCTCAGAAAGAACGCCTTACAAATGTGTCAGCCATTGTGGAGGCAACGAAGGCAGTCTCCAACTACATGATGTTCCTCCTTGTAGAACATCCCTACATGCTTCCTGGCCGCGTTCGCCCTAAACTGTATGAAAATGCTAGAAAAGATCTGCAGGGACACTACATGCAGGAGATGTCCGATCAAATCAAAACAGAACAACGACACTACAGAAGGATTCCACCTTCCCTTGTCCCTGGAGCAAAACTTGCCACAAGGCTGCTAAATGATGAATTTAATGTCACAGAGGTTCTGCAAGTTGTGTTTGGGGTGTGGGTGGAGATGCTGTGCTACGCAGCACACAACTGCAGTAGGGATTCTCATGCCAAGCAACTTAACATTGGTGGTGAGTTCATTACGGTCGTTTGGCTTCTAACAACTGCCACATTCAATTGCCTCAACTGTGATAAGGAATGGTTTCATGATGGCATGAAGAGATTCTTCAGGCCAACATGGCAACGCCACTTGCAGCTGAGGCCATGTAGAATCACCAATATTCATCGGCCAACTGTATTCTGGGCATAGTCACCAAGACTCTACGTCAATGGTCGTGGGAGTTTCCATGCAGGTAGCTAAAAATGTGGGTGGAAGGAGTAGTGCACTTTCTGAATTCTGATGTAGAACGTGACCCTAGATGATCGTATGACCCGGGTTACATGTCAAGTCATTCAGTAGCCACCGCCCCCCCTCCCCCCTCCTGTTTCATAAAAAAAAACATGTCAAGTCATGTACAATATATAGCTCTATATACATATATCTAA
This sequence comes from Alloteropsis semialata, assembly GCA_004135705.1. Lineage (NCBI taxonomy): Eukaryota > Viridiplantae > Streptophyta > Magnoliopsida > Poales > Poaceae > Alloteropsis > Alloteropsis semialata. The sequence goes on along the minus strand of CM014276.1, from coordinate 6,758,420 downwards.
CACAGTGCAAGATGCTATTGATGCTCAAATATGGCCCAAGGTGAGCTAGAGCATGGAAAATACAAAGATTGTCATATATCAGGATGAAGGTGGAGTCAATTTTCTGAATGGAGCTCACTTATTTTGGAGTCTGGATGAAAGAGATATAAGGCCCAGAAGATGTCAACATCTGAAATTCCAAGACTGGTGGAAATCTCCGTAGCAGAGGTCGGGAATTTCCAATGGAATCAGAGATTTTCGACACCCTAGCCAGAAATATCCGTCGTTATCGAAAACGTCTGAAATAGAGTTGTAGGTTGAGTGACGGGTCGATTTTTGACGCGTTTTTGTATAAGTTTGATTTGTAAAGGGGCAAGAGCTCCCTACCGTATAAATATAAAGGGCCAAGGCTGATTGAATCAATTAACCAAATCCAATCTATCAAACACAATTACTCTCTTATTATTTTTACCTTCTTAATTTCCAACCCTAATTTCTGTTCATTACTCGTCTCGACGGCAATCTACGATGCCCTAGCTGGCTATCGAGCCTAGGGCACTCCATCGGCGCCTCACCCTAACGGGATCCCTTTCGGGTGCAGAGTTCTTCAATGTCCCAAGTCCTTTGACAGCGTGCTTGCATATCACGCTATGCGTTGAGGGCACATGTTGTGTGTTCAGTGTATGGCACAATCTCTTGTCAACATATCTCATTTATCTCATGTAGATTTTATTTCAGTTCCGTTTTGTGTCATTCTTTATCTAAAGAATTAGCTTGATTCGTAATGTATTAAAGTAGACAACAGAGTAGCAATGCCAGGTACTAAAATTTGAGAGATAGACGAACTTATGCAGAAAAATAGACAAAAATGCATCAGCTGTTGGTGTTCGCCAGGAACCGAAAGCATGGTGGTGAACACAAGGCGATTTAGACAGACTAAGGTGCCTCAATAGGGAGCGTAATACCATAAGTCATGTATGAGGTTGTTTGCTTCATATTGATTATGTATGTTTTCGAGGGGTCCATGCCTCATCTTATACACTTGAGAGGCAAGGTTTACATGTCGGTTTGTACAAAGTCCTAGTCGGATATAAGTTCAGAGTTCTATACAAGGCATATGTCTCTATTTCCATAGATAACGTCTAATTTCCTTCATGTATATGTCGCCTCCTTGAAGCAGTTGGGCCGACCCAGCCTATACACATTGTGGTCCTACATCTGATGACGACTCCCATGGATCCTGGTCCATCAAGTCTCCAAGCATTTCATGTTCTCAGACTTCTCTTTTGTCATCCATCTGAGCTCTTCTTTAGCTAACTTATCTTCTACCCAGTTCTTCTTCAACTGTGAACATGATGTGCTCTTCTTATCTTTGGTACTTTGAATATTTCATTCAATAGTAGTCCCCAGGCCTTAGTTATCATCCAAGGTTGATACAAAAAATTTCTCATTAAATTAATGGTGTCTAGCTTTTATTGAAAAAGACGTACCCATTAGGCCAGCCCTCAAGCCTACAAATGTTTAATTAAAAAAATTATGAAAAAGAAATATACCATAACCCTCTAGCCCCAATCCTTAAGTTGGGCTAAGAAAGGGATTTACATATATTTTTATCAAATGAGTTATCACAAAAAAAAAAGCAAACGGTGGGAAATGATCAGGTGCACCCATGGCGTGTAACCCCCAAGCATTATACTGAAAAAACATATTCAGTCCAATGGTCAGAAAACATAACCCTTTGGGTTTTAGGTCGACCAAAATGGACAAATACTGTTTAGTGACCAAAAGTGTGCTTACAAAAATACACCTAGGACAAACCAGCCACCACAAAAGGAACACCCCTTTAGCAACGCATATATATGTTGCTAGAAGCCTAATTAAGCGTTGGTACGGCCTATACCAACGCATCTACTATACGTTGCAATTGGTGGCATTGCAAGGGTCTACTGCTACACATACGTGTGCGTTGGTAAGAGACGGGAATAAGTGTTGCAAACCTGCAACGCTTATTTTCATGTGTCCCAACACATATATACGTTGCTATTTAGAATTAGCACAGTATAATTTAGCAAAATGATTCATATATTTTAATTATATCTTTTGAGATCTGATTCTTCATAGATACATATCAACCACAAGAACAAAGAAACTGACATGTCGTGACTCGTGAGGGCTCTCTGAAGACATTTCTTTATAAGTTTGATACCATATACAATGTACAGACATTGATACATATCACTTGTTATTTATACACTTCGAGCCAACTGATCTGGAATCAAATTGGGCTCTTTTTTTTCCAACAGAATAAGAAGATATTGCACCTACCACTATCCATCAGCCACACATCATATCATATTTAAATAAAAAAGATCTGATACACGTCTTTGAGTACCCAACTGCATCTGTCCTTCGAACCATACGTGATTTGTAGATGAAATCATCTGTAAATTTAGTTTGCATACTATCTGTGGGAAAACAGCCATAAGACAGAAACATCACGACATGTATGTATAGCATAGATAGATAAGCACCCAGATTTTTCATACAAAGAATATTTGTAATCCTATAGTCTGATTTAAACATAAATGAAAGAGTTTTCTCACCTTCTATTTTCCCTGCACTTAGAATACGGGTCACATCTCAATGCTGTAGGTCTCATCTGTTAGAAACTGCTGCAAAACAACAACTGGTATACACAACCTGAAACTGAATGGTAGAATCAAAAGTAGAGCAGCACAATTTCCAAATTTTCTCCAATTGAATGCTTTCTTCAACTGAAAGAGAGAACATAAACATTAATATAATGGTCTCTATTCCAATCTCATAGATATGCAAATTTTTTGAGAAACATTTTATTGCATAGAGTGCAGGTCAAAGCATTTTCACAAATAGGCTGATTATTGTACAGATCAAATAAAAAAAAGCACTGAAAGCAGCTTAAACCAAGATCAAATGTTTAGCAGTAGCTATTGACACAGTGGTATGGCAATGAATCAGATCTAAAAAATAGTACAAGAGAAAGCAGTGACTTTTGGAATTCCATACACGTGCTCTGGACATATCCAAGCTCTAAACTCAATGATAAGAGTTCAGACTCTTAATCTGCTAAATAAAACTACACAAATAGATTATTTATTATCATTTGTGTTTCTGAAGAGTGTAGAAGATAGAAGCATGGAATAAAAATGCTAGCTGACACTACGTGAGAAACCCACTTTGGTAACGGGCGCCAACGGCCATTGGTAACGGGCATAACACCCGTTACCCTTTTTGGGTTACTAATAATAGGGCAAAGGTAACGGGCAAATGCCCGTTACCAATAACCCTCAGTGGTAACGGGCATTTATCCATGCCTGTTACCAATGACATGTCAGTGGTAACGGGCGACATCCATGCCCGTTACCAATGACCAGTCAGTGGTAACAGGCTTCCATGTTGCCCGTTACCAATGACCAGTCATTAGTAACGGGCATGGATCCATGCCCGTTACCAACGTAGAATTTGAAAACAAAAAAAAAGAAATTGTAAATAATATTTTTCTTTATTTTATATACACATATATACATACACAGATTTTCACGTGTGTCTCAACAGAATAATTTCCTCATGATATATATCATTCGACAAAAGTGTTATATATCAGAATAATAGTACAGTAGTATTTTCTATGTGTGGACTTGTGTTTTCTCAACAGGCTCGCCATGGACTATTTCTGTTATCTTCTGACCTTGAAGTGATAGAACTGAAGATAGCATGTTGAAGCAAAACTGTAAGAAACAACCATCATTCCTCCTCAAATAGTATTCAATAAAATTTAAGCAGTGAGACTCACAGATAGATCAATATTGGAATGTGAATTAGCTTCGGTGATATTGATCCGATCATCTTATTATTGGACAAGTGCCTGCAAAAGGTACCAGGGTGATCAGGTGTTCTACTATTTCTTTTCAATGAAAAATACAATGATCTTCACTCTTCAGCTCCAGAGAAAACTTACAGAATCTCGAGGTTTGTCAAATTTGAATCTGATCTGGCAGCACACCAGTCAATTCATTATTGTTTACGTATCTATGGGACACAATTTAGCAGTCAGTGAAGGAAGACATCACTCACCATTCAGGAGAGAAGGGTGAATTTGGTAGCAGTCCTATATTTCTACTTACTGAAGATATTCATGGACTTGGAAGGTCGAAACAGGGCCCGAATCCATGTTTAGATCCCATAGCAGAGTATGGAACAAAAATATGATAAGCAATCTCATAGGCTATTCCTGCTAGTTACTAAACACAGTTAAAAAAGAAAACAGTTCCTAATCATGCATATTGCTGTTCACAAAAAAGTTGGCTATTCCTGCTAGATACTAAAGTATGCTTCACAGAATCACAGAAGATTCATTTTTATACAATCATACATATATGTCATATGCAAATATTGATTTACTAAAATCTGAATATATATACTATTGTGATACCTTTTGGGTTTCATGGTATCCTCAGTCCTAATATTTTAATTTCCATAAAAAGCCGTAATCACTGACGAAGGAAGGCAACAAATTGCCGTGCTACATTAGAATGAGAGACGGACCTCAGAAGCTTGCCTAAGTTCCTTGAGCTGGTTGTTGAGGATCAAGGGACTATGTATCATGATCTGTGTAGATGATAGGTAATTTGTGTTTAGTTGATGTTAGGCTACAACTAAAATACCAGTCCCTTGTATGATAATCTATGTATGTGGATAAATAACACTGAATTCATATTTGAGAAAAAATGAAAAATACATATTTGTAAATATTTGCTTGTTCTACAATAGTACAGGAGAATGAGCTATACGCTACAGACAATATATCCAAGCTTACTATGGATGCATTATAGAGCCATATCTTTCTTTTTTATCATAACAAAAGAGTAAGAACTGACCCCCTTTGTAAAGCGACAATATGACCAGATGCATTATAGAGCCATATCTTTCTTTTTTATCGATATTAAATTGCAACCAAAGTATAATGCATCATAATAGAAAAGAAGCATGGTCTACTTCAGAATCACGAAGTTGCTGATTTCACGGAAATTCTTATGGTCTAATATTTTGAATAATGTCTAGCAACGGAATTTTTTTTTGCCAAGCATTATTTGTTTACAACAAAATTATGAAGTGAATGCAAAGAAATAAGCCCTCAGCATAAATAGTAGTTATCATAGTGAGGGTATAAAGAATAAATTCTCTAGGTGAAGACCATCTCGAGTTTACATATTTTAGTTAGAGACATGCATGCTTTGACACGTGCCAAAGGAAACAAGACAGCAACAGTCGCAACCTAGTTCATCACTTCATCTACACATCTAATGGTAACACAGGATAGGACTGTAAACTGCCACAGCAGAACTAAATGTCAAAAACCGATGGGGAATATACAAAATCAATAAGCTAAATTGATAGAGAAAAGAAGCAGCAGAAGAAGAAGTGTATACCTTGTGCCCATTTCGTCAAACACAATGAGGGCATCGTCCACGGCGTGGAGTTCTGCCGCAAGCTCCACTACCTGCCGTCCGAGCTTCGCTTTGACCCATTCCCGCTCCTCGCCGTCAACCCCGCGCTCCGCTCGGCGCCGCTGCCGCTGCCACTCCTCCGTGACTCCCTCTGCCTGCTCACCTCCCACGGCCTCTCCGCCCGCGACGCCGCGCGCGTCTTCTCCGCCTTCCCCTCCCTTCTCACCAACCCGCCGGGCGAGCCCCTGCGCTTCCTCTCCGCCAACGCGCGCTCCCGCCGCCGCTCCTCCACGCCACGGTGGTGCGGTCCTCGCGCCTCTTCTCCGCCTCCGTCCCCGACACGCTCCGCCCCGCCCTCCTCTTCCTCCGCCGCCACGTCACGCTCCTCCGGGAGCCGCTCCCGCTTGCCGCCGCCCAGAAGGGGACGGATAGGAGCCGTGGAAGGGGAGAGGAACGGCTGCGGGATGGAGAGAGCACAGGAGAGAGAGAGAGAGGACGAAGGTGAGTGAGAGAGCTAGGGTTTGGAAGTGCGGGGGTTTGGGAGAGGGCGAGGACGAGGAGCACCACCACCGGGAAAGGGGCAATTTTAATGATTTTTTCGGGTCCGGGATATGCTGGGAAGTAACGGGCCTCATTAATGCCCGTTACTAGTTGACACTGGTAACGGGCTGTGTTGACGTCATTACCAATGTGTTGTTATTGGTAACGGACATCATTGTTATCGAGGTTGGGCTGCGGTCTGGAGGCTTAATTGGTAACGGGCATCAATAAAGTCTGTTACCTATAAAATTTATGGTAACGGACCACATAGGTCCGTTACCAATCTCACGTTACCTATTTAAGGTTTTCACGTAGTGTGAAGGTCTTTGTTCACCTCGCTATTAACAAGATTACATAGCACAAGGCCAGATGCAACATGCCTCGCTGCCCTCCTTGATGAATGTTAGGAGTGCTGATGTGCCCTTGAAATATAAGTGTTCCATACACATGTTGTAATAATTGAAACCAAAAATTGGGATTAGTCAAATCTGAGGGAAAACTCAGAAGAAAGAGGGATTAAAGTAATCAATAGAAATTAGGAAGAATGAATTTTAATTACCACCGGATTCAGAGTTTCTAGAGCAGATTTGGAAAGGCACCTTGCCGTGCTCCTGCAACGTGGTAATTTTTTCTCTACAGTGTGAGAGAAATCAAGATAACGGAAGGAAAAAATTCCAATAAGTACGTGAGAATAGGAACGGAGGGAATCGTGACCTTACCTAATGTAGATCTGTAGCATGAGTCCATCCCACGATCTCGGCAATGAGCAGATGGGAAGCGGCCTTGTGCTTGCCTGGAGTTTGCACGGGTCGGAGAAGAGGCCGGAGCCATTCTGCTCATACGCGGATACGCAGCTGGCACCTCGCCGCGACGGTTTTGTTCGATCTGCAGCCGCCGGTGGGGAGAAAGAGAGACTACGGGAGATTTTGATTGAGTCGGAGTTGTTAGATTTTATGGGGAAAATTAATTTTAGGGCCACGGTTGTGGGATGGACTCGTGAGGACGTGGTTAACAAGAGAACCGCCGATTAGTTGTGGGCTTTTAGGTAAATCCGCTACAGCTTGGCCCATTAGGCATGGATGCTCCATTTGTTGCTATCTAGGAGTATGCGTTAGTAGAAGGGGCTTTGTGCACAGTCTTTTTGTCTTCATGTCCGTTTTATCGCCGCTGCCACATATTCAGCAATCTTCCATGTATCTCATATATTGCAAAATCAAAACTAGATCTAAATAGAAAGGGAAAAAGTCTAAATTACCCCCTCAACTATGGTCAAAAGTCTAGTTAACCCTTAAACTATATTTTGGTTTAATTTACTCCCACAACTTTGCCGATTGGTACAATTTACTCCTTGGTAAGATTTTTCTTTTTTGTTTCTCCACGCACAGATAGAGATTTAAGTTCAAATTTTGTGGGATGACACAGAACATCATGTATTATGTTTAAAAAATATCATATAGTTTTTTACTTAATTTTTATACAGGTTATGTTTATTTTATAATTAAATGTACTAGCCTATTAAAACAATACTGAAAAATCACAATATATTTTTCTAACATAAGTTATAATGTTGACTATCATGCCACAAAATTTGAACTTAAAACTCTATTTCTGTATGGAGATACAAAAACAAAAAATTCAATTGAGAGGTAAGTTGAACTAATTGACATAGTTTAGGGGGTTATTTGAAACAAAAAATAGTTCAGTGGGTTATCTAGATTTTGGTTATAGTTGAGGGGGTAATTTAGACTTTTTTCGAGTAGAAAGCAAGTCATAGAATCTGATAAGATGTGCTTGTTTGTGAAAAGCAAATGATATATGGATGCTCTCTTTCGTATGATCTCTCTCACTTGTAATTTACTTTATGTTCACAAATAGATCCACAAGCGCACAGATACCGATGTAGCTTTGATCCAGAAGTATTCAGGGTACTGAATCGATAGGGAATGTGTGTGTACTAATATTATATTCTATTTATGATATTGTGGTGGAATGCACCATCGATGTATCATCAGGTCAGCTCCTCGGGTACCTTGTGCCTCATCGGATATCAAGGCAAATCCAAGCAAGATCAAGGCCATCGACAACATACCTCTCCATACAACGAGAGAGAAGTCTAAAAGCTAGTAGGGATGATGACAGCCTTAAGTAATTTCATATCCAAGTCAGGCGATGTGGTATGCCATTTTATGAATTATTATGTAAACATGGTCATTTTGAGTGGTTAGAGCAGGCAGAAGAGACATTCCAGACGTTCTAGCAAAAACCTGAGACAAATGCCCAACCTAGTCTGGACACTGCCCAAAGAAGAGATGCTATTATACGTGGCAGCGACAACAACGGTCGTCAGCATAGCTTGACGGTCGAGAGACCAGTACAAAAATCCTCAAAGCAACACTCTGTGTACCTTGTGAGTGAGGTGCTAAACGACGCAAAGACAAGCTATCCAGATTCATAAACTATTTTATGCTATATTAGTGACTTCCAGGAAGCCTGAGCACTACTTTATGAGCCACAAGATCAAAGTTGTATCATTCTACCCTCAGGCTATTTTACATAATTGTGATGCCGTCAGTAGAATTGCACAATGGTTTGTGAAACTATAGGCTTACAAAATTCGTACCCAAGACCTCCATCTAGTTGTAGGCCTTGGCAGATTTTATTGCAGAGTGGAAAAATCCCAAACTTGAAAAAAGCGCATAAAACTCCAAGCATTGGGTATTGTACTATGATGGTGCATTCTGCAAAGCATGCACGAGAGGTGCTATAGTGCTAGATTCACCCCAAGGGGATTCCATCAAGTAAGCTTGGCAAATTTATTTTGAAAATTCAACTCCACTAACGATGTTGCCGAGTACGAATGCCTCTCAATAGGTTTGCATCACTATACCAGATCCCTAAATCACCGACTGAGTAGGGGGTCAGTATAAGCCACTATACTGACAAACCATCAGTCGGTATAGATCTATACCGATACCATGTTTCTAACACTGTAAGTTGCGTTGGTATAAAGTTATACCGACTGACACTCTTATACCGTCTAATTTTTCCGTCGCACATTATAGAAATATCGATCGACCTGCATATACCGTCCAACTATTTGTCACCATGCTGTGGCAGCCAACAGTTTGAAGGCAATGTTATTCATACACCATCACAAATTACCATATATCATAATTTTTTTAATCATTAACCATATGCCCATTGCATATCAGACACATAATTGACTTGGCAAAACAGCTCATAATTTCCATTCTAGTCATCAACAGACCACAATTGTACTTGCACAATTTCCATCAAAATTCACAAGCAACCAAGCTTGATAAGTTTGGCTTGCACAAGCAACAAGTTTTCCTTGTACAGATCATAGGTTTAGCAATTATAGCTTGCCCAACCACTAATTACAAACACTAGTGCACAGATCACATGGCTTACAAAATGATTCATCTCTAGGAATAACTCCAAACAAAATAACATCCAAGAACACATTTGACCTGCCTGTATTGATGATATGATTGAGCTTCCATGTCCATGGTCATCAACTTGATATACTTCAGCTCCTAGCCAGGAACTTGTTGTGCAGAAGCTCCATGGGTGACACCTTGGTGCCAATTTATCTCTCCTGTTGCTTGGAACACCTAAAACCAAGCATGCATTAAATCTAGGTGTATATGCCTTGCTACATTAATTGCACACATAATGCTACATTTCTTGCAATTTGACGTTATCTCATTCTAACTAGTTTGCTTATATGAAAATATCTCAGCGTGCTCTCTTCCTTGCATTTCTATTTTTGTTTTCCTTCTTTAAAAAATGGAGGAAGGTTCCAAAACAACAAGGTTAGCATTTTTTCTGGATTGTTCTGGTTGTTGTGCATCATTACTACTCAGCAATAGTAAAGTAAACTGGCCTGATGTAGTAATAACAGTAAGATCTATTGATATAGGACTCGGGGTGTAAAACATTATAGGTACATGCACAGAAAATGTTGGCATTTTCATTCAGAATAGTTGTTTGTTGTAACACCCCGCCCTTCAACGCCGCAGAGCGCCGCCCGTCCGTAGGGGCTTGCCCGCTTACATATAGCACCCTGCTTACACTTTCATCCGTAAAAGAGTTAACCTGGAGGTTCTATGGCTGGAGGACAAATGATTATAAGCTGGTTCCACCCTTGCTCAACTAGCAATGTGGTACTAAACATGTGCACCTGCACTCATGAGCCACAACTGGGCCATATCCAAATTGGACCGGGTGTCACATACACCCCCCCTCAAAGGACCCGGCATCCTTATCGGTCCCAGACCGCACCCTCTAAGTGCATGACCGTACGTCCAGGGCCCAACATATGCCATGCCGTGTGTCCCATCTTAGGCCTACATGTGCCATGCGTCATATGCCTGCACACTGCGCCCGTACGTGCAACCGTGAGGGTCGGCTCTGATACCACTTGTAATACCCCGCCCTCTGTTGACGGTCCTTAGACGCGCCAATTGTGAACCACAAGCGCACGGATCATCGTAGCTCTTCCCTTAGAGTATTCCCCCAAGGTTTATCAATCTGTGGATCGACAGCGAACTACCTAGGGTTTCTATCTAGCTAAACGAATCTAATCCTAACATGCAGCATAGATTGCATATGAAGGTAAACCAAATATATATGAGTGAAGAGTAGGGTTGATCTCATCCGGAAATGTAGACAAAGATAGAGTAACCAAGGTTAACGAAGGCCTAATCGTCTCTAGGTACAGCTCTTAGTCAAAAGATGATCAAAACCATAAATTGCATCTCTACCAAAGGTACCCGAGTCTTCTCTCCGAAAGACTTGCAAGCGGCCTACTTTCCAGTGGTCACCACCGCGAGGTGCGTGCCAACGCCTAAGGTTCCCCAAAGCTTTACCCCAAACAACTAGCAAATGCTCGACGAGCTTCCTCTTGTAGTGGCTGTAGCAACTCCTATCGTACTCGCCATTGATACAACTCAAAATCACGTCGTCGCTAGAACTCTTCCCTCCGTCTTGCTATCACCACACCGGGGTAATCTATGGACTAGCTAGAACACGCTACTTCAATGTATCTGCAAGATATGGACTAATCACCATGATTAGATCTAATCTTACTAAGAACATACGGCGGCCGCACATATGAATATAAAGCATTCAAAGAAGTAGACCAAGGTTGAGACAACTAGAATAGATATTAGATTGATATCACCATCGTGTGTGTATATACCCCGATGAATCTTGGGGTTCGACTCCTGAGCTCCGCCGTGGCACAACCGCGCAGGGAGGCCATGGCGGCTAGGGTTGGCCTAGGCCATGCCCTAGGTACCTTCGAAGACTTGCAGCGACCCTCGTCTCCCTTTGGTGTATGCCCTAGTTTTCGCCGACTTCTGGTGGATGGATGTTCGTGGCTTCAGGGTACCGGGGCTAAAAATAATCCGAGAAAACCCTAGC
>CM014276.1:6719614-6746066 GCA_004135705.1 Alloteropsis semialata | reverse complement strand
CCATATTTTTCTTTCTTTTTTTGCTCCTTAGAACCTTTGGCAACATAGTACTTACTCAGCATCCTCCCCCCATGCTTAAACGATTGCTCGTTCTCGAGCATAGAAGTGAGAGTTGATAATTGCTGAAGTAAGTACACAAAGTCCATCTTCATCTTCTAGAAAAAATCATTTGAATCTTCAGGGAGTTTCTTTGATGCCTCCCAAATTAATGTTCTCCGAATTAAGCTCTTGATTCTCCTGAGTTTTCTTCGAGATAATGATCCATACTCAATTGTAGGTTGTGGTCAAGGAGGTAATCACAAAAAGATATTTGGGTTTTTGGGTGATATCCAGCGAGGTTTGCGAAGTTTTCGGTGTAGAAACTCACAATGCATGGATAGAAAGGCTAGCAAAAGGAAGGTACACAAAATAGAATGACCAGCTTCTTAGTCTTGAACTATAGAAATCAATCTTAATCTAACTCATCAAAATATAAGTTTGCAATTCTAAAGGTTTCATCATGAAAGATCATATATATGTAAAGGCTTTGGTAGGTAGAACTTTGCAAGAGATTCACGAATGTAGATAGCATAGGAATCAAGTTTTAAATAAAACAATACAAGGCATAAGGTCATCGGTAATCTTAAATCAAAGAGCAACATAAGGAATATGTGGGTCTAGAATTTAGTCATTTAACCTCCACAAATAAAAGAGCTAGTATTTAATCAATTTAAGGTCATTTAATAGAGAGCAAATAGTCAAGTCATATACAACATCATGCAAGTAAAACAAAGCGACAACTTTCATCACTTTTCCATAAGCAAAGGCATTCAAAATATTGCATCATGGTGAGCACAAAGTGATGGTGATCATTTATTGAAAACAAAAACAAAACTGGTTGTCCTCCTAGTAGCCATGTTATTAACAAGAGAGATATACAAAGGTTTCTAACCTATGGTCGACGGCATACATATATACAAGCATTTAGAAGGAAATGAACAAAGAGAAGGTTGAGGAAGAGTTACCGTCCTTTTTGATGCCTGCAATGAAGTGTAGCGCGGCTTCCCTCCATGCTTAAGCATTGTGCCTAGCATGGAAGAGGAATGTTGAGCATCTTGTGGTGAACACGATCATTGTACTCCATATGGCCTTTTTCTTCTCGTCCAACAAGTCCTCCCCCATGCTTAGCATATTGCTAAGCGTGAAAGAAGATGGTCCATCTTGTAATTCTTGAAGTCCTTCCGCCATGTGTTTGGAGATTATATTTATGCTTCTTCACCTTTCTTGCCTTAACTTTCTTGAACCTCTTCTTGTCATCAAGCCATGGTCCCAATCATTCTTCGTATCGTTATCACCTCCATGCTTGTTGACTTCATTGCTGCTTCATCTTCCACGAATTTCTCCTTTGTTTCCAGAATAGAACATGTACTGAACCCCTGCTCCATTGCAAAGTGCACAAATTTCTCTTTCCAATGAGTCATCATTTGCCCAAAATAGATTTTGAACAAAAGAGTTATGCCTATTTTATTCCAGCGCTGCAATCTGTCCCGAGCCGATTTTAGAACGCGCAGCGCCCAATGTTTTTGTCGTATCTCCTTGCATGGGTCTTCAAATTTGTTGATCTTGGATGCGTTGGAACGAGAATTTGATGGATCCTCTGAATATCAACTTTATATTCCTTGCACATCTCTGAACATGTGCAGATTTTTGATGAAAACAGCAGCATCCCTTTCAATCTTCGGAGATGTTGACGATCTTGGTTGCAACTTTGATCTGAATTCATGGGATTCCTTCGTCATGCCTGCAAAACAATTGAAATGCACAATCTACCTCTGGGGTGACAGTCGGGAGTATAAGCAAATGCCAACAACCAATGACATCCCTAAGACCTTGACTTGTGGCATAATTAACCTAGTAAAAGAGAAAACTAAAAACCTAATGGGTGCGCGTGTGTGCAAAGTACGTCGGTTGCTTCGAGATAAGATTGTGTCTTGATAGCTTTCCATATGTCTGCCTGATTCACCTTGATCCCAAAGTCATCCGACCTTATCTTCAAGTCTTCGCCCTTCAACATTCTTGGAGGTTGGTTCACCATAGATGAGAGCGAATGAAATCCGAGTCACACTAGGTTTTTGGCCTTCATTCCTCCGTGCTACGCATGATCTTGGTCTTCATCCAAAAGTGCTCATTTATAGCTCAAAAACCTGCATAAACCAAAATCCTCCAAAAATACATGCATATGCGAAAACGGGGTTATTTCAAGTGCCAAGTGGCGGGTTAGTATATGAATTGGTCCCAAAACACCACTTAATTAGCACTAAAAAGGTGTCGCTAACGAGCGTCAACACCCTCCAACGCCGCACAACGCCACCCTTCCGTAGGGATTCACCCGCTTACACATAGCATCCTGCTTACACTTTCGTTCTCGCTTCGTGTAAAAGGGTTAACCTGAAGGTTCTATGGCGGAAGGACAAATGATTATAAGCTAGTTCCACCCTTGCTCAACTAGCAATATGGTACTAAACATGTGCACCTGCACTCATGGGCCACAACTGGACCGGTTATCACATACAACCCCCTCAAAGGACCCGACGTCCTCATCGGTCTAGCTCACACACACTTGGGCAAATGTCCTAGACCGCCCTCTCTAAGCGCACGACCGTACATCCAGGGACCGACATATGCCATATCGTGTGTCCCATCCCAGGCCCACACACGCCATGCGCCATATGCCTGCACACTGCGCCCGTACGTGCAACCGTGGGGGTCGGCTCTTATACCACTTGTAACAGCCCACCCTTCAACACCGCGCAACACCGCCCTTCTGTAGGGGCTCGCCCACTTACACATAGCACCCAGCTTACACTTTCATCCTTGCTTCATGTAAAAGGGTTAACTCGAAGGTTCTATGGCTGGAGGACAAAGGATTACAAGCTGGTTCCATCCTTACTCAACTAGCAATGTGGTACTAAACTTGTGTACCTACACTCATGGGCCACGGCTGGGCCATATCCAAATTGGACCGGGTGTGACATTTGCTGAAACATGAATTCAGAATCATACAACTAGTATCCTGGGAAGACTGTGATACCTTGGTAACCTTTAACTATATTAGAAATATCAATAATTAGAAACCTTGCTCACTATCATCAAATAAAAAGAAAGAAACAAAGACAAGTGTATTACTCTCCAAGGAAGCACACTATGGGATGATTTTGAGCATTGATTCAACATTAGTTCCATCCAATAGATGAGAATGAGTCAAGTGCATTACCAATGGATTGGAGGGACAACATCCAAGGCTAAATCCAGTCAACTCAAGCAAAATCATGTCATACAAACTCATCTCATACAGACCTCCTAGGCCAACATGACACTATCTGGCAAAAGATGAGTGCAATCAGGCATATCGCCCGATGTGTCCCATCGCCTGACCTGGGCAATAGCCCAATGAGGACACTGAGGGAAAGGTGGGACCAAATGGGCTCAAGGCCAGGTTGACCGATGCACCCGGTCGCCTGACACCCAGCGGAGAAAGTTCAGCTCAACTTTGGTGTCTAAAAACACCTCCAAGAGTCAATCTGCGTCGTGCACTACTCAAGACGGTGGATCTGAGGGTCAGCCAACCTAGGACTGAGTCCGCTCATCCCAAGCTACCACTTGGTGATCCTCCACCACCTCTACAAGTTATAAGTAGTAAGTCCCTCCTTGGTACAACACACAAGATAGAGGAGCTCAAAGATCCACTCCAAGGTGAAGCTCTTCTCAACTATATCTATAGAATAATTAGAGAGTGAGGGGTAGGATGGGGAAGTGCCAAGTTTCTGGCACTCTTCCTTGAGCTTGCACCTCGATGGATGCTTTCTTCTTTGAGGAAGTGTTAGTGATCTCTAATGGTGGTGAGTACTCTTGATTAAGTAAGTTCCCTTCTTATTTCCTTGCGAGATCATCGTTCATTAATCATTCGTGGATGCTTAGTGAGTGCTTTAGTCTAGCTAGAAGACTAAAATAGTAATTGATAGCATGGACATGGTGTCTAGACTAGAGGTTACCTTTGTTTGCCTTGCAACCCCACGGATTAGTGGTGGTAGCCCCTAGGTGGTAAAAACCCTAGCTACACTTTGTAATTCACCATGTTCTTGTACGGCATAGAGATGTAGGTCGCCTCTTTCTTAGCGATCTAGGATGCATCGGTGCCCAAAATAAGCAAAGTAGGAGCTACGCTTATCCTTCATCAAGATTCTTAAGCCATAGGAATTTTCTCTCCCCTCGCCTACCTAACTCTTGTTGTCCTTGGATGAACTAGTTAGACGACTATACACACAGATTCCCTGTGGATTCGATATCCTAGAATACTCTAGGGTGAAAGCTACAGCAGTATCCACATGCTTGCGGATTTATCTATTACATAAGAAATACCAACGGGAACCCTAGAAATGCACTTCTCAGGATTTAGTTTCAAGCAGGTGGAGTGAAAGCTACTAAGGTTTCCTAGTGGTCTAAAATAGGGTCCTCCCCCATCCCCCCCCACCAAGTCTTAACGATGATGTCTTGAACGTACACCTCGATGTGTCACGCTAGCTAGCCTTTTGTTGTGATCTGCATTGTGCGTTGGAAAGTGGCGCCATCATTTTTTAATTAAAGGTCATTCGGACATAGTGGTATGTCCCCGTCGGGGTGGTAAACGGATTCATCTCCTCGTCATGCTGATCTGGTAGTACCTGGAGTACACGTCCAGAAATCAAAGGATATCATATCCCGCTATGGTGTCGGTGACTTGGTGGATGCGGGCTAGCATAAAAAGGATCTTTGGGGCATGCCATTTTGAGAGCTGTGTAGTTAACAAACATTTGGAGCTTATTGTTGGCTTTGGGCATAATCACCGGGTTAGCTAGCCACTCTGGGTGAATGACTTCGCAGATGAAGCCCGCATCAAGCGTCTTGTTGACCTTCTTGTGGATGAACTTTTGATGCTCTGGGGTTGGCCTCCATACATATTTCTACGTGTATATCGGATGGTTGCCATGTGAACACATCGACATTTGTTCAGAGGAAGGCGATGAACATGTTTTCCAATTCAGCGCTGAGGATGCAGCTGATCTTGAAGAGCTACGATGAGTTTGCTCTGGTCTCCACTTCCTTGACTAGAATGACATCATCTAGGGCAATCCACTGTTTGGAGCATGATGCTTGAAGCCCCCGGGCCACCCTTCTGATTCCAGAGCTGCCGCAACCTCTGCCACGAACAACTTCTCTATGCAGTAGATTGGATACCTCACATCCATCCTAATGGCGATTATCCTGGAAGAGCGCTGAATCTTGAGGGTTCAATTGTCTTAATGTATGGCACCCATGAACTTGGGGAGTGCAGGGCCGATCTTCGCAACATGATATTGTATGGGGTTTGAACTCAGCCACATCAAAGGTGATGCTCTCCATACAAAAGTTGCTGTGATCGCCAAATGTGATGAGCAGGTCGACCTGACTTAGGGGAATTGTGCTCTCTGGGGTGATTCCACAGAAAGTTGGAGATGCTTTCTCGTGTGCATCTTGTGGAAAACCTCAGGGGAAAGAAGGCTGAGGCCATCATCTCCGTCCACCAAGACTCGGGCAATCTGGACATGTTCTCCGGGTGGTCCAGTCGACCAAAAGTGATCGGCACTTGGGACCACTGGAGGGGCTGAGTGCTGGCCACCCCTTAAGAAGCGGAGCATACTTCTCATGTATGACCTTGTCCATACGACGGGAGGACGACGTCGTCATGTCGCTGTGGATGGTGGCAACAGTGTGTCTTGGTTCCTAGAAGCTGAGGGTTCCTTGCCACTCGTACAGGGGTTGGTAACTCTATCCATATTCGGTTCAGTCTTCACTCAGAAGGACGACTGTGGTCTTGCTTTTCTTCTTCTTGGCCATATTGTTAGCATGCTTCTATGGCCAATCCTCTTCTTCCTCGACTTATTCATGTAGAGGAGGAAGATACTACCTCAGCATCGCATCTCGCTTGGGCGCGCGAGCACAGTGAGCATGTCGCTCTTCATCCCTGCCAATTAAATGAGTCGGACTGCTTATGGAGGTTATTCCATGACTGGATCAACCCTAGAGGCAAGTTCATGAGCCAGGATCGCACGAATCCCTTCAGGACCATTTAAAAATAATTGATCATCACCTTCCCATCGCTCCCCCACTTGGATAGCGGTGGTGTATATTTGGAGGAACTCCTCTGGGTCGATTGACCCATCATACTTCTTAGGGAGGTTTGGGTGGAATTTGGTAGGCCAGTCCACACCAGTGTTATTGAAATGACCTGAATTCTCAAAACCGAGAATGTGGATCTCTGCACCTCCATGATAGTACCAGGAAGCGGCTATCACGTACAATCCCTGTTTAAGTGGTTACAAGCCATGCACAAGCACAAAAATAGATGTAATAGCAAGGTCCATGGATAGGTTAAGTAGTAGAGTTTATAACATCATCTTGACATTCTAGCCGATACATGTCCATGAGGACTGAATCAAACAGAGTAAATCATCTACGAAGGACAGCGAAGTAGAAGCGAGGGGAACTCCCATTCTGAAAGTGCATCTAGGCCTTCAATAAGTTTTGGTGATAGTGACAACTACCATTTTGGGACTTGATGCTTGTAATGAGGTGTATGCAGGAATAAAAGAAAAGGAGGTGTTAAAGATATCAAAAGATGGTCCCCAATTCTTTATGTATGGTGGATGAGCTCATTGAAGATTTATATTGATTTTTGATTTGAATTTGAGTATAAGAAACCACCATACTATCAAGGGGGACATGCTTGATGGATCAAAAGTGCTAAAAGTGCTAATTGAGATGCTAACCACCCTTGAGAGTCACTAACTTGAAAAACAAACCCTTGTTTTATCTCATTGTGCACATGCAGGTCGGATGATCCGGCTGACCCCGGATCTTCTGCCCTGGAAGATCCAGTAGGCTCTGGATGAGGCCGGAAGATCTGGCACTAGTGTTAGAAGATCCGGACATAGTGTTTCGAGTTCGTAATCTGTGTTCATGTTTGTCACTAGTCGGAAGATCCGGTCCAATCCCGGAAGATCCGGTACCGCTTCCCAGAACACATAACGACTAGTTCTTGGGGGTTGGGAATAAATACCCTCTCACCCCCTCATTCAGTTGCTGCTGACCTAACCCGAGACAAGCACCTCCTTGAGCATTAAATTCACTCTCACAACTCCCTCTACAGCCGATCCTTGCAAAGATTTTACTAGAGCTTGGGTGTGAGTGATTCTTGAGGTGTGAGACCAAAGCTTTGAGTGAGTCCATCCCTTGTTCATCTCAAGAAGCACTTGAAGCAAGTTTGATTCGTCGATTCGTGTTTGTCACTCTTGGAGCTGGGCTCCTAGACGGTTAGGTGTCACCGTGCAACTCCCGACTTCATGTGGTTGAGTGCCGGAAGTTTGTAATCTTCATCTCTTCGTGAGAACAATAGTAAGAAATTCAATCCGGCTTTCGTGGTTGATTGAAGAAGGCAAGGGGTTAGATTTGACCCGGCTCTACGTGAGCACCTCAATGGAGAAGTAGCTCCTAAGTAGAGTGAACTTCGATGAACAAATCCTTGTCTCTTGTTCTTGTTGTTGTTCTTCATGTTCATATTATTCTTGAGCTTAAATTTGCCCGATCTATCTATTTACAAGTTTCTGCTGCTAGAGATCATACTTTTAAGCTTCCTGATACTTGTGGTGAACTTTCTATTCAAATAGAATCTGCAGTTACTTACTAGTTTTTGAATCTTGACTTTGTTCACCTCTCCATGTCGGAAGATCTGCCCAGTGCCGAAAGATCCAGGTACCAGATCATCCGACACTATGTCAGATCATCCGACACATCTGACATTTAAGTGTCAAGTTTGCAGAATTTTTAAATAGGCCTATTCACCCCCCTCTAGGCCTAGTGTTGGTCCTTTCACATTCCTTAGGCCAACTTGAGCATAGGCAGAGCCCTACTCCTCCTAGTCCTCGTCCTCCGTGAGGTACTGCGGTTCTGTCCCTTAAACACCATCGTCTACCCAAGAAGCGGGTAGGCCATGTCACTCTCCATAGCATCAAGCTAAGAAAATGAGGGAATTAACTACATGCATGGAATTCTATATTTGGCTGTGGAGCTCCTATGCAGCAGCAAGCATTCAAGGAAGATAGGCAAAGTAATAATCCACCTCAGTGGCCTTGCCCGAAACCACGGAAGTCTGCACCAACGCCCGAAACATCACCCCTGTCCCATCCCAACACATTTCGATGTGAGCGGTCCCTCCCGTCATATCTCAGCATCCCCCAAAGCCAGATCATCTCAAAAAAAGGGGAGGTAGAAGCATAAGATAAGTCTAGTCAAGAGTAGTGGTAGATAACAGTACCATCCATAACCGAGGACGCAGCGATACGTATAGATCTTAACTCTACAGAGGGTGTACAATTGTACCCACCTGTGATATAGCCGGATGGGGATCAACCATCCAACTGTACCTAACAGCCCAAGCGCTAATTTGAAGCTAGCACTTTCCTGCCTCTTCGAGTACGGGGATGTCTTAGGTCACAGGGCACCCCGTCGCCGATTGAAGACCTCAAAGCTGCAATGATTGCCCATGGGCCAATGTGGGCTAAGTCCCTCAGAGTCCATCCTCTCGTACACAATCCGCCAATCCACCTACAGGCTAGGTGCTATCTTCACATTAGTCCAAAACCGAACCCCACCCACACAAGGCGAGTGGTCTGTACAAAGTAGTAATGCATCTGGTGGTACACTGACTTAGTCCTTAATTGCTGGAAGTGAGCACTCTCCTCCTCAAATAGTACCCTAGTACAAATGCCAGTACATTACAGACCAGCCACCAACTCCTCAAGACAAAGTCAACCAAGTACCTGCCACAGGTACAAAGAATGGGAAGATCCTAAAACCTCCTTCCACGCAAGGTACTTCCATAGTACTGTCCTAGCTCACTCCTGCTATAACACATCAAGGAATATAACTCACCCAAAACTCACGCTGAGAGTATCAAGGATTCCACCACCAAAACCATGGCATAAACATGCCCAAGCATCACACAAATAGCATGTGATAAATAATTAAGGAAGTAGCTAGTTCCGATTAAGTGAGTTCAAGGAATCAAGTTTTAAATATCAAGTCAAGGCTTAATTAAACAAGTTATGCAATTCAAGGCATGCAATTCTTTCCATCAAAGCACTAGCTCTACTGCAAGCCTAATAGGTTCTACATGATGGGGAGTGACATGAAACCTTGTTCATGGTTCCACTCCTCCTCGGTGTAGTCGGGATCGTCATAGTTGGTGTAGTCTGAACTAGGGTCTAGAGACAGATAAAGAACGATGAACAATAAACAAACAGCCATACATATTAAGCAAAAAGACCCAAAATAGAACCAAACAAGATTCAAATAACTCCAAACTACCTACAAACAACAAGAGCTAGATTTATAGAAAAATATGAAACTGATTTCATATTTTTTCTGAGCTGAGATGAATTAGTTATGAATTTTTGAAGGTTTTTAGCCATTTATAATGATTTCTTGGAATTTAGTAAACATGAGGCCATGTGTCAAGTTCTAGTAGTGCCACATGGCAGCTTGTGAGTGTGCCACATGACAGGGTGACGTCAGCACAGTGGTCCGAGGTGATGATGTCAGCGTGGGTCCTGCTGATGTGATTGTTGACTAGTCAACAATCAGCAGTCAAGTTAGTAGGTCCCACCAGTGGGTCCCATAAGTCAGTCGTAGGCCCCATCTGCCAGCGGCCCACTCTGGCGCGCTGACTGAGTGTCCATGTGGCGCATACGTGGCTTCGCCACATTGGCGTGGATCCCGTGTGGCTGGTGCAACCACGTGCGTGTGTGGTCCTATGTGTGTGCAGAGCGCGGCGCGACGCCGGCGCGCGTGTGCGCGCACGGTGTGGCCTTGCACGACGTGCGGCCGCGGCCAGTGCGTGCTTGTGCATGCTCGGTCGGCCGTGTCACAGTGCAACGCGGTGGTATGAGCGCGTGCATGTGGCCGCGGCGTGGAAACGACCGTCGAGCAGCGCACGCGCGGTCCCACGATGCGTTGAGGCCATGGTAAGGCCAGGAGCACCGCAGCTATGACCCTCGTGACAGGTGAGCATGCGTGTGCAAGTGCCAGGGTGCTCTGGGCATGGTGGGCGGCGCCCATGGCCTTCCTGTACCGCCAGACTTCGAAAAGTCTGTTTTTTCGGTCCGCTTGGTCTCCCGGCGCCACAGGGCCATGGTGCAGCCAAGGGCATCAAGGCGTGCGGCCGGCATGGAGAGGTCCTGCCTCGTGCGGTGTAAGGGCTGCGTGCTCGTGCACCCGCTGCACGGCCATGGCAGGGCTCGGCCACGCGTGTGAGCTGCTGCCGTGCCGCAGTCCAGGACCACGCGTGTGTTAATCTGCAGAAAGAAGGGCGCGGCTCAACGGCCGGACAACGGGCCTGAACAACAACGTATACCGACAATGATGGCCGGCGCAGATACTCCATGGCAGCTCTTGGCCGTCAGTAGAGGAGAGAAAAGAGAGGCTGTGCATGTGGCTCACCGAGGGGCAGAGGAGAAGAGGGTAGCAAGAGCTTGCGGTTCTCTTCCTCAATCCCGGTTGACGGCGGCGACGACAGCTCAGTATAGAGGAAGCAGAGCGGTAGCTCAGGGCAGTGGCGGTGCGGCTCCTTCCTGGCCCGAGCTCGGTCGGGTTCTCCTCCTCGCGGTCCCCTTCCTCCTTCTCCTCCTCTTCCCCTTCTCCTACTACTCTGCCGGCGGTGGATTTAGGGAAAAGATGGGGCTTTTGCCCAGGGTGGTTCGGGTTGCGCCTGCCGCCGCAATTGGGCTTAAGCATAGGGAGAGAGAGAGATAGAGAGAGGAGTGGCTAGGGTATTGGGGTAGCTGCGTGGAAGCTTCGAGAAGGCCTTGGCATGGGGCGGCCGGCGATCCTCGGCGTGCGGGCCGGGGCGCGTGGCGCGCATCCGCGAAGGCGGAGTCCGCCTGGGTGCCAACGACGCGCCTTGCCCGGGGAATCTCTGTATGGGAAAGGCGAGGGGCAGGCGGTCGCTGTGCCAGAGCCTACCGTAGCCAGCATTGGCGCGTTGTGGCCTCTAGTCGCGGCGGTCAGAGTGTGTCAAAAAAGGTAGAGAAGAAGGAGAAAAAGGGGGGCGTGGAGGAGACGACGACGTCACAGTGCCAGCAGCCCCACACGTCAGAGAGAGAAAGGAGAGAGTAGGAGTGGAGTGGGGCACAGCTCATCTGGCCTCAACCATGGGCCGTTGTTGGGCCAGAACTAGCACCAGGATAGTCTTCAGCGCGATTGGAACTTGCAGCAGTTGCCCACCGACTTCCCCCACACTTGGACTTTGATGTCTTAGACACCAAGAGTCAAGTGTGTATTATCGGACTCTCCTTTAGAGTGTGTTCCATTCCCAAAGAGTACATTTGGTGCAGTTCTATTGACACCAGATTTTGACTCGGCTGATGAAAGGGAAAAGTTGATCTATGATAGAGCCGATGCAAGGTTGAAGCCGAGTCTGATTCCAATTCTTGCGAATCCGACTCCGATTATGCTATGAGTCCTGATCGGGCACGGTGACGTGCAGTGTTATCCTAGATGCTAAACGCTAGACAGTCGGTCACCTTCTGTTTAGCATTTAAACAGTTTAGATAATAGATTAAACGGTTTAATCGATTTGCACTGTAGCTATAAAGATATATAAAAAATCATAATTCCATACAATATTTTTTTGTAATTGAAATTTATGGTATACATATAATACATAATGACACAACATTCTCATATTACACATAATACTCATATACTCGCTAATCTAACTCCTATTGTTTTCTTAACATATGCATATGATATTTATATTCAACCGCCAACACCCAGTTATCCCACCAAAGTATGTTTCTTATTGCCTAAACGATTGTTTAAACGTGTGTTTATGCGCATAAACGTGTTAAATGTCTGTTTAATTTCATTGTTTACACCTTTTTTTGACCATGATGACCGTTTACACGCGTTTAGCGTTTAATTCAGTTACTAAGCCCTAAACTACACGCATACCGTTCATTTACAGTTTAAACGCGTGTAAACGATGGTTTACACACGTTTAGGCGAACACTGGTGACGTGAGGCCGAAGCGTTTACAACTGCAAAAGGGGATGCACGTCTAGAAGCTTCTTCAAGGCCTAGTTTTATGGCAATTGTAATCGTTTGGTAGTTTAGATTAAGTTTACTTTAAATAAATTAGAGATATTGTCGTATCAGGCATGGATTAGTTAGATTTCCAGGGTATAAATATAAACCATGCGCCATTGTAAAAAAGGCATTCACACAACCATCAATACAACCAAACTTTTGGCCCTCGTGCCAACAAACCCTTTTCATCGAGTTCTTCAGCAAGTAGGGCTGCATCATTTTGATCTCCGGTTTGCCTGTAAGTGCGATACTCATCGAATTATTTTAGGCTTTAGATTGAGGCATATCGCCCTTTTTCATCTATATAATTCACTAATTTATCGAGTTGTTCTAGGCTTTAGATTGAAGCGTATCGCTCTTCTTTGTTTAGATCGCTCACCCTTTACCGTGGCTTGTTATTTTATCTCATTGGCTTACATCTGTTTAAAGATCTGCTTGCCTTGTTTATTTCATATTTATTACATGCTTCGCAAGAGATCTGTTTGCGTTTATCATTTATAAAGCTGATTTAGATTTAATATTCAAGTTACAATTAATCAAGTTTAGCCAAGTCCTTTAATATACATAGATCTATCAGAGTAAATAAGCTAAATTGGTGCTTTGCTAGCATCGCTATCTCGGTTAGGTCCGATCCGATTGTTAGTGACATGGTTTTAGTTTATTTAATGCCTTTGGAGATATGTGTAATAAAAAACACGATTAAGCTTGATTTATCTCCAATTCGGCTCTCATAGTTGATGATTTATTTCAATACATGTTTTATTATCACGAATTGAACTCAAGGCCGATGGTTCATGCTTGCGTTGGACTCCTACTCATGCTGATCCGATTGTTGGAAAGAATCGGGGTTTCGGCCGATGAGTTCCCTTAAAGTTACTGATAAATTTTACCTTGTCAATTTTAGGTCAAATTGACTGGCACGCCACGAACCTCAAGATTTTGGACTTGCACTGAAGTTCAAGCAAATCTTCCAGGCCACAGTATTATTTCTAGAAAGTCAACGCCTGACTTTTTTGGCACCAACAAGTTCCCATGTTTTCAAGCATTGCATGTCCCTCAACCTGAAATGGTTAGTGACTAGAAAATCCCGAAGGTGCATACAGGGGCGGAGACAGGGGGAGGCGCAGGGGCCTGGCCCCCCCTATGCTTCCGTGACACCTCAAGAGGCCCTTAAATAAATATGTGCTAATCACTGGTGTTAGACTTAATTGCCCAGCTCAAGAGTCTTTATTGGCCCAACAGCAACCCCCTGGCAGAAGTAAAGTTGCACCCGTATGGTTTTTTGGCCTGGTTTCTTCTGGTTAGTGCGCCTGCTTCTTCACTTTAATTGCCTAATTTGATGACAGCAGATCCAAAGCATTCCCTTTTAGTTGTTGCTGCTGCTTCCAGTGAAGCTAATTAAATACTATCAGTAGCTAGCTTTGCGATAGCGATGCCACGAATGATTTCGACCTACCTTTAATTTCACAATGCTTTAAATGTTTATCCTAAGGATAATTATATATTTTTTGTGTACATGTACAATAGTTTTTAAGATCTAATCCCCTCCTCAATTTAATTTTTGGGACATTGCATCCTAATTTTGCAGTCATGAAGAGAAATAAAACATTTATTTTGAATGTACCATACTCTTCCCTGCTTTTATGTTTTGCATTCCTAGCCCATTGTACTTGAGAGCGTTGATGCGCATACATTCCTATCTGGTTTCTACAAATCGGTAACCAATACGCGATGGACCACAACTGGCACTATGCCAAAAATGATCAATGCCAATGGGATATTTCAAGTGGTGATAAAAACATGTCGGCTACTTAGATACGACAAACAATACTATTTTTTCATGTTGTATACAAAACCCTTGAAAACAATTGCTTGATGCAAGACCGTCTATTTTCGCATATATAGTGTAAGTAGTACTATGTATCTGAGTGATTATCTAATGTAGAAGGTAATGGTTATACGCGCTCTCACTCTTTACACCTCTTTAGTGTCTTGGCCCTGGCCCGACCCGGCCCCCCCATGGTGAAATCCTGGCTCCGCCCCTGGGTGCATACTTTACTGGAAACATGTTCTTGCTCTTATTGTTTGAATGAATGCATTTGATATATTTCTTTTTTATGATAATCCGGGCTACCTCCTGGCAGTGCTTTGTTTATGGTCACAAGCTCGACACTGATGACTTCCTGTTGCAGCTATTAATGGTGATGAAGTTGCTAGCTTCACCACTGATCATTGATTCATCATTGAAGTTCAAGCTGCAAGGTTAGTGCCACAATGCTACTATGAGATCTGCAATATTTATGATAAAAGAAAGCATCTACAACCATCCTTCTAAACAGTTTAGAAACGAGGACTGCAAGGTGGTTGTGGCCCTCGTAGCGGTTCGTGGCACAAGTGAGCAAGAATCTTGAGGGATTTTGGAAGAGATGCTTTCATGCTCATTTGTGGGATCCTTTTCCTGAGTCAATGCATCGGGGATGTCCATGGCATCCAGGTTCTCCCTTTTAAGAGATTCATCGTGCAAGATTGAGCCAGAAGGATAAAACTCGATCGAGGCTGATGATGGTCGTTTGGTTTCAAGGAGATGGGAAGTAGGCTCCGATGAAACGAACGGTGACACAAACATCACCTCCTTGAATGGGTTATGCTTGGGAAGTGGCTTTGCCCCTGAAATTTCTAGGCACGAGATAGGAGTGGTGACAGCCATTTTCCCAAGCTCTTCTTTGAGGCTCCCTTGAGATTCTCCTTCTTGGAAGGAGTCCTTCGAAAGGGTCACCTATGAGAAGATCAAAATCGAGGATGGCAAAGATATGGAAGTCTATGTGCACCTCGGTTTTGTCTATCTCGATTGGCACAACCCTTGCAATCCCACAACATTCAAAGATAAGTCCAGAAGGACTTCTAAAAAGTTTGTCGGTCGGAGCTAGAGTCATGTCACCCACAAGAGTTTATGCAAGGAATTTAGACATGACACTAACCTTGATAGTGGGTTTGTGAAGGGCATCTACAATGGTGCCTCTTAAAGAACAAGGTATGGTCGTGGAAGGTGAAAGAATCCTAATTGCTTCGGAAGAACGTTTCACTTCCATTAACCATTCATTTGTGGTTCCTTTGTGGTCTCATTGGGGAAAGCCTCCTTGAGTGGATATGAAGAATGAGATGGCGGAGGTGTCATAGCCTTATTGTACCAAATATGATTCAAGTTATTCCCATAGTCCTCAAATTCAATCGGTAACTTCAAATGTAGAATTTCTTCTTCCTTTGGTACTTGAGGCTTGGGAGAGGTTTGAACAGCAGGATCTGGGATGGAGGCATGTTAATGCTCTGATCCTACTATCGAAGAATCCTCAAAACTTGACTCATCTTCCTCCCAGGAGTGTTTAGCCTTTAGAATGGAGGAAACACTTTCTAGAGGTTGCCCGATCAAGAGATCGAAGTCATGGACTTCAAACACATGGAAATCAAGGACGACCTCAACATTCTTGTGCCGAATAGGCATGTTCCTTGTGATCCCAAACCCTTCTTCAATGGAACCTGAGGTGCTCATGAAGGTTTTGTTGATTGGCGCTAAGGGTTCATCGCCTAAGAAGGCTAATGCAAAGGATTTGGATATTATGTTAGCACCAACATCGGGATTATAAAGAACATCCACCATATTTCCATGAATCATGCATTGAATAGTTGAGGAAAAAGAGCTAATCCAAATTAGTTCAGAAAAAGGCTCCTCGTTCCTTTTTCCACTCATTGAATAGGAGAGGTGTTAGGAACGGGTGGATAATTCGAGGTATTTTCAGAGTCTTTAAAAAGATCATCCTTGAATTCAAGGGGGAATTCCAAAGGTTGAGTTTCCTCTTCCTCCTTCATTTCGGGTTCGGGGGAAGTTTTCGGGGTTGACACCGGGTAGGTTAGCAAGAGGGGAGCGGAGTCAACCTGAGTGGCTTCCTCGGTGCTTGGGGTATCATCTACTAGGATAGGCTGTGTGAAGGAGTAGTTTTCTAGAATGTGATATAGAAGTTGTACTCCCTCAGCTGTGGTTTTGTGCATAAAGGACCCTCCAGAAGTGACATCAAGCTATAGGGCACACTCCTTGCTAAGTCCTAGCCAGAAATGCTGAAGCATCACGTGGCTGGGAATAGACAAGTTTGGGCCGGCGCGTGTAAGCTCAGAAAATCTGGCCCAAGCTGCACCTACGTGCTCTTTATCATCTTGGCGAAATCTGAGAATTTCACGTCACAGGCTAGCGATTCGGGATAACGGGAAGAAGGTAAGACAGAAACTGTCTCTAAGCTTTTTTCAATCTCCATTCGCCTTGCCTACGTTATGCGTGTACCATTGTTTTGCCCTCTCCTAAAGAGAAAAGGGGAACAATTTCCACCATAGCGTTTCTTGTGCCATGCCTGAAATGTTCTAGCACGCGCACACTTGCTCGAACTTGTGCAAGTGGTGATAAGGATTTTCATCCTCAAAACTAGAGAAATGTTGATCCCGAACCATAGGTATAAAGCCTGGGCAGAGTTCATAGCCAGAAGCTCTGATGGGCTTTGAAGAAGGTGGTGGCTCAAAGAACTCGCCCTTCAGAGCAGAGAATTGAAACGTCGAGAGTGGTTGCTCCATGGTGACAAATGATAAAAGAAAGAGAAAGATAAAATAAAAGATATGAGGACGAATTAGGTTCGAAGATAATATGACGACCGTTCCTCGGCAATGGCGCCAGAAAGCTTGTTGGTATTTCTTATGTCACGAATAAATCTGCAAGCGTACAGAGTACCGTTGTAGCTTGTATTCCCGCATGTTCGTGTTTGGCGAAGAGCTATGGGCCAGAGTCGCTTGGCAGACGATGTGTGAGATGGTGCCCGATGTAAGATCTTGATAACATAGCTTAACCTATCCTAGATTTATATCCATAGACAACCTAGCAAACCAGGCCAGTTGAACTTTTGTCTTGTTGGGGTGACTAGCTAGTTGACCTTTGCACACCCGTTCCCTGTGAAATATGATATCCACGAATACTCATTGGTGAAATGCTACAACAATATATCCGTACACTTGTGAATTTATTCGCGATGCAAGAAATACCAATAACCTTCTTCTAGCTTGTACTTCTTCAGATATGAATAACTTTTGAGTAAGCATCCGAGTTCGTCTACAACGGTAAGCTTTTGGGCCAAGTTAAGCTTTCATTGCAAAGCATTTGTGGGTTCATTGTCTGTTCCTGTAGCGGATGCTGTAATTTTGGCTGAAGTTGGAGTAGTAATCGATTTCTTAGACGTGGTGTCTATGTTATAGATTACACTTGTTTGGCTCATTCCCCACGGTCCGAGAGGGAGGCGGTAGCTGGTGACAGCACTGTCTGTCTCTTGTATTCCTTCACGTTCGGTTTCGGGATAGAGCAACAACCTGGAGACAACTAACAGACCAAGTGTAAACCAGTGCCTAAAGAACGTATCTAGCAACAAATTTTATCTTCCTTTAATCTTAAACCGATAAACAACTGCATTACCCAAGGCACCCATGCTCTCTCATCTATGGGTAGCACTAGTTAAGAAGCCTTTACACTTCTGTTCCCTATGAATTTACGATACACTTGAATACTCTTAGGTGAAGTGCTACAACGGTAATTCTATGCGCTGGCAGAGCATATTCGTAATCTTAGGCCAGAGCTACTCTTGTAGCACAATTGTAGGGAGTGCATGAGGAGAAGTCTTGAAGAAGTGCCCGGGTCGGTCTTCCTCCATGTTGTACCTCTTTGGAGACGAACCTCTTTTCTGTAAGTGTCCGAGTTTGTCTTTGGTGGTGAGCTTTCAGGTCAAGTTAAGCTTTCCTTACAAAGCATTTGTGGGTTAATTGTCAATTTGTGTAGCAGATGCTCTAGTTTTGGCCGAAGCTAGAGTAGTAATCGATTTCTTAGATATGGTGTCTAGGTTATAGATTACCATTATTTTCATCATTCCCCATGGTCTAAGAGGTAGATAGCAGGTGGTGACAACCCTATCCATCCCATGTATTCCTCCATGTTCGAATCGGCGTAGTGCAACAGGCTGGTGACACCTGGCAGACCAAGTGTAAACCAGTGCCCAAAGCACGCACCTAGCAACCAAGTTTACCTTCCTTTAAGCTCAAACCGATATACAAATGCATTACCCAAGGCACCCATTCTCTCTTCATCTTTGGGTAGCACTAGTTAAGAAGCCTTTACACTTTTGTTTCCTGTGAATTTACAATACCTTTGAATACTCACAGGTGAAGTGTTATAATGGTAATTCTATGCGCTTGCAGATCATATTCATAATCATAAAAAATACCAATGTCTGGCAATGGCGAGCACCACCCTCCTCACATCGTTCACTCCCCCTCCACTCTCCTCCCTCCTCTTGATTCCATGGAGTTCCAATCCTATATCCCCTGCCTTGGCTGCACACCTCCCTACCATTGCCACCAAGCCACTCCACCCACCTGTCACCACCGCCGCACAATTGCACCCTTCCTAACCACCGCCGCCGATTGCCAGCGCCGCCGGCTGGTGGACATCCAACACCCTACCTGTGGTGCCATTACCGCCCAGTCTCTTAGAGTCCACAACCATCGTCGAGCATCCTGCCGGTGGCACCCCTATTTCCAAGCTTGTAGGCCATGGGATCGCCACCCCCAAACCTAGAAACCCTATATCCCAAATTCGAGTATCTCCTCCACCCATGCCCATGACTGCCTCCATCGCTAACCCACCGCCAGCAACTCCGCCCACAACCAACAAAAGATGGAGGAGATCGCTGGAGAAGGAGTGAGAGGGTGTTATCATTTAACCTTTTGTTACTTCTCTATCTTTCTCTTTTTAGTCTTTGGTCTAATCCAAATTGGGAGGGCTCTTGGGTTAAGTATAAATCAAGGGTTCTCTCAATTTAGCATTTTGGAAAACCAAGAATTGCATCTTGAGTGTGCTTGTTTTTTTTTTCTTCCATTTATTGATTGTGCACAATCAGCTGACATACATCGGAAAGCATGACTACTTGAACGCTAACTATGATAGAAATATGCTTATTGTGTTATTTCACCTTATTCATTCCATTAAGAACAAATAATAACTATGAGATGGTTCCATTCATTGGCATGGCTTTCCCCTGCAAGAAGTGCTGAAATAATATGAGTGCTTGTCGAGGGCGGTGGAGAGGAACCTCATGCCCCGCACCACGAATGGTCACCAAGGTTAGGCCCTCATACACTTGACTCCATCCGCCAACCTATTCAAATCGACCACAAAAAAGATTAAACACAACGTTAGCTATTACCTAGCTTGTAGGCTATATGCAGATATACTTGAATAATTTGGATAATGACCCTCAATATGTGACCTGCTAACTACAGTCAGGCCATGACTCGTGAGGTTCATATGAGGAAGGCAAGTTGAGTGGAATGAAGCGGACCTGTTTGTTATCATACCACGGGTACCAGCTCGAGGTAGTTGGAAGGCCAAGAGCATCAATGGAGTATCTCGTTGATGTCAACGGGATTACTGCGTCCGTATCTCCGCTGCCAAATTAATAAAAGATTAAATCATTCAATTAGTTTTTGTAGCCAACATAAGTTAGCAAATTCAGCATAATTTTCTGCCGATCTGAAGCCTATCCACGCGTCCAAGGCCAAAAAGAAAAACGGTTCAGGTATTTGAATAGGATTGCAGTTTTGTTTCACTTTCCAACGTAATTTTCTGCAATAATCTTCTTCATGACAGTGACGCTCAATTCCATCAGAGAAAAATTCTTAATAGTTGCCGGAATTTTCCGCGTAGAAGACAAGAAGTTCACAAAAGTCCGAACGGCGGACAATGAGCTGGAGCAATAGAGACAACGAGTGGTCCAACTTTGTGACCTGATGCTGTTCCGGAAAACGACGGGTCAACAAAGTAATATTATTGTTCAGATCATGACACAATGCGCAAGCTACACCTTCTAAAGTGATTATTGAGTTGTCCATACATTTCAGCTCACGTAGCATAATGCTCCTACGATCTCCGTTGTTAACTACTTTGTTGCTTCTCTTGCAGAAGTTTAAGCATTTATAGGATAACAAGGAAACTGTTAAATTACTGCAGGAATTGACGGACCAAGATCCATAAAAGTCCTTATGGGCTGTAGGCTCATGGGAAAACTGGGCCGACAACTCTGACAAATACAAGGAAGAGACATGCAGGTTAAGGAAACTAGTCGGCTACTAGGGCCTACTCTTGTTAGGAATCTATGTTT
Organism: Alloteropsis semialata; assembly: GCA_004135705.1. Lineage (NCBI taxonomy): Eukaryota > Viridiplantae > Streptophyta > Magnoliopsida > Poales > Poaceae > Alloteropsis > Alloteropsis semialata. The sequence continues at coordinate 6,725,631 of CM014276.1, read as the reverse complement.
AGTATCCGACTAGGAATCTGTATTTTTAGACTTGTAGACCCTGTCACCTGAGTATATAAAGTGAGCTAGGGACCCCTTGTAAAATCATAACCAACAATACGAAACGATCCACCTCATATAGGATGTAGAGTATTACGCTCTCCATTGAGGCAGTCTGAACCTGTCTAAATCGTCTCATGTTCACCATCGTGCTTCTGGTTTTAGCGAAGCCCTAGCGAACAACTTGACTACCTTGGAACCCCCACGGTAGGCTAGCCGGTATAAAAAACTGACAGCTGGCGTGCAGGTAGGGGCTCTCGTCGAGAATCGCCAAGCAAGCTCGATGGCAACAGTCATCTTCACCAGCAATGGCGACATGGCGTTCAAGAAGCGCGCTACTTTCGTCTTCGGCTCATGGGTCTGCACGGCGAGGGCAACTTCGACCGCGTCCTCAAGTCACCAACTTCGGAGCAACTCGCCGACAAGTTCGACGAGATCGCACTCCAGGATCCGACCTCAACTTGGACTTGGGGAACTCCAATTCTCAGCTCGAACTCAACTCGGACTGAGAAATTTTCAAAGCGGACTAGGCAGTCCGAGTCGGTTTCTAAACCATCGGTCATGCCGAAACCCAAAACCCAGAAAAAGAGGAGCTTAGCCACTACTAGGCGCAAGGTCAATACCCCGAGCCAATTTCCTTTTGGTCTCGCGGGAACCACCTCCATCTACCAGGAGGCAACATTAAAGCAACTCCAATCTCTGGCCCAGTTCGATGAACTACCCCTAGATGGGAAGCAAGTCAGACTCGTAATTACAGTAACACCAGAAGGCAGATTTGTCCACTGGCCGGGAGCCCGGGACGCAAGACAAAGCTTGAAGCAACTCCAGAAGAGGACTTGGACATGTCTCGCATCATCGTGTGCATTGATCCATTGTCTTTTTAGCTGAAATAGACATTGGATTCTTCTGATGAACGTGGCTCCACTCTCCTTGCATCCTCAAGCACAGGAAGCTTTTCTCCAGCATGCCAAGCCATGGTGATCATCCGAAACGAAGATCTAGTCTCCAACGATGAACCATCTTTGACCAACGAGGCCGCAGAAGATCAGGACAGGCGCAGGCAAAGAAACGTTGCTCGCGCGAAATGACGCCGACGAGCCACTGCTGCACTAGCTCCATGTAATCTTGACGGATAATTTCGACAAGTTGCTGGACATGATGTCTATGATAGTGTCGTAGCCAACATCTTAGCTGTCGCATGCACAAGGACTACGCGCCCTAGATCAAACCCTAGAAATCCAAAGAATGACAATGATGATCGAAGCAGCAACACTCCAACATGATGCAATGCACCCTGCTCGATCTATCACCAAGTCCAAAACTACAAGCTGACAAGGTAGTAGTCAACACCATCCCGAAGGAAGCAATCATGGCAACCCATCTCATCATCCATGCCGAGGTCACTGAGAACCGGAGAACGTGGGCGGCGCAGTAGTCAGCGCCGGAGGTGTAAACCACGGCGCTGGACCCAGCAGTGGGCATGGCGGCGGCCACCACAACAGGGGCGGAGGAGGCTACCGCGATGACAACGATGATCACAGGGATCTGCGACACTGGCTCCGAGGGAGGGACGCGCGCACTGTCATCTCTGCATGGGTTCGCAATCGCAAAGAAGAAGAACACAAGCGACGCAAGGAGTATGACCAAATCTACGGGCCTTTAGACCAAGGCTATTACAACCTTGGCAAGTACGAAGGATTCCTGGTTTTTTCAAACCACATCCTCGCTACTTCTTAGCCCGACAAGTTCAAACTGTTTGGCATCGACAAATATGATGGAAAGCGCGACCCAAAACAGTGGTTGCGCATCTACTACTCTGCAGTCAAGGCGGCCAAGGGCAGTACTGCGACACCATGTGCACCTACTTCCCTGTGGCCCTCGAGCCAGCTCCATTAACTTAGTTAGAAGGACTGGAACCCGGCTCCATCGACTCCTGGGACGAGCTCTGCAAAGCCTTCATCAACAATTTCCACGGCTCATGGCAAAAGCCAGGTTCTCAGTTTGACCTCGCCCAAACAAGGGAAAAACGAGTACCTCAGAAGTTGTATCCGTCGTTTCTGGGAAAAGCGGGCGACATGTGTAGGGCTCACCGATCAGGATGTCATCGACTGTTTCCACGATGGCCTCATTGACCCTCCGCTCCACCTAGACTTAGGAAGAAACATGCCTAAGACGGTGGAAGCTATACGCGACCTCGTCAGTAGATGGCACTACCAGAGAACCCGCCATCCATCCACCGTAATCGGTCACGGATGGAAAGGACCCGGTACCAATGGAAGCATTGGTACCGGGTCCAACGGCCAATAATTCTGCGAGCTCATTGGTACCGGGTGGTGGCACCACCCGGTACCTATATGGCCACATTGGTACCGGTTGGTGTCACCACCCGGTACCAATGAGCCTCGGGGCCTTTGGTACCGGTTGGTGACACCAACCGGTACCAATGTGACCCCCTTTGGTACCGGATGGTGCCACCAACCGGTACCAAAGGGGCTCTGCGTATAAGGCCCCTTCTTCCTCCCCCAGCCCGAGCCATGGCTCATTTCTTCATCCTCCATTGAGCTCGGTTTGGGGGAGCTCATGCCCGATTTTTCCATAACTTTTGGAGATTTTGCAAACCAAGTCCGCTAGAAGGTTAGCAACTTCATCCTCTCTCTTTTGACATTTAGTATGGTCTATTTCATGCTCTATGTTTTGAGTAATTTGTGTTTTGTGGAATGGATTGAAATAAGAGATTTTAGATTGAATCTTCATTTTTATTATGAATTTGTAATAGAGAATCAATATATAGTTAGTTGTTGCATGTGTAGAGATGATGCACAAATTTTTAGACATTGTTTAGATTTTTAGATTATTTGTAGAAACTTTAAATGATTTTCATATTTATGCTTATTATGATTTTTAGATATTATAAATGATATTCATATTTAGGGTTATTAGGATTTTTAGAGATTATAAATGAAATTCATATTTAGGCTTATTACGAAATTTAGAATTACATCTTTTTAGAGGCTTCAAATGACGTTGATATTTAGGGTTATTAGGATTTTTTGAGATTATAAATAATATTCTTATTTAGTTAGATTTTAAATTCAATTTTACTTCTCATGGTTGTCAATATCTTGAACTAAAACAATCCAACTCTTGGCATGCCTATGATGATATCAAATTTTACCTAGTTTTCTAGCTGGGTAACATATGATGACCTTGAGCTTGAGCTTGTATTGTATAGTTATGCTTCTCATGGTTGTCATCAAACCGTGGGATACATCCATGCCCAAGCAACGAATCGGTTGCATTGTGATGGTTGGGCTGGGTGTGTCCCACGGTTCCATGCCTACCATGAACCAATTTTTTTTACCACCTGTAATGTTTCTTATGCTCCAAGTTCAAGGTCAAATGAAAGACAACATATCTGAGGCAAATCACTCCTTCAAATTTTTTTTTGAGATGAGCAAAAGTAAGACGTTGATTAATTTGGAATGTGGTTGTCGGCCATCGTGCCCTTGGTTTGTCGCAGGTTTTGGAAACCTCCCGATGCAGGAGAGGTGCTGTCGAAATTTTTAGAGATTATAAAAGATATTCTTGTTAAGGCTTACTACGAACTTTAAAAATACATCTTTTTGGTGGCATCAAATGATGTTGATGTTTACGGTTATTAAGATTTTTAGAGATTATATATGATATTCTTATTTAGGTTTATTACGAACTTTAGAAATTGGGGATGAATTTTTCATTGTATTTTGTGAATAGATGAATCGGCAATGGATGTACAACGCGGATAGACGCTCATCTGACTTCATTAAGGGCGTTCATCAATTCCTCGACGCGGCAGAGGCTAACTCGACCTCGGGTTTTATATGTTGTCCATGCAAGGTCTGTGAGAATAAGAAGGATTATCACATCTCGAAGAAGGTGGTCCACACACACTTGCTTATGAGTGGTTTCATGCCTAACTATATCTGTTGGACCAAACACGGCGAAGCGGGGATATTCTTTGAAGAAGGTGATGAAGAAGGTGACGACAACATCCCAGACTTTGCACAATACGGTGCCTTTGCAGATGATACAGCAATGGGCGAGGGTGAAGCAGTTGCAGAAGATGAGGATGATGACGCCTTAGGTGGCATGATCCGTGATGAAGAGAAAGACTGCGAAAGTGCGAAAGAGCGGGAGAAGACGAACCGTTTGTTGGAGGACCACAAAACATTGTTGTACCCAGATTGCAAAGAGGACAAGAAAAAATTGGGTACCACACTGGAACTGTTGCAATGGAAGGCAACTAATGGCTTGTCTGACAAAGGTTTTGGAGAGATACTGAAAATGATAAAGAAGATACTTCCAGAGGGCAACACATTGCCCGAAACAACATACGAAGCAAGAAAAATCGTTTGCCCTCTAGGACTGGAAGTACAAAAGATACACGCATGTCCCAATGATTGTATCCTTTATCGGGGCAAGTCGTACGAATCTTTGGACGCCTGTCCGGTTTGCAATTGTTCGCGGTATAAAATCAGGCGAGACGACCCTGGTGATGTTGAGGGAGAGCCCCCAAGAAGAGTCCCTGCCAAGGTGATGTGGTATTTCCCTATAATACAACATCTGAAGCGCTTGTTCAGAAACAAAGAGCATGCTAAATTGCTGCGGTGGCACAAAGAGGATCGGAGGGAAGACAATATGTTGAGACACCCCGCTGATGGGTCGCAATGGAGAAAAATCGACAGAGCGTTCCCAGACTTCGCAGAAGATGCGAGGAACATAAGATTTGGTTTGAGTACGGATGGCATGAATCCTTTCGGTGATATGAGCAGTAGCCACAGCACTTGGCCCGTGACTCTTTGTATGTACAACCTTCCTCCATGGATGTGCATGAAGCGGAAGTTCATTATGATGCCAGTGCTAATCCAAGGGCCAAAGCAGCCTGGCAATGACATTGATGTGTATCTAAGGCCACTGATTGAGGAACTTTTGTTGTTGTGGGGCAAAGATGGTGTAAAGGCGTGGGATGAGCACAAGCAAGAGGAATTTAACCTACGAGCATTACTGTTTGTGACCATCAATGATTGGCCTGCACTTAGTAACCTGTCGGGACAGTCAAACAAGGGATACAAAGCATGCACACATTGCCTAGAACACACCGACTGCATTTATCTGAAACATTGTAGAAAGTGTGTGTATATGGGCCATCGTCGATTCCTTTCTGAGAAACATCCGCTAAGAAAGAAAGGAAAGCATTTTGAGGCGGAAGGTCGTAGCAAACCAAGGCATCGGGATGGAAAATATGTATTTGCTATGGTAAAAGATGTGAAGGTGGTCTTTGGGAAGGGACCTGGCAGCCAGCCAGCGGCAAGTGAAAATGGAAAGGCGCCCATGTGAAAGACAAAGTCAATATTCTGGGACCTACCATATTGGGAGGTCTTAGATGTACGCCACGCAATTGATGTGATGCACCTGACGAAAAATCTTTACGTAAACGTGCTAGGGTTCCTTGGTACTTACGGAAAGTCAAAAGATACGCTTGAAGCACGACAGGACCTGAAACGTATGAAACAACGAGATCCCCTGCATCCTGAGAAAAGAGAGAAAGGGCGTTGGAACTTGCGTCCTGCTAGCTACACTCTAAGCAAGGAGAAGAAGACCAGCATGTTTGATTGCTTGAACAGTATTAAGGTCCCGTCCGGCTACTCATCGAATGTAAAGAGTCTGATAAATATGAAAGAGAAGAAATTCGTACACCTCAAGTCCCATGACTGCCATGTGCTGCTCACACAATTGCTTCCGGTGGCGCTGAGGGGAATTCTACCCGTTAATGTCCGAACAACTATTGTGAAGCTATGCGCCTTTCTTAATGCAATCGACCAGAAGGCAATCGATCCCACTAATCTAGCAAAGCTGCAAGATGATGTGGCCCAAAGCCTTGTCAGCCTTGAGATGATATTTCCTCCGTCTTTCTTTAATATTATGACGCATCTCCTGGT
>CM014276.1:6602684-6716105 GCA_004135705.1 Alloteropsis semialata | reverse complement strand
CTCACACTTTTTCACTAAATCGCTTGCGTCTTGAAGAGCTGTAGGCCAATAGAAGCTCTGTCGGAATGCTTTCCCTGTTAGATATCGGGGAGAAGCATGTGATCCACAGATTCCTCCGTGAATGTCGTGGAGCAAACTAATGCCCTCGGTCCGTGTGATGCATTTGAGGAGCATTCCATTACGGGTTAGCTTGTATAATCGCCCGTCAACCAATTGATAGTTCTTGGCTTTACGATGGATTTTCTCCAATGTAGCATCATCGTCCGGAATAGCTTGGTTTGTGAGGTACGCCCGGATTGGATCCATCCAGTTCTCCTCGTTTCCAACTAGAGCGGCAGCTCGGGCCGTACCGACCAACATAGACTCCTTGACGGATTCGTTGGTTGTAGAAACTGGTCCCTTGGCGGGTTCAGTTTTTAGGTTCGGTAATGAAACCGACACAGATGGCTTAGTAAGAACTTCAAGTAACACGTTACTTGGGAGCCGTGTGCGCTCTGCAGCTGCCTTTGCCAGCTTATCTACGTCGCCATTGAATTCCCTCTTCACGTGCTGTACTTCAAGCCCATCAAATTTGCTCTCCATCCGCCTATATGCTTCCAAGTATTTGGCCATGACCTCGTTCCGCGCGCTGTACTCTTTCATGACTTGCTTTGCAGCTAACTCGGAATCCCCTTTCACGAGCAGCCTTCTAACACCAAGACATGCAGCTATGCGGAGACCTGTCAACAGTCCTTCGTACTCGGCAACATTGTTAGTAGGAGTTGGATCAACAAAATTGATTTGCAAAGCATACCTAATGACGTCATTGTGTGGTGAAATCAGGACCACCCCAGCCCCCGCGCCTGCTCTGCAAAATGCTCCGTCATAGAACATTGTCCAGTGTTCGGGATTTTGGGCAGCTTCTTCAGGTTCGGGGTTAGTCCATTCTGCGATGAAATCTGCCAGAGCCTATGATTTGATGGCAGTTCTGGGTATGAATTCAACGTCGTAAGCCCCCAGCTCCACAGACCATTGTGCGATCCTACCCACGGCATCTCGATTATGTAAAATGTTGCCTAGGGGGTAAGTTGACACAACCTTGATCTTGTGGCTCAGAAAATAATGCTTGAGCTTCCTGGAAGTCATTAGCACAGCATATAATAATTTCTGAATCTGAGGGTACCTCGTTTTGGCATCGTGTAGCACCTCGCTTACGAAGTAAACGGGATGTTGTGTTGTAGACTTTTCTGTTGGTCTCTCGACCACCAAAACAGTGCTAACAACAGTTGGTGTCGCTGCTACGTACAACAGCATCTCTTCTTGTGGCTTTGGCGGGACCAGTACGGGCATTTTTCGCAGGTACTGTTTGAACGCCTGGAACGCCTCTTCTGCTTCTGCCGACCACTCAAAACGATCAGTTTTACGTAGCAATTTGTAAAATGGCATACCTCGTTCGCCTGACTTGGACACGAATCGACTTAGGGACGCCATCATTCCTGCCAACTTTTGGACCTCGTGGCGGCTGCGTGGAGACTTCATGTCGTCGAGTGCCTTGATCTTGTGCGGATTTGCCTCTATACCCCGTTGGGAAATAAGGTAACCGAGGAGCTTACCCGATGATACACCAAAGGTGCATTTGGCAGGGTTGAGCATCATCCTGTTTTTACGCAAGTTGTTGAATGTTTTGGTTAAATCAGCGATTAGATCGCCTTTTAACTTACTCTTCACAACAATGTCATCTATGTATGCCTCCACATTACGGCCGATTTGGCCTTCAAGAACAATGTGAACACATTTTTGATAAGTGCAACCTGCGTTTTTCAGACCAAAAGGCATCTTTATATAGCAATAAACACCGAAGGGAGTTACAAATGCAGTTTTCTCCTCATCGTCAATGCACATGCTGATTTGGTGATACCCCGAGTAGGCATCTAGAAAACAAAGCAATTCGCATCCAGAGGTTGAATCTACAATTTGATCTATCCTAGGCAATGGGTACTCATCCTTCGGGCAAGCTTTATTCAGATCTGTGTAGTCCACGCACATCCTCCACGTTCCGTTGGGCTTCTTGACCATGACTGGGTTCGCCAGCCACTCCGGGAAAGGGACTTCTCGAACGAAGCCGGCTTTGAGTAGTCGGTTGATTTCTTCGTTAATGGCGTCTCGCTTCTCCGGGGTATATCTCCTTTGCTTTTGCTTGACTGGTCGGACGCCAGTTCGTATGCCAAGCTTGTGCTCGATTACCTCCCTGGGGATCCCGGGCATGTCAGATGGTTCCCAAGCGAACACATCTGCGTTTGCCCGGAGGAAGGCAATGAGCTCGAGTTCCTATTTATCACCCAGGCCAAGGCCCACCTGGGTGGTCTTGGTCGGGTCTGCGTCATCAAGGATTACTGCCTTCGTGCCCGGCTCGGTGCGTCTGGCAGGCGGCTCGATTGGTGAGGCGTTGGCCGGCGACTCGCCAGCTGCTTGTGGCGGCGTCCCCTTGAGTGGGGTCTGGTCCACCACAGTCTGCCCTTCAGCGGCACGGTTGTCAGCTCCCTGTCTCCCAATGAGCTCCTGTTCCCCGATGAGCTCCTGTTCGGGAACTTCTTTCCCCTTGGCTCTTGGTCGGTTCTCAGCTGCTCGGGAGGTTTCAGCCAATGCACCCTTGGCGGCAGCCTTGGGCTGGCTTCTTGTCTTTTTCTTGGCAGGTTCGGCAGCCTTGGCTGGTTCCTGCTCGTCACCCTTGATCATGTCCAGGGTCTTCATGTCGCACTGGACCGCGCCCCTGCGATCGCCGCTGATGGTGATCGGACCCAACGGCCCCGGGACCTTGATCATGGAATACGCAAAGTGAGCGACCGCCATGAATTTCTTCAGGAACGGTCGGCCCAAGATGCAGTTGTAGGCCGACGTGATGTCAGCCACCTCGAAGGTGAGGAACTCTGATCGGATGTTTTTGCCCTCTACGAGGGTCACCTGCAGATCGATCCTCCCCAAGGGAAAGGCTTGAATGCCTGGTATGACCCCATAGAAAGGTTTCTCCACGGGGACAAGGACCTTCTTGGGATCCCAAGTTCGTCAAAAGCGTTGACAAACAGGAGGTTGAGGGCGCTTCCACTGTCGATCAGGGTTCGCCCGATCTTGCGGGGCCCGATCCATGGCTTGATGCACAGTGGGAGTAGCGGCCCGTCATAAAGCGTCTCGGGGTGATCCCTTTGATCGAACGTGATCGGGATTTCTGACCACCTCAAGAGTTGCTTGCAGGGCTTGGCGCTGTTTATCTGCCTCTCGACCATCTTGAGCTGGGATTTGGAGGTTCGGGTTGGACAGCCACTGAAAATTGTAGCGACCTCTAGATCTTCGGGGAGATCTAGATCATCATCACAATCCATGTAGTTTGCCGCGCGAGGGTTGTGAGCTGCCTGGTCACGTGGAGCCCCCTGCTTCTGGCTCTCCTCCTCCTGCTTCTGCTTCTTGTACACCGTGCAGTCCACGAAGTGATGCTTCGTGGATCGGTGAATCGGGCAGTACATCGGGAGGTTCTCCGGTTTGCCTTGACGCCTGTACGGGGGCTTGTTGTCACGGCCATGACTTCGTCACCCTCGGTCTTGCGCTTCTTGTTTTTGTGTTTATTTTTCTTCTTGCCTTCCCCGGCCGGCTGGCTCTGTTCGGGCTTTCCGTGAACCCGTGCTCGGGCATCCGCCATCTTGGCGGTTTCTTCCAGGATCCCGTATAGCTCTGCCACCGTCTTCGGGTTCTTCTTGGCAAGTTCCTCCGCCGTTCGCTCGTCTTTGCAACCTTGATTGAAGGCCACAATCACCCGATCATCCACCATGTCAGGGATGGTGTTACGGGTGTCGCTGAACCTGCGGATGTAGTCCCGGAGGGATTCTCCAGGCTTCTGCACACAGTTGAGCAGATCTCCCTCGTGTCCGGGGCGTTTATAGGTGCCTTGGAAATTGGCTTCAAACGTCTCCCGGAGATGAGTCCATGACTTGATGCTGGCCTCGGGCAGGTTCATGAGCCACGTACGGGCTGATCCCTGCAGAGCAGTCGGCAAGTAGTTGGCTTTGACATAGTCGTCACCCCCGGTGGCGTCGATGATCGTGGAATAGATTTGAATCCACTCGCGGGGGTTGGTTGTTCCGTCATACTTCTCGATGTTAGTAGGACGAAACTTTTTGGGCCACCTGACCTTGCGCAGGGCTGGGGAGTACGCAAGGCATCCCCCCGTGCCTGGTCGGGAATCACGTGGCGGCGAATCTTGATGGGACCGATAGTAACCCTCACGTGCTCGGTAATCTCGATTGTGATTGAGAGTTTCCCGAGCGTCGCGAGTGCGACGATTGCGCTCGAGTTGTGGCCTCATGTCGCGCCCCTCGTGTGGGCGATAGTATGGTCGTCCGTTAACAGATCGAGACCGAACCGGCTGTGGTTCACGTGGTCTGTTTGACGGAGCTGGTGGTATGGCAGCGGCGGCTTCGATGCGCTCTTTGGCTTTGTCCGCTGCTTCCCGAGCCTTCTTGGCTGTGGTGGCCATCGGGGTCCCTTCGGCCATTGCTTCCATGGTCTCCAAGAGGGTTCGGATCTGCAGATTGTCCTGTTCGACGGCCCGGAAATCGTTGTTGAGATCTCGGGGAGCCAACGAGGATGCAACCTGCTGTGTACGGGTTTTAGCCGTTTGAAGTGTCGGTGCGTTGCTCAAACGTGGAGGAGGCACGGGTCGACGCGAGCTAGACGACTCAGCAACGGCCTCTGTCCCGTTTGCGTTTAGCACATGGATGCGGCGGTCTTCAGATTGTTCTGACCCATTGCTAGATCCACTGTAGTCGAGATCCAACTGCGCAGTGCGATCTGCAATGTCTTCAGGAGTTGGCTCCGTGAAGGTGGCGAAAACTTCCCGACCGGCGCATGTGAGATCGGGATCGTGGATCCCTGTCAACTTGAGCTCGTAGTCGCCTTGGTGCTCGAACACGAGATCTCCGAAGCGGATCTCCCGTGCAGGCACTAGATGGCGGTGAGCGTAGAGATCGGAAGCGGAAGCAGAACTCCCGATCGCTCCCGACTTGACTGAACTGGGCATGTAGGGCATCGAGGAACTCGACGCGTCGGCGATCCAGACTCCGTTGACGATCGGCATGATCTTTCTTCACGCAAGGGCCCCTACCTGGCGCGCCTCTGTCGAGGTTGTACTCGTCAGATATTTGTCCGGCAGACACCCCGCTTTGTGCGAAGATTGATCACGGTGATGAACAGAAAGACACGGGATTTTTTATACTGGTTCGGGCCCTCGAGATCGAGTAATAACCCTACGTCCAGTTGCTGCTTGTATTATTTCGTGAGTACAGATTACAATGCGTAACAAGTACCCTCGGGTGGATTGTCTAAGATTGCAAATCAATGGAACATACCCTCTACGCACAGGATCCCCGCTATTTATATCCAGGGAGACGTGCCTTACAAGACAAAACAGACCTAAACCTAGTAGGACTCGAACTGTCTTCGGGCTTCCCTTCTGCGATCAGGCCATCGTGTCTTGTTCGGAGTCTTGGTAGTCTTGGAATCGGTAGTCGGCAATCCTCATGGTCGGGTACCCTGGTATTATGGCCTCAACAGTCTTATTCTGGAGTATTTATGACATGGGATTGGCATGTTAAATCATGAAAAGGGCTTGAGTTGATTGAATTGGAACAGCCCGCAGAGTTTGTACATGGCGTATCAAACGCCGAGGCACGGTGTACAAACTAAAAGTATACGGCGTGTAGAAGCTGATCAAGCAGAACAAGAAGATTCTACACGGCGTATGATCCGGCGACGCACGGCGTACAAGTTAAAAGCATACGGCGGTCAAGGGATCCAGAAGAAAGGCCACGGCGTATAATCCGGTGTCACGGTGCTGATACAGAGCGGATGATACGCCATTCAGGATAGGGTCAAGTTCAAGTCAGCGTTTGCAAGACTCTACACGGCATTCTATACGCCGACCCTCGGCGAACTATCGGCGTACAAGTTATGCAGGGACGATGTCAAGTGAAGATGGAAGAAAAGGCACGGCGTATGATTCGCCGGCCATCGGCGTACTAGTTTGGAAGTATATGACGTGTGCAGAGAGCCGTTGAAAAAGGAATCCAACCATTGGAAAAAGCACACGGCGTATGATCCACCGATGGGGGTTTGCTGCACGGCGGAATATACGGCATTCACGAATTCTGTGCAGCTTTTGGGCAACGGCTAGTTCAAGCCTTTGGGCTATAAATACCCACCCCATTCAGCCATTTGGAGTTGCTGGAGTCCAGAGAAGTTCATCTACACCTACAAGACATCCAAGCCACCATTTGTGCTACGTAGATCATCCATAGTGAGTGAGAGAGCTAGGATAGACCTAGTGAGTGAGTTGCAAGGTGTTGAGCCTTGTGCTTGGTTCTAGAGTGAACCAACACTTGTAATCTCGGTGTGCCGGCCCCTTGGAGTCTTGGTGACTCGCCGGCAAGCCTTCCTTGGTGGAGAAGCTCCGTAGTGGAGACGGTGTCAAGATCTCCGGGAGAGTAAGTTGATGAGAGCAAGGTCTTGGTGACTTGCTCATCATCCCTCTTGGGGAGCCTTTGTGGCGAGCTCAAGGCCTTGACCGGGAAGAAGACTTGGCGATCAGGAGCATATCCTTTGTGGAGCTCCAACATGCAGTAGGCGTAAGCCGAACCACAAGATAAATCTTTGTGTCAAGTTTGCATCCCTTTAACCCTTTAAGCTTCTACATTTTATACTTGCAATTTGTGTGCATTTATCTTTCTAGAGTAGTATCTTGATAGGATTGGCTCTAGGTTGCAAAACTCTTTGGGTGGGTGCAAACACTAGAAGAAAACCTTAGTTGCACATCTAGATAGCTTGTCTTAGTTTCATATTGTGCAATTAGAAGGCATGTGGTAGGCTAAGTTTTTAGAAAGCCTAATTCACCCCCTCCCCCTCTTAGGCTATCACGAGCATCGATTCCTTTCAAGTGATATCAAAGCCGGGACTCACTTCTTTCACAAGAATCGCCCATTCAATTGGCAAATTATGAAACCGGCTCATTTGATCGGTTAGGCTTCACCGCCTAGTGAGTTAGCTCGTTGGAGAGAGGATGGATCTTTTAGGAATACCTCCACATTTTGATGGCATGGGTATTCAAAGATGGAAAGTGCTCATTGAAGCTTTCCTTCAAGCAAAGGGGCTTGATGTTTGGCGTGTGACTAGTGAAGGTAGGAAGAGTAACTCCAAAGGTGAAATGCAACATGATTCTACTGCTAGGACCATTCTTTTGTCTTCCCTTAGTGATGATATTTTCAATCGTGTATTCGCTTGCAAGAATGTCAATTTGTGAAAGACTATCCTTGAGAACCATGAATGCACAAAGAAAAAGAAGAGCAAGAAGGAGGAGGAGAGCTCAAGTGAAGAAGAAGCCTCCTCAAGTGATAGTGATGGTGAAGAAATGTCCCCCGAGCTCCAACGACAAGTCAAGAAGTTGGTCAAAAGCATGGAGAAGATCAACTCAATGGGGTACATGGTCCACGTCAAGGATGGGAAGCATCATCAACACATGATGATCAAGAAGATCAAGTATGAGAAGAAGAGGAAGGAGAAGAAGGTGAAGGAGCCCAAGCATAAAGCCTTCACCACATTCGGAGAATGGGTGAGTGATGATACTGTCACACTCGAATTTACAAAGAAACCCAAATGCTACTATATGTGTACCCAGGAAGTCCAAAACACACATATAGCCTTAGGATAACAGAATATCAAAGTAAATCCAGTGCTCGATTACAAAAGAATAGCATCTCAGAATTATTACAATAAGACTCAAGTCTATAATCAAAGTTTACGCATACGAATAAAGAAACTCTCGTGGCGCCATTAACTCCACAAGGACACCGACTGGTTGACAGCTACCTAGAAGTCAAGGATATCTTCAGGGAACTCCACAACTCCTTCAGGTTCATCTGATTACCCATTTGGGATTTTGTTGAATAGTGCAAGTGTAAGTAAACCAACTTTACTTAACAAATATAACATGAAGTATGAAGGCTTAAAAGGTTTGACAAGGGTTTAACGGCGGTAAGCACTTATAGTTGTTCAAATTTAACATTAGCCAAATTGCTATAGTGTAATAGGATTAACCCAATTGTAACCCAATTAAGAATATAAGTAACATCATTATATCATCATCATTTCATTACCAAATTCATTTAAACATCACTAGGGTAAAAGTCACCACTCGAAAAGGATGCAGGCCACTCGTAACCGTGAACATGACTGATATATCAGTTTCACTCTGCAGATGTTGTACACTTTCCCCACTGGTCGTGATTCCCATGATGCCCGGGTGAATCAGACCCATTTCACACTTCCTTTGGTGTGCGGTGGGTTTCACTACGAGACATTTCAAAAGTCCATCTAAAAAGCTAAAGGGCCACTAAGGTTTCAATATAAGCGCATGAACTTAACTCCCAGGATCAACAAAACACCCATGGCGCAACGTGAGTGGGTTGATGGCGTTCAGGGCGCAACATGAACAAAGACCTAGGGACATCAGGGCGCAACGTGAGTCCGTCCTCAAGCAGATCAGGCTCATACTTCAACCACAGCTTCCCCCTAACGCCTTTTGGTAACCCTCGCTAGTTAGAGTTGTGCATTTTACTTAGCCAAGACCAGAGCCCATGATTCCCTTGGTTGCACTGTTTTCCTGGGTTGCCACTTTAAGATAGAGACCAAAATAAGTGATGCCTAGAACAAAGCACACACCACATGTTCCCGATTAAGAGTTTCCTAGAACAAAGCACACAGCACATGTTCCAAAACAAGGGTTGCCGAGAACAAAGCACACAGCACATGTTCCAGCTTCCCAACCATGTTGCTAAAAAGCAAATTTTAACCATTCACAATTAATCATCATTAACAAGTATCAAGTATCATTGGTCCAGTGACAATAGCTCAAGTTGCAAAGCCTAGCATTTGCTACCTAAAAGATGCATAACTCCGGTTGAACAAGAAAGTAAGGTTTATGAATACTAGGAATAACCTTAAACAGTTTAAACTCATGCATGAATATAGTGTAAATTAATGGTGTATAGGTATTAAGGAATTTCTCGTGTTATACTTGCCTTCCTCTTGGAACTGCAGCTGCTACTCTTGGTCCTCGAAGTGTTGCTCAACGGACGTCTCGAACAGCTCACCGTCTAGACACGATCAACAATCACCAACACACATTCCAGACAAGCCAGTACATGCATAAAAAGTAAAATAAATTAGAACAGTACACAAACAATACAAATAGTGGCTAAAAAGCTAATAAAACTATTCTACGCATTACTATGAACACATGAGCGAAAGAATCACTGAAATCGGAGTTAAACCACATTTTCTAGGGCTAAAACAAGGTCTAGGGGCTTGCTGGCAAAGAAACTAAGCTTCCAGGGGCCTAACTGCGAGAAACCAGGGACCTAAACATAATTATACAAAAAACAGAAGGTCTAACATGCAAAAACATCAACCTAGGATGGCGGGTCCTAATATTTAAAAGCTCAGGGTCTAAACCGAAAGAAAAAGGACTTAAATCTAAATATTTTTGAACTACGGTGGACTGCGGGTTGATAATAGAAAAGCCGAGGGGCTTTTCTGCAAAACAGGCGCTACGTGGCGGCTTGGCTGGCATGGCGCTGACGCGGCGCCCACATGGCGGCCACGTGGCGCTGACGAGGCGGTGGACCGCGCCGTGGACCGCGTCCACTGGTCCACGGTGGACCGGTTACACAAGCAAAGGGGTACGGGGGTTTTTGGCCGTCCAAATTAGTTCGGGCGGTCGGGATTTGAACGGGCAGCGGGATTTGGCCGGCGGCGAGCTGCGTGCAGCGGCGAGCGGCGGCGGACTCGCTGGAGTTGGCGAATCGGCCCTAGGGGCCTCGGTTTCGAACGCGGGTTGGACCGGGAGAACGACAAGCACTCGTGAACTCACCTAAGGGGTCGAGAAGGCGGGTCGAGCGGCGGGGTGGCTTGCCGGCATCGGAGGATGGTGGCGGCGCTCGGTCGGAGGCGGGGACAAAGCTCCGGGGCTCGGCTCCTGCTCGGGGAAAACAGTGGCGCGGGCTCTTGCGGAGAGAGAGAGAGAGGGAGTCAGGGTGAGCTCAGGGTGGCCGGTACGGCGGCGGCAAGCTCGACGGCGAGCTTCTCACCTTGGCAACGGCGAACGGCGGCAGCGAGCTCGGGAAACGGGGCAAGGAGGGGGTGTCTGGGGTTTATATAGCGCGGGCTTGCGGGGTCTCCGGGGCGGACACGGGGTGGTTGGCGCGAATCGCGTGGGCGGTTGCGATGCGGCAGCGCGGCGAGCTCGGACTTGGCTCGGCCGAGTCCGACCGACGTCGGGCGCATCTCTGGCAGGCAGGGCCCGCCTGGCAGCAGTTCGGGCAGAGGCGCCCTGACGCCGGGGCGTCTTCCAGGAAGGGAGGTGGAGGCGGAGGCGGGATGCGGCAGCTGGGCCTCGCTGGGCCGAGTGGGCCGAGAGAAAGGAGGGGGCGGAGCGGGCTGCCAAGGAAGTTGAGGGACTGTTGACACCAGATTTTCGCACCTGATATGCTGAGTCAGATGGTGACGTGGTGAGGCTGGTACTGCACAGTGGGCCCGTTGAATGGTCAAACAGATGATGCCGGAAAAGGAAGCCGGTGCAGAATATGGGTCCGATAAAGAAGGAGAGTCCGATCTGATGATGAATGAGAGAATGTGCATCGGCTAAAAGGGAAGCGTAGCATGAACGGGGACTATTTCCTTTTCAGAAAGTTAGTCAAGTCCGATCAGGACTCTTCATGACCAGGGTATATGTTAGCGATCAAAATTGGCAAGGAATAGTTCTACAAGGAAACCGGTGGAACCGGTTTAGGTCACTGTGACGCGTATGACAAGACAAACCGGTGGAACCGGATCTGGAAACCGGTTGAACCGGTTTTCCCCGATTTGTAATAGGTTTGGACTCTTTTTTGTAGATCCGGCTTGTATTTGGATTTTCTTTGCGGGGCAAGACCTCCCCACCCTATAAATATAAAGGGTTGCGGCCGATTGAGTATCATCCAATCGATCAAACACAATTTATCTTTTATTTGTCTTTACTTTTTGCCTTTACTTTATGTTCTTCAAACCCTAGCCTCTTCCAAACCCTAACTGCTGTTCTTCCTTCGTCTCCACGGCAATTGAGGGCGCTCTAGGTGGCCTGACCGATCCTAGAACAACCTAAGGTGCGCACCCCCGGACGGGGTCCCTCCCGGGAGTGCGTTCGTAGGTGATCGCTGCAAACCCTAGAAATCCGGTTGGACCGGTTTCCTAAACCAGTAGTACCGGTTCTGCGCAGACAGGTCTAGGTGCTGCGATCTCGTGCGTGTGAGTGTTTGGCGCGGCGCGTTTTAGCGTCAACACACTTTTTGGCGACTCCGCTGGGGAACAAGAAAAAAGGATCTACTACCATGTCGAATCTACCGAAGCCGGGTGAAGTTGATCCTGACAATATTCAAAGGCCGACTGCCAATGAGCTTTCGGCTGAGGATCGTCATCTATTCGAGCAACTCCTGCTGCAAGAAAAGGAGGAGATGGAACGGGCCAAGAAGAAACTTGAAGATAAGGCGCAATGGTTCCTCTCGCACTTCTCCAAGGATCGAAAAGGTGCTATCTCCAAGGACAAGGAGGTGGTTGTTCTTTCAGAGGGAGAAGAAGAAAAAGATGAGGTAACACCCACTGTAAGTGCTGCATCCGCGCCTGTTACCCTTGAGCAAATTAATGGCTTATTACTTTCTGGTCAAAAGAATCTTCTTACGATTGTTCAAGGCATGATTGATAAATCCGTAGAAAAACAACCTTCGACCGTAACTAGTAATGCTATTAATTCTGATGTAGTGGGTATTTCACAGCACGCATTTGTACCTCAAAATTCATAGGCAGCAGTACCACCCAGAAATTCACAATATGGGATGCCGTTGAATCATTCAATAGGACAAAATTCACAGGGACAATTTGGCCAGGCAAATCCGGTGAAACCGGTTTCTGTAACCGGTCCTACCGGTTTTAATCCTAATGTACAATACGGCCAAAATCCGGTTCAACCGGTTGTAGGAACCGGTCCTACCGGTTCTACCCCTGTTGCTGCATATCAGACAACACCTGAGCTAATAACTAGTGCATCAATTGCTCAGGCTAATCCTGGCCGAGTTAATGGTGTTTCTGGTCATGTACCTACATGTACTCCAATGACATATACTACAAATCCTATGTCTTCCCAAAGTTCGGGTTATTTGCAACAACCATTACATGCATCACCGAACCAAATGTCACAACATGTGCCAAATGTCAATGATCAGCAAAGCTCAAATGATCTTTATATTGAGAGTCTGATGGAAGAATATAAAAAAGATTTGGCTATTTTGATTAAGGATACTTTTGGCGTAGAGGTTAAGAATAAAACTTTAGTATATCAGAAACCTTATCCTCCAGTTTTTGATACTATGCCTTATCCTCAAGGTTTTAAAGTTCCAGAATTTATCAAATTCACTGGGGAAGACAATAGGACTACATGGGAGCATATTAGTCAGTTTAATGCACAAATGGGTATTCATGGTAGTGTTGATCATTTGAAAGTTAGATTATTCCCTTTGTCATTATCTGGTGTTGCTTTCTCATGGTTTTCGGCATTATCTCCCAATTCTATTTATACATGGTCTCAATTAGAACATAAATTCCATGAGCACTTTTATCGTGGTGATAATGAATTGAGGCTATCTCACTTGACATCGATTATTCAAAAGAATGACGAATCTATTGCTGATTACATTAGAAGATTTAGAGATACAAAAAACCGATGTTATACTTTGATTATTTCTGAAAACGATCTTGCCGAATTAGCTTTTAAAGGTTTGAAATCTCATATCAAAGATAAATTAGAAGGCTATGAGTTTCTTACCCTTAATCAAGTTTTACAAAAAGCTTTGGTTCAAGAAAGCCGAAATAAAGATGCTAGGCCAAAATCTGATCGTCCTAACATACATATGTTAAACAATGATTTAGTGGACGATGAGAATGGAGAAGTATGTGCTGCTGAATTTACATGGCCAAGCAAGTCTCAATCATATAGTTGCCCTTCACTTAAGCCGATCCACAAAAATCGGCAAGAAGAAGTGAAATTTACTTTTGATGTGTCCAAATGTGATAGGATATTTGATGAGTTGCATAAAAACGGATACATCAGATGTGCATATACTTTACCACCACTTGATGAGTTGAAGCGACGTGCATATTGTAAATTTCATAATTCTTTCTCACATGCAACTAATGATTGTAATGTATTTTGTAGGCGAATTCAATCGGCCCTTAATGAAGGCCATCTGACTTTGCACGAAATGAAGGTTGATTCTGATCCTTTTCCTCAGAATTTCTCTGTCAATACCATTGAACTACAGAATCCTAAAGTGTTGATCCGGCCAAATCAAGCCGATACAATAAAAGGAAAAAATATAATCATTGGTGAAGCACGACCAGAACAGAAAAGGAGCAAGAAGGTATGGCAGAAAAAAGACCCTCAAGTTGCAAAAAAGAATTCGATACTCGGGGGGCAAACCAAGAGCAGATGTGCTGGTTCTGTTAGAACCGGTGAAACCGGTTCCTCAAACCGGTATAACCGGTTTACACCTGGAAGCTCTGATGATTCAAAGAAGAAAGCAGGGCCGACTTTTGAAGAGCTTTTTGAAAAGTACAAGAAGAAGGGAGCTGCCCAAAAACAAAAGAGTCGATCACATAGCACTGGAGATGCAAATTTAGCACCAAGACATCAAGGTAGACAAAAATTTTATCAACACCAAGGTAATTATACTGCTGCACCATATTATTTTGGTGGATCATATATGCCGTTGTCTTGGTCATATCCTTGTTATTATGCTCCTAGTGACTATGGTAGTATATACATGCCACCACATGTTATTTCTTATCCAAATTATGGTGTCTTGCAACAACCGATTGCTTACAATGGTGATCCGGTTAGAAAAGATGCATGTACTGATCCTAAGCAGTGTGAGAACAGTAGCAAATCAGATTCTAAATATATGCAGCCGAGGTGGTGTCCCTCAGGCTTAACTCGCACTCAAAAGAGAAAATTACAAAGAATGCGCAGCAATCAATGGAGCCAGAAGTTGAACAAAAATCAGCGGCATCTACAAGGATGGTGTGGAGACCAAAACAAGTTGCTTCAACTTCAACATAGGCGAGACGCATGACATGGCCGATGCTTTATATGTTTAGCATCGTCCAGAAGAACAATTTTGATCTTAGAAGTGTTTTCTAGTGCACAAGTTTACTAGAAAACAGGGGGGCATATGTTAGCGATCAAAATTGGCAAGGAATAGTTCTGCAGGGAAACCGGTGGAACCGGATATATAAACCGGTGGAACCGATTTAGGTCACTGTGACGCGTATGACAAGACAAACCGGTGGAACCAGATCTGGAAACCGGTTGAACCGGTTTTCCCCGATTTAATAGGTTTGGACTCTTTTTTGTAGATCCGGCTTGTATTTGGATTTTTTGCGGGGCAAGACCTCCCCACCCTATAAATATAAAGGGTTGCGGCCGATTGAGTATCATCCAATCGATCAAACACAATTTATCTTTTATTTGTCTTTACTTTTTGCCTTTACTTTATGTTCTTCAAACCCTAGCCTCTTTCAAACCCTAACTGCTGTTCTTCCTTCGTCTCTACGGCGATTGAGGGCGTTCTAGATGGCCTGACCGATCCTAGAACAACCCAAGGTGCGCACACCCTAACGGGGTCCCTCCCGGGAGTGCGTTCGTTGGTGATCGCTGCAAACCCTAGAAAAACCGGTTGGACCGGTTTCCTAAACCGGTAGTACCGGTTCTGCGCAGACAGGTCTAGGTGCTGCGATCTCGTGCGTGTGAGTGTTTGGCGCGGCGCGTTTTAGCGTCAACAGTATAAATATAAACCTTCGTCCATTGTAAGGAACTATTCTCACAATCAATACAACCCGGCTTCACGCCAAAACCTTAGGAGTAGGAGTAGATACCGACGAACTCATTGGTGGACGGGCTGCATCAGTTCCTGATCTCCGGCTTACCAGTAAGATTGTCAACTTATCGAACTAGTTTAAGCTTTGAATTGAGGCGCATCGCCCTTTCTCGTTTATACTGTTCAACCGATTTATCTTTGAATTATCAAGATTGATCTAGATTCCCTGCGTCGGAGCTAGATCTTTATTGATTATTCAATAGTTAATCGTTTATCGAGTTGTACTTTAAGTCTCGAAGTCAATCTAGATTCCCTGCGTCGGAGCTAGATTTACCTCTGGATCATCAAGATTAGTCTAGATTCCCTGCGTCGGAGCTAGACTCATCTTGGTTATTTAAAGGCAGCTTTTGCGGTTGTTTGGAGTTGCTAGATTGATTTAGATCTGCGCCATGTGAATTAATCTGATTCTTCAACAGCTTTGAGCATTGGTTTTAGTCCGATTTGAGCAATACTTATCTTACAATATCGTTCTAGGTCCGATTCATCTTCATAGTTTTATCAGGTTGTTCTTTGATTGTTGTGTTTGATTTAGATTCCCTGCGTCGGAGCTAGGTTTGCACAATATATCAAAGATTGATCTTTGATCGTTAAGAGTAATTTAGATTCCCTACGTCGGAGCTAGATTCCTCTTGACTATTTAAAGACAGCTTTGAATATCGGAACGATCTTGTTACTATTTTTTACAGTTTATTTGCTTGATCTGATTAACACCTATGCGAGCATCTTGTTTAGTTGTTGGGTTGGTGAATTAAGTTTGATTGTTTAGCTATCTGGTCCGATCATAGCTGGAGTATGTGCGCTGCATCCGTTTGTGAAACCGTGTCGAAACAGTCCTGGTCCGATCGGCTAGCTAGATGGTCCGATAAGATAAATCAAACCGGCAACTAGGCAAGGTGGACAATGTATCGTCTCACACTTTGATTATTTAATATCTTGCTCAAAGACATAGCTGATCCGTTATTTACATATCGACCATGTTTTATGCTTTATTTATTATTATTTAAAAGGTTGATCTGTTACAAGGTCCGATCCCGATCGGTCCGATTCTGAGGTTCGATTATATTGGTCCGATTGAGGCCGTCTATGAAGTCCGATTTTGAGGTCCGATTGGCATCGGCCGATACAAGTCTGATTGGGTCTTGGCTAAAATCCAACGTGCACCTGACGTCTGGAATAGAGCCGGCACAATCAAAGAGTAATTTAATTGTTTTATCCCCTGGTCAATTTCAGGTCAAATTGACTGGCACGCCGCGAACCTGAACGAAGTGCAGGCTGGCACTGGAGTGAAGCAGATCTCCCTGGTCTTATTGTGTTGATCGCTGAGGATACGACTGCCGATTTTCCGCGTCAACACATTTTTGGCACGCCCAGTGGGACACGTGAGGCAAATTCCAAGATGTCGTCTGATGCCGAAAAAGAAGCTGCAGCTAAGCTCGCTGCTGAAAAGGAAGCTGCTGAGAAAGCCAAGGCTGACAAGAACAAGGTTCCTGACACGACCATTCCAGTTACGAAGGCCGATCTGTCTAAAGCTCAAATAGATGCAGTTCAGGCCCAGATTGAAGCATTTAAGAAGCTCTGCCTTGGCCAATTTGGGCGTAATCGTTCAGGCCCTGTACTCAAAGGTGCTCTCCCAGATCCAGAATTGATCAAGAAGACGACTGATGCTCGGGAGTACCATGTCAACATAACAGAGATGATTCATCAAGCTGTTCATCATGCATTGATTAACCAGTCGGGCACTTTGGTGAATTCTTTAGATAATCTCATCAAGAAGGCGGTGGATGATTCTATTTGTTTGAAAGGCCCAGTCTTTATGGCAGATTCTGCAGGGGCATCAGGATCAGGAAAAAAGCAAGGAGACTGAAGATAATGCCATGACCGTTGCTCCGCATAGTCCAACGATTCCACCACCTATTCAGCTAGCCAACGGTTTCCTGTTGATGGCCGATGGAACGATTGTCGGCCCGCATGGTGAAAAATATGCTAGGACTCTGAACGAAGAAGAAAAGCAACCTGCAGCTGCAAAGCTACGTGCAGAGACTCCTGCGAATCAGCGTATGATCGGAGATTACAACAATTATATGATGGATATGCATCAAGCTGGTGGAATGCCACTCGGAGGACAGGAGTCCGATTGGTCACAGAAAATAGCCGAGGTGATTCAGAATCAGTTCGGCTTGAAGCCTAAAGATGAAGCGAGGTTGTATCGGCACCCATACCCATCTTACTTTGATGCAGTGCCACTTCCTCCACGTTACAGAGTGCCGGATTTTTCAAAATTCTCTGGGCAGGATGATATGACCACCATCGAGCATGTGAGCCGATTCTTGGCTCAATGTGGTGAGGCTGCTTCTGAAGAGGGACTCAGGCTTAGATTCTTCCCTCTGTCACTATCAGGGCCGGCGTTTACTTGGTTCACGTCGTTGCCAGCAGGATCAGTCACAGGATGGTCCGATATGGAGAAGCAGTTCCATAAGTATTTCTTTTCTGGTCTCAATGAGATGAAGATTTCTGATTTGATTGCTGTCAGGCAAAGGAATGATGAGTCCATTAAGGAGTATGTTCAACGATTCCGTGAAATCAAGAATCGATGCTACAGTTTGAGGCTATCTGATATGCAGTTGGCCGAGCTTGCATTCCAGGGTTTGCTCGCGCCGATCAAGGAGAGGTTTTCGGCTCAGGAGTTTGAAACATTGGGACAACTGGTGCAGAAGGTGTCAGCCCATGAGGTCCGATATCAAGAGATGAAGCGTACAAAGTTTTCCAAGCAAGTAACCTCTCTCTCTGATTCTGAAGAAGAGGCTGATATCAACATAGCTGAATGGACCAAGTCCAAAAAGCCAGTATCACTCCCATGGAGCAAACAGAATCCCGAAAAGTTCGGATTTGATATAACAAAGGCCGATAAGATTTTTGATTTACTGCTCAGTGAAAAGCTTATCCAGCTTTCTCCAAATCACTCTATTCCATCGGCCGATGAGTTGAAGAGGCGTAAATATTGCAAATGGCACAACTCAACTTCTCATGAGACGAATGAATGCAAGGTGTTCAGGAGGGAAATCCAATTGGCTATTGAATCTGGCAAGATCAAGTTTGAAGATAACAAGAAAGCCATGAAGATCGATGGTCATCCCTTTCCCAATAACTTTGCTGATTTCTCCTTTTCTGTTAATATGGTTGATGCTGATGAAAAGGGGAAGTTCAAGGTGCTCACATCGGACCATGCCAAGAGTTCTGGTGCCGTTGATCCTGCAGTACAAGTCACCGTTGAAGAGCTGCGGAGGAATCATCAGGCATTTGGGCATGAATCTAATGCTCCTGGTGGATATCGGCCACGTGTGACTTCCTAGATGCTGATTAACAAGTACAAAAGGCAGCAAGCAGCGGCTCGAGCATGGGAAGAGCGCGAGGAACGACGGTGTCAGAGGCGCGAATATCAGGCAAGGCGGTTTGATGAAGGGTCCGATGGCCGACGCCGATACGATGACAGGTCTGATGGCCGACGCCGATATGAAGATAGATCCGATGGCCGACGCCGATATGATAACAGGTCCGATGGACGACGCTGGTGTGATGACAGGTCCGACGATCGTCGTCAGTACGGATATGGGTCCGATTGGCATATGGACAGGCGTCAAACCTATGAGCAGTACGATCAAGATGATGGTCACTGGAGATGTCCTTTCTTTGTGTTCTGCTGGAATGAGAAGCTCAGATTGCCATCCAAAGCAGATTGTCCTGAATGCAGCCTCCAGTATGAAGAATACAGGGTTTTCAAGAGAAGTCGACGATCAGTTCATGAACGGATCGGCGTCAGGATTGATGATCGTCATCAAGAAGATGAAGGCCGAGTTGATGCTCATGGCCGTAAAAATAATGAAGGCCGGGATGACACTCGTGGCCATGAAAAAATGGAAGAAAAGGCTCCAGTTCAGGATCGGACTAGAGAACCTCAAATGAAGCCTGGACAGTGGTGCCCATCAGGGATTTCTAGATCCAAAAAGAGACACGTTCAGCGGTTGCGCTATCATGAGCAGATTCAGGAGCAAGAGTTAGCCAAAGAGAAAGTTTGGCGCGTTAAGATGGCCAATGATGATGAAGCAAGCACATCGGCCCCGGTAAACATGGTTTTGATATTGCCTTTTGATTTTGCTGCTCCTGATGAACAGAATGATGATGAGGCCGATTATGAGTTAGAAGAAGCCGCTGCATGCTTAGTTCTTGATTCAGAGAAAGCCATCTTTGAGAAGCCAAATGCGAATGGATATCGGCATCTGAAGCCTCTGTACATCAAGGGATATGTTGATGGGAAGCCGATGACCAAGATGCTTGTTGATGGAGGAGCTGCCGTCAATCTCATGCCCTATTCCACATTCCGCAAATTGGGCAAGGGGATTGATGATCTGATCAAGATGAACATGACGCTCAAAGATTTCGGCGGTAACATTTCAGAGCCTCGGGGGGCAATTCACGTGGAGTTGACCATCGGCAGCAAGACATTGCCGACCATTTTCTTTGTGATTGATGGGCAAGGTTCCTACAGCATGCTCCTCGGGCGAGATTGGATTCATGCCAACTGCTGTATCCCGTCCACAATGCACCAGTGCTTGATTCAGTGGCAAGGCAACAATGTGGAGATTGTCCCAGCTGATGATTCGGTTAGCATTGCAACAGCCGAGTCAACGATTTGGGAGTTTGAAGGAGTTGAATGCCTGTCAGGGAAAACATGGGATGGTGACTTCCTCAAGGTGTCCGATCAAGGATTACAGCCGATCCAAGCAGTCGGCTCTGAGACTTTATTTTAAATGGCCGATTGTATAGAAGATTTTGAAGACCGAAGTAAATTCGGTAAGTTAGGATTTGGATTTACGTCGGCCGATGAATTAGAAGAGATAGACAAAGGATCTGGTGATACACCAAGGCCGACGTATATCAGTGCTAAGTTGGGTCCTGAGTATAAACAAAAGTTAATAAAACTTTTGAAAGAGTATTCTGATTGTTTTACTTGGGAATATTATGAAATGCTAGGTTTAAGCCGTAATCTTGTTGAGCATCGGCTGCCCATCATACCAGGATATCGGTCACGCAAGCAAGAAGTTGTTTTGGTTATTGATCATTGAGGACCTAGTGTTGATGCTGTTGAGCAATGAGCCATAGAGATTGATGTGACTGGTTTGATGAAAATAGAGGCCGATGGAGTTGATGCAGTTCCCTAGATCATGTGCTTATTACTTCGCCTCGGGGGGCAAGGTTCAAGTTTCCTTATCCGATTGAAGAAGTACTACTCTAACATTTGGGTAAAATCATAAAGCCGGTGCTATGCGTCAGGCTTGGAAGCCGATGAAAAAATCGTCTCAAGAACAAAATATGAAAGCCGATGCGACATGCATCGCCTTAAGGGCTATATACAATAAAAGAAAAGTATATTACATCATTAAGCCGCTCGATGACGGAACAGGATATCAGTGTATCAAACCGCTTGATGGGCGGGACAGACAAGTTTCAATGTTCAAGGCTGCAGATAACTAACTATCAAGTCAAGGGCGGTTTGACGGATCTTGTCGACGTTGGCGATGATCTTGGCATCAACTTCAGCATTCCCTTCTACAGGCTTGATTGATTTATGAATCTCTTTGGCAGCCTTGATATGAGTCTTGTAGTCTTCTTCAGCCTTCGCCTTCAAAGCTGGGATGTCGTCAAGCTCTTTTGCCTTAGCCTGGATGCTTGATCGAACTTGGATGAGTTCCTGCTCCAACTGCTGTTCTCTGGCTCGCAGATTCTCAAGTTCTGATTGGATGGAGGCAGGAAGCGCCGATAAGTCTTCGATCAATTTTGTTGACTCATCAGCTTGGGCACGCTTTTCATCTCTGGCCTTGATTAGGTCTTGTTGAGAGGTCCGATTCTCCATCCGACGGTTAGCTTGTATCACTGGGAAGGAATGGCCTTCTATATATGCCGCCGGAATCAATACTTCCTCCAACTCTGATGGGAGCTGACCTCGCAGAGTCTTGACGATTTGACGAATCGGCTCTGCATCCTGGACGAGATTGACGATGTTTTGATGAAGGAGTGCAGATATGTCAAGCAACTTCGCCTTCACTTCATCAGACAGCAAGCCTTGCCCAGAACTGATTTCTTCCTCTTCAGTTTGCAGCCGATCAAAATCGACTGATATGGTCTGGCTGGTTTGAGGAGTATCTTGAGCCTGCAAAAGAAAATAATTAGATATAATATCAAAAAGCCGATATGATTATGTCAGGCTAGAATGCTTACTTGTTTCCAGGCTAGTTCCTGCTCGGGTCCGATTGAAGGGTTGATATTGCCGCCCTGGATGTTTACTTGAGCAATCTCAAGATCCGTCAAGACATTCTGAATGATTTGCTAGAAAAGAAAGAATAAGAATAAGTTGGCTATCAATTATTAAAGAAATCGGTCAATGATTACCGTTGCTTCTGTAGAATCAGGTGATCGGACCTGTGGAGGAGTTACTGGGCTAGAAAAGAAGGAGTAAGAACAAGTTAGTTATCAATTATTAAAGAAATCGGTCAATGATTACCGTTGCTTCTGTAGAATCAGGTGATCGGACCTGTGGAGGAGTTACTGGTTGATCTTCTTGAAGGCCCTGATCTATTTGTGCTTGTTCTGCTTGAAGTGGCGGGCTTGATTGACGAGGCGACCCAGTTATAGTCCTCTCAGATGAAGACGAATGGCCCGAGTGTTCCTGGACTGGGCTTGATTGCATCTGAATAGGGCTTGATGATTTTTGTGGATCCGATTCTAGGTCTTCGTCGGCCAACAAGCTTGAAGACTTGGTCGGACTGGGCTGATTTGCAGAAGATTGTCCGATGGTCTGATTTTGCAAGAAAATTAGTTTCAATGAAGAGAGTAATCGAATTTGATGAATTTTTAAAAAAACAAACTTACCAGAGTAGTCTTCGGGCGCTTGGCAGTTTTGGAGGATGTCGGCTTCTTCCTTTTCCTGCTATCACTGAGAACTGACAGGAGTTTGCCGATAGTTGGGGAATCGCAGCCGATCCACGGATCTGGCGAGATGTTGCTGTGGACGACTTGCTTCCCAGATTGAGTCACCGTCGGAGGAGTGCGATCAACGTCCTAACAAAAGGGAAGTTTAGCCGGATGAAATGATACAAAAGGGACAAGTTCACGAATGTTACCTCTGGTCTACCCTTAAAAGTAGGGTGCAGCTTCCGGACATAAGTCTTGCAGGTGATGCAGAATAGGTGTTGACGCCATTCAGCCCACCACGTGTTGAAGGTCCGATGAGCTACGAGGCTGATTGCCCAAGTGTCTAGATTGGTTTGATCAAGGGGAGGCTCGAGCTCCAAAAGGCGATCCCATTCTACGCCTGTGTCGACTTTTCCCCTTGGATAGACTCGATCGGTCAAGACTAAGCGGGGTGGAAGCTGTCCGATACCAAGCTGACGGGCGGCCAGATTTGGATGGTAATACTCATAAGTTGATTGCCCTGGCTTGCTCAGACAGAGGCCGATTGGGAGGAATTGAGCGTTGATACAAGTCCGGAAGATAGCAAGGGCTTCTGTATCAGTCTCCACGATCATGCCGAATTTGAATTTGTAGGGCAACTCATATTCATCAGCATGATCGTACAAGAACCAAAGCATCTTGTCATCGGCAATACCTCTATAAAGAAGTGCAAAGTACTTAGACGATTCTTTGGCTGATAATTTCTCAGCAGGGAAACCCATGGCAGTTTCACCAAGCGAAGTACATCGGCGCCAGGTGATCTCTTCCGATTCAGGCCTGCTCTCTGGAAATTTGTTCTTCCGAAAATCTACTTTGAGGGCCTTGCTCAGATGTAGCATCAACCACATCTGGATGAACCACCATGGCCCGCCAAGATTGGTGATAGGCGATCCGGTCCTCAGGCGCTTGGCGACTTGATGAAGCAGATTGTATACTGCTCCCAGGAGATACTGACCGAGGTTGATGACATGGTCACTTGCCAGCAATTCGGCTAAGTGTTGGAAGTTGGCCGTTGGACCAAGAGTAGTGCCGCAGAAGAAGAATCTGTCCAACCACATGTTCAGAAAGGCCGCATGCTCACGGTCAGTCACGGGTCCGGTCCGGTGATTGTTCTCCATGTATCCTTTCCAGCCACCAGAGTTTTTGGTCTTGAAATGGTGTTTGAGTTTGATATTGAGCCTGAGAGGGCGCTTGTTGCTAGTGATGTTGAGGCCGAGGAGCATAACCACATCGAGCAGTGTTGGGGTCATCGGACCGTGACCGAAGAGGAAGGCATTCATTGCATCAGACCAGAAATGTGATGCAGCGATCAGGAGGTTTTCATTCTTGGCGATGGGTCCGATGCTAAGGCGATGCATTGAGTGATGTCTGATCTATCCCAGATTGCAGATTTGGAGGACGATACTCTCAGGTACCAGTCCTTCCATCCGGGGAGAACTGTTAGCCAAGAACGAAATGCATTCTTCCAGTCTTCAACGTCAAATCCAGAGGTCTTGAATGGGATGCGCATAGTTTCCAGATTGATAAACTCTGTGGGGTCCGGATCTCCCATTGGACCAAGAAAATAAGCCCCTTGGACACCGCCTACGGGGATTAGGGTTTGGGCACAAATGGCCTAGAAGAAGAATGCGAAATGAGGACAAGTTTTAAAAGCCGAATCTCAGAAATACGGAAAATGAATTCGGATTCGGTAAAATACCTCCGGGATTGGATGACGTGCTTCTCCTACTGATGGTCCTGCGGGAGTCGAGGAGGAACCTGAGGCGAAGAAGGTTGATGAAGAGGAGGCTGAAGAGTTTGCCGCTGCCACCATTGTCGAGGTCGTGGCCGCCGCCATTGTCGAGGTCATGGCTGCCGCCATTGTCGAGGTCATAGCGGCTGCCATGGTGGAAAACGCTGCCGCTGATGAACTTGCTGGAGCCGATGCAGAGAGGGAAGCGGATGCGGAAGACTGGAGGACGCCCATGGAGGATGATTCGGCCATTTGAGCAGATTTTGATTGGGGCTTGAGTAGATGCGAATGGTCGCTCGGAAGAAAGGAGGAAGAAGATGAGCAGTGCGGGTTCTTGGCGAGGAAGGAGGAGTGAACAGCGTGGCCGCCGGTGAAGGTTTTTATAAGGAGAAAACGGCCATGGCCCGAAGATCGAGGAGCCGCACAGTACAAGGATAGGAAGTTTCGGCACGCAAATCGGTGAAGGAGTTATGATGACAGATACGAATTTTGGAACAAAATGATATTTTATTCCAAAATTGGGGGGCATGTGTTGACACCAGATTTTCGCACCTGATATGCTGAGTCAGATGGTGACGTGGTGAGGCTGGTACTGCACAGTGGGCCCGTTGATTGGTCAAACAGATGATGTCGGAAAAGGAAGCCGGTGCAGAATATGGGTCCGATAAAGAAGGAGAGTCCGATCTGATGATGAATGAGAGAATGTGCATCGGCTAAAAGGAAAGCGTAGCATGAACGGGGACTATTTCCTTTTCAGAAGGCGTATTGAAAGTCCCATTCTATGTTAAATATTAGTTTACTTTATCTGCAAGTTAGTCAAGTCCAATCAGGACTCTTCATGACCAGGGTATAAATATAAACCCTCGTCCATTGTAAAGAACTATTCTCACAATCAATACAACCCGGCTTCACGCCAAAACCTTAGGAGTAGGAGTAGATACCGACGAACTCATTGGTGGACGGGCTGCATCAGTTCCTGATCTCCGGCTTACCAGTAAGATTGTCAACTTATCGAACTAGTTTAAGCTTTGAATTGAGGCGCATCGCCCTTTCTCGTTTATACTATTCAACCGATTTATCTTTGAATTATCAAGATTGATCTAGATTCCCTGCGTCGGAGCTAGACCTCTATTGATTATTCAATAGTTAATCGTTTATCGAGTTGTACTTTAAGTCTCGAAGTCAATCTAGATTCCCTGCATCGGAGCTAGATTTACCTCTGGATCATCAAGATTAGTCTAGATTCCCTGCGTCGGAGCTAGACTCATCTTGGTTATTTAAAGGCAGCTTTTGCGATTGTTTGGAGTTGCTAGATTGATTTAGATCTGCGCCATGTGAATTAATCTGATTCTTCAACAGCTTTGAGCATTGGTTTTAGTCCGATTTGAGCAATACTTATCTTACAATATCGTTCTAGGTCCGATTCATCTTCATAGTTTTATCAGGTTGTTCTTTGATTGTTGTGTTTGATTTAGATTCCCTGCGTCGGAGCTAGGTTTGCACAATATATCAAAGATTGATCTTTGATCGTTAAGAGTAATTTAGATTCCCTACGTCGGAGCTAGATTCCTCTTGACTATTCAAAGACAGCTTTGAATATCGGAACGATCTTGTTACTATTTTTACTGTTTATTTGCTTGATCTGATTAACACCTGTGCGAGCATCTTGTTTAGTTGTTGGGTTGGTGAATTAAGTTTGATTGTTTAGCTATCTGGTCCGATCATAGCTGGAGTATGTGCGCTGCATCCGTTTGTGAAACCGTGTCGAAATAGTCCTGGTCCGATCGGCTAGCTAGATGGTCCGATAAGATAAATCAAACCGGCAACTAGGCAAGGTGGACAATGTATCGGCTCACACTTTGATTATTTAATATCTTGCTCAAAGACATAGCTGATCCGTTATTTACATATCGACCATGTTTTATGCTTTATTTATTATTATTTAAAAGGTTGATCTGTTACAAGGTCCGATCCCGATTGGTCCGATTCGATGTCTGATTGACATCCGATTATATTGGTCCGATTGAGGCCGTCTATGAAGTCCGATTTTGAGGCCCGATTGGCATCGGCCGATACAAGTCTGATTGGGTCTTGGCTAAAATCCAACGTGCACCTGACGTCTGGAATAGAGCCGGCACAATCAAAGAGTAATTTAACTGTTTTATCCCCTTGTCAATTTCAGGTCAAATTGACTGGCACGTCGCGAACCTGAACGAAGTGCAGGCTGGCACTGGAGTGAAGCAGATCTCCCTGGTCTTATTGTGTTGATCGCTGAGGATACGACTGCCGATTTTCCGCGTCAACAGGGACCAAAACCGAACTAGGCCAAAAGCTTAGGGGCTAAAACCGGACTTAAAGCGAGAAAACAAATAAACAGACATTCAAAAGCTAATTCCAAGAGGATTTCAAATATAAATTCGAAACCCAACAAAAGAATTGCTAACAAACAAAAATATGCTTCGGCATGAATGCACACTCATGGTTTCTAAGCTTATATTTACTTTTAAATTTGACATAATTTTATATAAACTCTTAGATGTCATGAACAATTCAATAATTAAATAAATTAAGTCCTAATTTTTTTATTAAGGCCTAATTTTAGGGTGTTATAGGTACACTCAATGACAAGAGCTCCTCTCCCTCATCACACTTATGCCTCATGGTCAAAGGTATGGAAAGCGATGTAAGTGATGACTCCGATTCCGATTTCGATTCCGATTCTGATGATGAATCCCCCGCTAAGCTTGTCACCTTGATTCATGAACAACAAAAAGGCCTTAAGAAATTAACCAAATATAATAAGGCTCTCAATGATCTTAATGCACTCCTTGCTTCCAATTTTGATAAATTGTTATGCAAATTCCAATTGCTTAGCAAGGAGCATGAAGAACTCAAAATTGAGAGCCTTAACAATCAATTTAAGGACTCTTTGTTGAAATTGGAGTAATATATTCCTTGTGATATTCCTATCTCCAAGATTGATGCCTCTACTTCTTGTATTGATTTAATTGATGAATCTTGCTCACCCCCTTGCAATGAGAAATGTTTTGAGAAAATTGTTGTAGAAACATTAGATGACTCATTGCCAAGGAGAATGAAGAGCTCAAGCAAAAAATGGAGAGTCTTAGGCAAAGCTTGGCAAACTTGAAGGGCAAGAGCATTGGGAGCAATGTCCAATCTTCTCAAGATAACCGTGATGACATAGTGAACAAGATTGAGAAGGGAGCAACCGTGACTTGCTTCAAGTGCTATGAAGAGGGCCACAAGTTCTATCAATGCCCAATTTTCAAGGAAACACCCAAGAGTGAGAAGAAGAAGGTCAAAACCACCATCAAGAGCTCCCTCATCTACACCAAGCCCAACCACAAGAACAAGGTAAAATCCAACACCTATGTCCTTAAGAAAAATGATAATGGCAAGCTTGTTGCAAGCTCAGTTGGGAAGCCCAAGATGAAGGAGTGGGGATGGAACCGACCCATTTGGGTGCCCAAAGAGGTCATCACCAACATGAAGGGGCCCTCAAAAGTTTTGGGTTCCAAAATATACTTGAAGCCTAAGGATCGGCTTCGGGGGATTTGGAGGCTTGGCTCACAAGAAGAAGATGAAGATCACATCAAGTAGCCAAGCTTGCAAGATTGGACATCAATTGCCCAAATCCCCCACACTAAGGTAAATGAGGTCATGGTAATTCAATCCAAATTCTTGCTATTTACCTTGCTAGATTTGCATGTACTACCTTTCATATCACTTGCTTTCATGTGGTATCTCTTATAATATCTAGTGTTATTATCATATGGTAAGTTGCTTGTGCCATGCACTCTACCCCATGAGCAAATTACATGGTTTGCAAAGTTGTGTAGGATTTCTACACTTGGTCACTTTCATGGTATATAAGATTCACAAGGTATGAATTGAGTACCATGACCACAAGCTATAAGCTTTTCTACCCATTTGTTGTTCAAAATAATGTGCATACACTTGATAGTGATTCAAACACTAAATGCACATATTTAGGGGGAGTTTAGCTTATGGATTGTAATTTTGGAGACTAACTTGTTTATCAAGCTTATTCTAATTATCTCCTTATGCCGTGCATATCATACTTAGAGAATGTACTTCACTCATAATGTGATCTTACAACTCTATATGTATGATTATAGAAAATTTGTACTTCAATGTATATTGAGCCATGACCTATCGAGTTTATGATCTTCATGCCTAAGTTCATAGGCTATGTGCTCATACATTTCCCTTCGATCAAGTATCACTCATGGTCTTTATATGGCATATTCTTTCAAGTGATACTTAGCTAACTCCCTAGGCTACTAATCTCCTCTATGAGCTATGTTGTGTTTTATAGGTCCTTTTAGGTGATTTGATTCCAAAGGGGGAGAAGTTTGGATCAAAACAAGCTTAATGTACAAGACCTCATGAGATAGGGGGAGAAGCCATGAGAAAGGGGGAGAATACATGTAGAGGGAGAAGCCATGAAGGAGATATTGGACTTAGGGGGAGGCCACACCCATGGTGCTACTTCAAATAATATGGGAAAGATTGTAAGAAAATTGGCTCCCTAATCCAATGAAAAGTGTGGTAAGCATTCAAGCAAGTGTAAGTGCTCAAACTTGGTCAATTTTCGCATATTTTATACTTGCTTTGATTGTGTTGTAATCAATCACCAAAAAGGGAGAGATTGTAATAAAAATGGCCCTATGTGCCATTTGTATTGTGATTTTGGTGATTGAATGACAACATAGTCGTTGGGACTAACAAGTTTGTTAAGTAATTTACATAGGAAATTACGTCCCAAGAATGATTCCAAAGCATAGCCAAAAACCAGAGATAGTCTTATTCTGGAGTATTTATGACATGGGATTGGCATGTTAAATCATGAAAAGGGCTTGAGTTGATTGAATTGGAACAGCCCGCAGAGTTTGTACATGGCGTATCAAACGCCGAGGCACGGCGTACAAACCAAAAGTATACGACATGTAGAAGCTGATCAAGCATAACAAGAAGATTCTACAAGGCGTATGATCCAGCGACGCACGGCGTACAATTTGAAAGCATACGGCGGTCAAGGGATCCAGAAGAAAGGCCACGGCGTATAATCCGGTGTCACTGTGCTGATACAGGGCGGATGATAC
Organism: Alloteropsis semialata; assembly: GCA_004135705.1. Classification (NCBI taxonomy): domain Eukaryota; kingdom Viridiplantae; phylum Streptophyta; class Magnoliopsida; order Poales; family Poaceae; genus Alloteropsis; species Alloteropsis semialata. Next base: position 6,687,180 of record CM014276.1, on the reverse strand, counting down.
GCCGTTCAGGACAGGGTCAAGTTCAAGTCAGGGTTTGCAAGACTCTACACGGCGTACTATACGCCGACCCTCGGCGGACTATCGGCGTACAAGTTATGTAGGAACGATGTCAAGTGAAGATGCAAGAAAAGGCACGGCGTATGATCCGCCGGCCATCGGCGTACAAGTTTGAAAGTATACAGCGTGTGCAGAGAGCCGTTGGAAAAGGAATCCGACGGTTGCAAAAAGCACACGGCGTATGATTCGCCGATGGGGGTTTGCTGCACGACGGAATATACGGCGTGCACGAATTCTATGTAGCTTTTGGGCAACGGCTAGTTCAAGCCTTTGGGCTATAAATACCCACCCCATTCGGCCATTTGGAGTTGATGGAGTCCAGAGAAGTTCATCTACACCTACAAGACATCCAAATCACCATTTGTGCTACATAGATCATCCATAGTGAGTGAGAAAGCTAGGATAGGTCTAGTGAGTGAGTTGCAAGGTGTTGAGCCTTGTGCTTGGTTCTAGAGTGAACCAACACTTGTAATCTCGGCCGGTCCCTTGGAGTCTTGGTGACTCGCCGGCAAGTCTTCGACCCTCCGACTTGATGTGGAGCGGCGACGACGACATTATGCGGGGGGAAGAGGAGACCCCCTTCCTTGGTGGAGAAGCTCCGTGGTGGAGAAGCTCCGTAGTGGAGACGGCGCCAAGATCTCCGAGAGAGTAGGTTGATGAGAGCAAGGTCTTGGTGACTTGCTCGTCATCGCTCTTGGGGAGCCTTTGTGGCGAGCTCAAGGCTTGACCGGGATGAAGACTTGGCAACCGGGAGCATATCCTTTGTGGAGCTCCAACGTGGAGTAGGCGTAAGCCAAACCACGGGATAAATCTTCGTGTCAAGTTTGCATCCCTCTAACCCTTAAGCTTCCGTATTTCATACTTGCAATTTGTGTGCCTTTACCTTTCTAGAGTAGTATCTTGATAGGATTGGCTCTAGGTTGCAAAACTCTTTGGGTGGGTGCAAACACTAGAAGAAAACCTTAGTTGCACATCTAGATATAGTTTGTCTTAGTTTCATATTGTGCAATTAGAAGGCATGTGGTAGGCTAAGTTTTTAGAAAGACTAATTCACCCCCTCCCCCTCTTAGGCTATCACGAGCATCGATTCCTTTCACTAAGGTGATATTAGACTCTAACCTAGTTTGCGTATATAGTGTGCCTAACCATAGAAACTTATCAATCTTACACTCTCCAAGACTTGGTCCTAGGATTTTAGAGAATGGAGACATGTGTTACTCCAAGTTCGACACGTCAGAATGTCTTTTTCTATCACATTGAACATGAAATTGGAGAAAAGAGATATTCTTTGCACGACGGTTGTATCACATGCTCCTGTGAGGGCGGCGAATTTGATGCTTTGGATCTGATTTGGACTTGAAGAAATCTATGCTCATGAAAGTAGAGACCGGGGGCATTAGATTTTGGTGCTTTCTCACGGACAGATGTTTTCCTACATGCTCTTAAATAGGCCCTAAATGGATTACAAGCCAATGTTCAGTGCTAAAACAGCATCAAATGCCCTACAGTTGAAGTGATTGATGCATGATATCACAAGTCACAACCTGCTTGCCGAAACTGATAAAAAGATGAGGAGCTTCAAAATGTTCCCCTGCACTATCTAAAGAGCTGTTCTGTTCACTTGGTTGTGCAATTTGCTCAGACATCCAAATCTTCCAGATTGCAAATATTCTGAATCAGCAAACAAGCACCAGCCAATTTTCTCGCTTGTCTCACTCTCACCCAAAAATCTAGTCACAACTCTTCGTCACGTGTTGCAAAAACGAAACGAAGTCAGGAACATGCTTGCAGATGCCACCTCAGCGCCCCTATAAAACCATGACATAACCGGAACAAATTGCTCAGACAAAGCCATCAGGTTGCAGTTAGCTCAGGAACACCGCCCTGCTGGTCTGGTTGCCTGAGATGTGGAGTGCAGGATGCATGGAGCATTGGATGCCGACGGCAGCATTGGTAGCCACCAACATAGTGATAGCCATCATGACCGCGCTGATCAAGCAGGCATTGAACCAGGGCATGAACAGGCTGGTCCTTATTACTTTCAGGCAAATGGTGGCCACTGTTTTCCTTGGTCCCATTGCCTACTTCAAGGAAAGGTAGTGTCACAAGAAAAAGGAAAATTAACAGTAAAACAACTGCTGGTCAGTCTCGTTGGTGTTTCACTGTTGTTGACACTGCTTTTCTCAAGAATAATCACTGTTCTTTTTAGGAAAATGAGACCAAAGTTCACAACTGAAATCTTTGTGTACACCTTCCTAAGTGGAATTCTTGGGTAAACACTTTAACTACACCACCTTATTCAGCCTGATCTCATCAGTACTAGTCCTAGGTTTAATTGCTACCTTTTGACTTGCATTTTGCAGGCCGGTGCTGCTTCAGTACACATTGTTTGTCGGATTGGATTATACACAGCAACTTTCTCCAATATGCTTCCTGTGGTTACTTTCTTGATATCACTCGCTTTCAGGTAAATTAATACCTACTTCTTCTTTCAGCAGGCTGAAAGGCTTTCCTCTCTTGCAAAATCTCTGTATTAACTCTGTAGTACCTACTTTTATTATAAAACCCGATGACAGAAAATTTACATACCAAAGTATTAAAAGTTGATGTATAAGTAACAATGGATAATATATTCTTAGAACTAAGAAGAACTTCATCTAAACAAGTACCATTGTGGAAAGTAAGAAAGAAAATTGTATAGAGCAATCGCTGCTATGGAATCTTAAAATCAACTAAATCTTAAAACACCTAGGGAAACTCCAAGTTTGTGCCCATAGAGAAAGTTAGTCGATTTTAAAATGGGACCCAAAGCATATGCTACAATTAATTGTTTCCAGCACATGAGCCCAGCTCATCACTCGCTTTAGGATCTCTTGTTTTTTTGTATGGACCACTGAAACGCTTTCCGTAAAATAATCCCATTTATAGGCTCAAAACACAACAATTTGTTCAGGTTTGAAGCACTTGAGGTGAGGAGCATATCAGGGAGTGCCAAGATCTCAGGAACACTTATCTCCCTCGGTGGTGCTATGATGCTCACTTTCTACAAGGGTTCAGCACTGACCCACACCAACACATCATCCATCAGTCCAGCCTCCAGCAGTGACCCCAACCAAGCCGGAGAGAATGGTGCGGTTCGGTGGGTGCTTGGCTCCGTCTCCATGCTGGCAAATGTCGTCGGGTTCGCGTTGTGGCTACTGCTGCAGAGGAAGTTCACCAGGAAGTACCCGGCTGTGTACTCGGCAACGGCGTTCATGTCGCTGTTCAGCTTCATTCAGGCAGGAACGCTGACCCTGTCAGTACAAATGAGCAACGTTGTAGTATGGGCTCTCAAGGGGAAAGTTGAGATCGTCACGGTTGTGTACTGTGTAAGAATAGCCTCTTGCAGACACCATCTATAGATGCTGCCTGTATTATTCGTTTCTATGATTACTTTAAAATCCTTTAGGCACTGATGCAGAGTGTTGTGACATTTCAGGGTGTAGTGGCATCTGGTATCGGGTACCTGCTGCTCACATATTGTGTGGAGAAGAGAGGCCCTGTGTTCACTGCTGCCTTCAGCCCTCTGTCCCAGATCTTCGTCGCCGGCATCGATCTGTTCATCCTTCATGAGCCGTTGTACCTTGGAAGGTCACAATGCTTCTCATCTGCTCCTTGACTGCAGCCACATTTTTACATGAGAGTCAAAACCTTCTTTCCTGGTTCCCCTTCTGTGCACACTGCTTCCCGCAATTGCAATGCTTAATCTCAATGTTGCTCGGTGTCAATCTTGCAGCGTGCTAGGGTCAGTGCTGGTGATACTTGGACTCTACATGGTTCTGTGGGGAAAGAAAGAGGAAGCTGCCAGCACTGTCGCTTCAGAGAAGCCAGTTCAGGCAGAGGTAGAACATCAAGAGAAAGTGTGATTTTTTTTTTTTGGCTGCATTTGAAGCTGTATTGCAAATCATAGTTTGCCTGAGAGGCACTTGAAGCTTCTGATAGCTACCACAAATGACCACCAACCTCTTGTTGCTATAAACTGGTCTATGCATATATCTAAACATCTCGTGCCCATATGAAGAAAAGATATGCACTTTCTTAAAAAGAAAAAGATATGCTCATATATGTGCTGTAAATTTGTCTTCGATGGTGAAAATGAGGTCATTAGTCCACAATATTGTCATTATTATTTTTTTATGAATCTGGAGGGGTTGCCCCCTACTGGATATGTATTAAAAGAAGAACCAGGTTCAAACACAAATACAGGTTCAAAAAATAAAGAAGGAAACAAAGAAAATCAAAACAATTACACAAAGTTGAGATTTCAGAGCAGCACTGTCCAGTCCAGTATTGGGTGGTTGCATTAGGGCAACAGAAAATGAGAGACCAGTGCTCATGTTCAAGAATAGCAACAGATTACTAGTTAGGACCTGTCTAGCACAGGTCCAACTCCAAGATCCATATAGAATTTTTACTTTCTAGATACATATTATTTAATCTAAAATAATAACACAATTGCTTAGCCAAATACACCAAGAATTTGTTGAACTATGCTGCTCCCGAAATTCTTGGAGCTAGAATTGAGCCAAGCAGGCCCTTACATTAATTTACACATGTTATGCCACACCTAAGCAAGGCATAGATCATGAATTAGCATGTTAGTTAACTTCCCATAACCTAGATTTATAATAAAGGAACAACTGTACCCAAAAAAAAAAGCAAAGAAGACAGATTGATATGACAACTAAAGCATTGCTCAAAGGTTGGCCAGCCCCGGCAAGCTTTGCTAGTGGGAAAGGTACTTTTGCACCTCTATGGAAAAGGACATTGTTGGGGATTTGGCCCGCCGACAAACGCCTTCTACTTGTTTTGCTTCATCTCACGCGTAAGGGCAGCAATGAACGAAGGAGATAGAACCAATTTAGCTTCATTTTACTCTGCAGGCCTCTAATTCGGCTTCGGTGAGCATATCTTGCTGTATTCGAAAGCCAATTGGCTTCGCTCGTCACGTTTTGCTGTAAACGAAACCCAATTGGCTTCGCTCGTCACGTCTTGCTGAATACAAAAGCCAATCGGCTTCGGTAATCACATCTCGCTATATGCGGAAGCCAATCGGCTTCGGTGATCGTGCAGCAGGAAGCCAATGTGACGTTATCGGAATCAAGTTAGAAGCCAATTCGGTGAAATATTGATACTATTGAATGTCAAAAGCTATGAATAAGTTAACGGCAAGCTTCGGTTCACTCTAAACTGCAGGTTCTTGCAGGAGCCATCGGCTTCCTGGACGCTGAGAAGTGGCTTAGGGTCACCACGACTCAGAAGAAGCCAATTCCAGGAGCTACAGAGCCTTTGGAAGCGGGCGAAGCAGATATGGACCGAGTCCAAGGAGAAGTCTAAGCCAAGTCAAACACGGAATCACAAGTCTACGCATTCACATTGGGAGGAGTAAATGTACCAAAATGTCCATAGGCTATTTGTATTGTATAGTCTAGAGAATGATGCCTGATCTCAGGGGTACAATGGGAATGTAAAGACCCTTGGTCTCCCTATAAAAGGGGACCCCTCCCCTTCATGTAAAGGTTGTTGATTCCAGGATACTGTGGATAAGTAATTCATTGTTGCTTGTCTCAGTTGTCCCGTTTCAGCTGTTGTCTGGGATCATTGGCTTCGGCTACTAACACAACAACTAGCGCCCACCGTTTGTGCAGTGCACGAACAAAACCCACGATAACCACCATGCCACCAAAAAAGCCAACCAAGCCAACCAAACCAACCCCCACCGTGTCAAATGCAACCCTCAGCATCGAAGCTGCCCCCCGACCCACAAATCCACCAACAAACCCACCACCAATAATCGAAGCCGTTCTCGACGATCAAGAGACTGATGAAGAAGCACTGACCACCCAGGAGAGAATGCAACGAATCGAAGAAAGGCTTTGTCTCCGACGCCTTGAGCAGCAGAGAGAGCTGGATGCTGCACAGCTCGAACTAGAGCAACAAATGCAAGAGGAGGAAGAGGAGCAGCAGCATCAATTGTTGCAAGTCAAGAAGCAGCTCGAGGAGCTGAGGCAAGCGAAGCAGAGGAGGCTGAACAACACAAGCTCCAGAGCCGAAAAGCTGCGCCAAGAACTCGAGAAAGCCAAAAAGCAAGTCGCTGAGCTCCAAGCAGAGCTCAATGAGCCAAACATCACCATCAACCCACCAAACCACAACTCTTCATCCCAAACTGGCTTCCAAACACTCCATACTCATCCCATCGATCATATGTGTCCACTTTCAGAAAGCCTCCAACTGGCAAGATGGCCCCCCTCCTATAAACCTATCTCTCTACCAAGATACAACGGCCTCACCGACCCAAAGCAATTCCTAATGAGCTATGAAGCTGCAATAGCTTCGGCAGGAGGAGATGATGTTGTGCTAGCAAAATCCTTCATCATTGTCTGCGATGGCACAGCAATGAATTGGTACACGAAGCTGCCTGGCTTATCAATCAACAGCTGGTATGATCTGAAGAGGGAGCTTATCAAAAATTTTGGCATTATGGGAGACCAATCACTCTCATATGCCGAACTTACACTACACCAGCAGCCGAAGGAGCCACTAGAGGACTACTTCCGCAGATTTGTCACTCTACGTGCTCAAGCCCCACATATCCCTGATGAAGCAGCAAAATTCGCAGCAATACAAGGGTTTCGCCCAGGATTGTTTGCACAGCATATCGCAAGAGAGACACCAGCTACTCTGGCAGACCTGTATGAGGAGTTCAAAAAATACTGTCGCTCTGACAATGACAACCGAATGAGATTGGCAAAAGAAGCCATCATGAGAAACCAATATGAGTCACAAGCCAAAACCCATCACCACAGCCACAACTACCAAAACTACTCCCACCAAACAATCATGAAGGTGGACAATCAACCTCCCTCCTATGAAACCAAACCATCATACCCAGAAAGCCAATATCACAACCAGAGAAATGAGCCCACTCAGAGGGGTGGAAAAGCCGGCAGAGGCCGAGGAAGAGGAAGAGGTCCAGCGGGACCTGAGCTGTTTTGCCAATACCACGGCAAAAATCATACCCATGGCACAGAACAGTGCAGAGATATCAAGAAAACAATAGAAAAGCTAAGAGCAGAGAAGATTCAAGCAACCCAAACGAAGCCAATATCGGCTTCGCAACCAAATACCCAAAACCCTTCCCAAGCCATCCAACCATACTGCCCAGTATATCCTTCGCTAAACTCAAACACTGTGCATCCATCAACAGCGATGGCAACCCAATATTTGCCTTCGCCACAAACCTTTCAACACTATTACCCACAAGCCATATATCCTCACCTATACCCTCAAACGTCCCAGCAAGCAGCTTCGCAAAACATAAAGGTTGAGGAGCTGCCACCACCACCACCACTCTCACAGCAAAAAGCCAATCAGAAAGAAGCTCCAAGTCCACTCCCAAGCTATGGACACATCATGCCCATTTCTGGAGGATCATCGCTTGCTTTTGAGAACAAAAAGCAAAGAAAAAGCTATTTTCGCCAAGTCAATAACATCTCTGTTGATGGCCCGTACAAGAAGTCGGAATGGTCTCATATGCCCATCACTTTCACCGAGGAAGATCTCAAGCTCCATAACTACCCACACAACGATGCTATGTCGATCGAAGCCAATATTGCTGGCTGGACAATTGGAAAGGTGCTCGTGGACACAGGAAGCTCTGCTGACATCGTCCTAGCAAAAACACTCAGAAACATGATCAATATCAACCCAGACAACCTGGAGCCATCAGACACTCTGTTGGTCGGCTTCGGGGGGAAGCGAACCCAAACACTCGGGAAAATTTCACTGCAAGTATCCTTCGGTGATACATCCAATGCAAGAACAGAATACATCACCTTTGATGTAGTGGACATGGTCTTTGATTACAATGTCATCTTCGGAAGAGGAGTCATAAATGCTTTTGATATCATCATAAGGCAGTCATTCCTATGTATGAAAATGCCAGCTCTCAAAGGAGTTATAACTGTATATGGCGACCAGAGGGAAGCCAGAAACATCGAAAAAGCCAGAGCACCTGGTCAGCGAAATGTGCATTTGCTTGAAGAAAAAGATCCATATTACCCAGAAGAAAAGCCAAATATCGAGAAAGATAGCAGGAAGATGCAGAAAGCTGCAGAGACGAAGCAGGTGCAGCTGCAGCCCGACGTCTTTGACAGAGAAGTGATCATTGGCTCAGATCTAGAGACAGACGAAGAAGATAGGCTCATCGAATTCCTCAGAAATAACAAAGATGTGTTTGCTTGGTCAAGCAAAGATCTACCAGGTGTTGACAGAAGCATAGTTGAGCATAAGCTGGCAATCAGTCCCGATATGAAGCCAAAAAAGCAAAAGTTGAGAAAGATGTCTGAAGAGAAAGCTGACGCAGTAAAAGCCGAAGTGCAAAGGCTGCTGGACGCCAATGTCATACGCTAAGTTAAATATCCAACATGGCTAGCAAATACTGTACCAGTTCAGAAGAAGAATGGAAAATGGCGAATGTGTATTGATTTCACAGACCTCAATAAAGCTTGCCCAAAAGATGATTTCCCACTACCAAGAATTGACAAGATTGTTGATCAAGCGGCAGCAAGTGAAATGATGTCCCTCTTAGATTGCTTTTCTGGCTATCACCAAATCTGGATGAAAAAGGAGGATGAGGAGAAAACCAGCTTTATCACACCAGTTGGCACTTTTTGCTTCGTCAGGATGCCTGAAGGGCTTCGGAATGCAGGAAGCAGTTTCTGCCGAATGTCAAGCACAGTGTTCAAGGACGAATTGTTCAAAACTATATTGGCATATGTCGATGACATCTTGGTAAAAAGTGCCAAACGACAAGATCATGTATCAGATCTAGCAACCGCCTTCGCTCGCATGAGACAAGCCGGTCTCAAGCTAAATCCAGAAAAGTGTGTATTTGGAGTGACAAAAGGCAAAATACTTGGTTGTCTGGATTCGGCTCACGAGATAGAAGCCAATCCAGACAAGATAAATGCAATCCTTGACATGGAAGATCCAAATTGCATGAGAGACGTGCAGAAGCTGTCGGGCAGAATTGCCGCACTCAACAGATTCATTGCAAAAGCAGCAGAGCGAAGCTTACCATTCTTTACAACACTCAGAAATGCAGCTAAGTTCCAATGGGGGCCAGAGCAGTCAAAAGCATTCCACGAGCTAAGGCAATACTTGATACAACTCACGAAGCTAACAGTACCAGACCCAAAAACACCACTCCTACTGTACATTGCAGCATCACAGTCAGCAGTTAGTGCAGCGCTCATCACAGAAAAGCTGGTAGATGGCAGAAGCATTCAGCAGCCAGTCTACTATGTATCCGAAGCTTTGAATGCGTCGAAGCTGTTTTATACAGAGATTGAAAAGATGATCTATGCAGTGATAATGGCTTCCAGAAAACTGAGACACTATTTCGAGGGCCATCACATCAAAGTCCTCACGGATCAGCCACTTAAGGAGCTTTTGAACAACAAAGAAGCTTCGGTGAGAATTCGCAAGTGGGCAGCGGAGCTTTCAGAGTACGTCGTGGATTTTGAAAGGAGAACATCAATTAAATCACAAGTCCTAGCTGACTTTATCGCAAAGTGGACATCGCCTTCGCCACAAAATGCTGTTAGAGAGGAAAATTGGTTGATACATTGTGACGGTGCTTGGGGGGACAAAGGAGCTGGCATCGCGGCAATTGTACAATCGCCTTCGGGCGTGAAAATGAGATATGCAGCAAATTTAGAGTTTTGCAAATGCAGCGACAGAAGCACAAACAACGTTGCTGAATACGAAGCTGTGTTACTTGGGCTCAGAAAAGCCAGGGCTTTAGGAGCTCAGAGATTTACTGTCAAAACAGATTCTAAGGTGGTGGCAGATCACATCGAAAAAGAGAGCATAGCGAAGCAACCAGAACTCATCAAATATTTGACCACTGTACGCTCAATGGAGAAAAATTCAAAGGTTTCACTGTGGAGTACATTCCAAGAGCAAAAAATGACGAGGCAGATGCTCTGGCTAAGGCAGCTGCAAAGGGGGACAAGCTTCCACCTGATGTGTTCTTCCAAACATTAACATCACCATCAATAAAGGATTCAGATGACCCACCGAAGCTGATCAATGCAATAAGCTCCGAGGATTGGCGATCCCCAATAATAGCTTTCCTTCGGGGATACTATGAGCCAATTGATGAAGATGACCTAAAAGCTATGCAACAAAGAGCAAGATGCTATCAGATGATAGATGATGTCCTGTACAAGAAAGGAGTTGTAGCTCCTTGGCTTCGTTGCATTTCTCACAACGAAGGAAAAGAACTGATCCAAGAGATACACAGCGGCTTATGCGGGGCACACTTTGGGGCAAGAGCTTTAGTGGGCAAGGCAATGAGGCAAGGATTCTACTGGCCTGCAATCATCATGGATGCAACAAACACGGTCAAGACGTGTGATCAGTGTCAAAAGTGTGCAGTGAACAGAAAATCTCCTTCGGAGCAATCACAGCTGATAACTCCAACATGGCCTTTGCAAAGATGGGGCATTGATCTAGTTGGCCCGCTTCCAACGGCTCAAGGAAATCTCAAATACGCCATAGTAGTAGTTGAGTATTTCACCAAGTGGATCGAAGCCAGACCTTTGGCTAACATCACAGCAAAAACAGTTATCAAATTCTTCTGGCAGCAAATTGTGTGTCGATTCGGAGTACCAAGGGAAATAACAGTGGACAATGGGAAGCAGTTTGACTGTGACGAATTCAGGCAATACTGCATGTCAATTGGAACAAAAGCTAAATTCGCTTCGGTATATCATCCGCAAACAAATGGAGCAGTTGAAAGAGCCAATGGCTTAATCTTTACAGCCATCCGAAAGTGCCTCGCAAATTGTAAGAAAAAAGGCAAGTGGGTAGAAGAGATGCCGAAGGTGATCTGGGCTCATAACACCACCACATCAAGGGCAACACAGTTTACTCCATTCAAACTGCTTTATGGTGAAGAAGCAGTATGCCCAGAGAAAATACTGCACAAAGGGCTTCGCACCCAACAAGAAGCTCCCAAAGAGAGTGAAGCCGTTGACAAGGATCTCGTTGAGATATACAGGCTCCAGGCAGCAAAAAACATTTCCAAGTATCAAGCTGAGACAAGAAAGTGGCGAGACAAAAAGGTAATCAGAAAAGATATCAAGGCAGGGGACTGGGTCCTAAGGAAAAATCCAAGCATGCCCGCTGGAAAACTGCAACAGAAATGGGAAGGCCCATTCTTAGTCATCAAAAGCAACAGGCCTGGCTCATTTCGCTTAGGCGATGACGAAGGCAATGAGCTGCCGCATTCATGGAATGCAGACAGCTTACGCAAATACTACCTATGAAAAGATGTAAAATGGCTTCGTATCTTATAAATGAAGTCATTGAGTAGAATAGCATTTTTACTTTGTTTCCAAAAGCCTGTACTCTTTTCCTCACAAGGGGACCCTGACCAAGGGGTGAGGTTTTTAACGAGGCGGTGCTTACTGTAACTCGTCAAATCATATATGAACGAGGTATTCCCCAAAAAAGCAGCATCCAAAGCGATTGGCTTTGACCAAGTCGCTCATATTCGACAACTCAAATAGAACTGAATGGACCCTACCAAGAGTAAGGCCAATTCAGATTTAAGCAAAAGCTTACTCCAAAGAGGAGTAAAAGGGAGCTTCGGTCCAGATACGCTTACTCTAAAAACAGAGTAAAAGGGGCTCTGACCCAAACAATTGTTATAAAATGAAAGCAGCTTCGTCTAGCAGCGCCCTAAAAAGCCTATAGGGGCTTCGGCAACTTGTTAGAACACACAAAAACAGCATCGAAAGTGATTGGCTTCGACCAAGTCGCTAATATTCGATAACTCAAATAGAACTGAATTAGCCCTACCAAGAGTAAGGCCAATTCAGATCTCTAAAAACAAGAGCGAAAGGGGCTTCGGTCCAAAAGCGCTTACTACAAATAGACCAAAAGGGGCTTCGGCTAAAACATATATTTTAATTTAAAATCAGCTTCGGCTATCAGTATTTTAAAACGATTTAAATAATAGGGGTTTCGGCAAATCACGCAAAGCACATCCCCGTACAAAGTTCAAAAGAGTTAAGGCGGCTCCGAACCAAAAAGTGCAAAACACTTGAACGAATAAAACCCCGCTTTGGGGGGGAGGAGGCGTTTCTTTCGCAACGAAGCCAAATCGAGCTTACATTCATTCAAGTGTTTCGAATCAAAACAATGACCAAGCGAATTACAATGTGTTTCACACAGAGATGACTCAGAACATCTCAAAAACATAGCCGTCAAAAAGCTGGCCAGATTTCCTAAATCTAGGAGCATTATACACATAAGCAAAATCCCTATCATTATCTAAATCTTCTGGCTCCACCTTAACTGGAAGCAGACGAGCAGCTTCGGCATTTCTAGCACGAGCGAGCTCGACACGAGGAGAACATCGAACGATGAAGGAGTTAAAAAACTCAAACACATCGAATTCGCAATGACTAAAGAACTCATGGCAAAACTCCCAGAAATCGTCAATTCTTTGACTTGGACATAACTTCCGATATTGTTCCCACGCGAAGCCAGACACACACAAGGGGCCATCGCGCATAGTGATTGGCATGGGCTCAAGAACACCTCCCTCATCAGGGATCTGAGTATATACAAATTTACAAAGTTTTAACATCCCTCAGCAAAAAAATCAAAGTCATCAGCTCTATTGAAGCTAAACCTTCGGATCAGCATCAGAGGCTCCGGCTTCAGCACCATCACGACCAGCTTCGGCACCAACTCTCGAAGTTGAGGCCCCAGCAGTGGCGGCGGCAGCAGCGGCTTCGGCTTCGGCTATCCGCCGCTGCTCGAGAGCGAGCTCCTCCTTGTACTGAAATTAAACAAAACAATCAATACCAAAAGCAAAGTTAACAGGATATGTCTGAAGCCAAAACAAATAGCCAAAATGATAAAGAAGCCAACCTTAACCAGACGATCATATGCAGTGCGCCGAGCGCACTCCCTCCCTGTCTCAGACCAGAACTTCCTCAGAAAGAGGCCACGGGTCGCCAGAACAGCCTCGTTGAAAAGCTCTTTCTTATCAGGATTCAGAGCCAAAGGAAACTGAAAATCCCTCCTTAAAAAGCCCTTGAAATGAGAGCATCCGTCATCTGCCAGCATCTTAAAGGCGTTAGTGATGCATGTCCGAGCAGCGTAATCACCAACTCTGGACAAGACGTCTGGCAAAGACTTGAACTCATCATCGAGCCAATCAAAAAGCTTCCCAACGCTAAAGTCATCAGAGGGGAAGGGCAGTGGCTCGGCTCCATATTGTTTCAAAGCAGCTTCGTATTCAGCATAAATGCCCAAGCTGCGACTGAGCAATTCAGAATCTAAACTCTCCTTGTCCGTCCTAAGCTGCTCCACTCGAGCCCTAAGCTGACTGGCTTCGGAAACAAGAGAGTCCTTTAAGTCAACGGCAACCAAAAGCTCCTTCTTGTACTTTTCAGCATCCGTCACCGCTTTCTCTTTATCAGCTTCGAGAGACTTGACTTGGTTCTTCAGGTCATGCTCCAAGGTGGCAGCATCGATCACCTTGCCCCGAAGCCCCTCAATTGTTTCAGCATTAAGTGTACGCGTAGATTCCAGCGAAGCAACCTGACGCTTAAGCGAAGCAATTTCTGACGAGGTAGACTCACGCTCAAGACGAAGCTGCTCCTTTTCATTGTCCAAAGACTTCTTAAGTAGAAGAAAGCCCTCGCGCTCCTTCCTTAGAGCCTCGAGCTCGGCCCGCTCGCTCTCAACATCATTGAGACGAAGCGGAAGACGAGCGAAAAGCTCCTGCATGGACATTATAGACTAAACCAAGAAAAGCATAAGTAGCAAAAAGCCGGACAACAAACTCAAAAACGAAGGAAAAGAAACAGACCTGGATGCCGCCACTGAGGCTGGAAATCGAAAGTGTGTCCAAATCCAAGGATTTGACACGAGTCTCAAGCTCTGAAAGAGCGAAACCAATGCTTAGGCAAAAAGTTAAAATCAAACAGCTTCGGGTGAGCAGTTAAAAGTTACCAACCATTTGGAACAATAACAGGAATATCGTTGGGCGGACGAAAGCCGCTTTGTCGAAGCCGATCTGCAAGAGGGCCATACCCAGCATAACTTGTTTCTGAAGCAAAATAATTAACATATCAAGAAAAAACATTTCAGGTTAAAACGAAAGTATAACTGCTTCGTGAAACTTACCTTTTGATTCAAGAGCTGGCTTCTTAGGAGCTGATCTTTCAGGAGCTGGTTCAATGTCCTTGCCAGGGGCAGATCGCTCGGCGATTGCTGAAGGAACCAACTTAACTGGCTCAGTTGTGCGTGGAGCCGAATCGACAGGGCCCTGCACAGTCTCAAGAGTAAGAGCCATCTGTGCAGGTTCTTCAACATCAGTCGAAGCCAACTGCATCGGCTCCTCAGTGATACCCGCAGTCGTACGCGGAATTTCATCAATATTATCCGAAGCCGGCTCAGCACGCCCCTCTATCTGAAGGGACTTGGCCGCGGCACCAGCCAGTAAATCCAAGGATGACTGGAGGGGGACAGACGACACTTCGGCATCACCAAGCGTAAAATCCTTTGTCTCGTCCTCCCTCAAAAGACGACTGTAGCTCACCTCATCTTCGTCGTCGATGCAGTCAAGTACACGCTCGCGACGAAGAGGTGGAACAGCAGTTTTAACTGCAATAAGATGACAAAAACAAATAAGCAAACCGAAGCTAAATGCAAACCGAAGCTAAAAATAAAAGACAAGTTGCACAAGACAAACCTCCAGAAGAGGGCAAATCCATTGTAGCGGAAGCTGCAGGAACAACTTGCTTAGGGGCGATAGCAGGAGGCGCTTCCGCGGCCGAAGCAATGGGACGAGGAGGTGCGCTGGCAAGCGGAGTGATGGGAAGAGCTTTTCCAAGCTTTTGACGCTTGGAGGACTCCAAAGCAGAAGTACGCTTGGAAGTCTCCAAGGAAGCAACACGCCTTTTTGAACCAGTCACCTTGGAGGGGGCTCCGGCTTTGCTGCCCCCAGCCTCGTCACCACCCTCGTCCGACTGACCGCTTCCACGGCCCCCACCACGACCTTTCCTTCCACGGCCACGACCCGGCTTCGGGGCTGGTTGCAGGCTGGGATGATCCTGATCCACGAACTTCTTCGATGGCTTGGATGGGGCTGAGCGCTGAGGATAGCTAACGCCCATCTCATCGAACACCCTGTTAAGCCGAACCCCATCCACCAAAGTCAAGCAACTCTCATGTTCCTTAGTAGTATACTTCCCACAAATAATTTCAGCCATTAACTCAATGGACTGAACGAAGGCGAAGTCAGACATATTCTCTGGTTTTTTTACCCCAAACTTGGGAAAGCAAACACGAGGAATACCTCTGTACAGCCTAGTCTCAACAGCAAATGGCTTCCACGAAGCAGATAGGATATTCACCCCAACAGCAAGCCCTTCCTCAATCAAGTCTCGGCTGCTTGAAACCCGACTAGCTTTGAAAAAAGCACTCTCACATCGATCAAAGCCGGGGGCATTTCTGTCGAAGGAAGGGCAAGCGACAAACTCACAAGTACCAATAGAACTACGCAGAGGAAAAGCCATCAGCTTCGTTCCATCATCCAGCACATTTTCCAGCGCAGGCACCTTGACATAAAGCCAATAGTTCTTCCAGCTCTTGTCCCATGTGTTTCTCTGACAAAAAGTAAGCTCCACCTTTTGTTTGTCAGTCTGCCTCCACCGCGCGCAAAAGGTAACACTACCATAATCCGGCTCATAGTCAAAACCGTCAACCTTGACGCTCTTCGTCTGCCGATGCCCCTCAAAGTAACGGACGAAGCAGTCCGCATTAACATCTGAAGCGTTGGTCTTTATGGCCCAGAAGAAGCGAAGCAAGTGAGTAATAGCATTGGGGGTAAGATGATGAAGCTGTAAGCCATACTTCCCCAGAATATCAGCAATAATATTATCCACGGGCATCCGAAGCCCGGCAGTGAAGAACTCTTTGAATACCACAGCTTCGTCTGCCTCAGGCGTCGGGGTAGTCTCTGTGCCAGGGGCTCGTCCTTGACCGGCCTCAAAATACCCTTTTTCCTCATAGAAGCGAATCGATGAAGGGGTAACACGAGACTCACCAAAGACAGTGGTCTTTGGCTTTTTCCTATAATCCACAAGATCTGAGGCATCAGCTTCTACGTCCTCAAGGGCATCCTCGGCTGTAGATCCAGCGTCCTCTGTGTCGTCACCTGCATCTTCTTCGGCAGGTCCCTTGCCTCGGTCATCAATAATCATAGCAGCTCCGGCTTCGGGGTTCACGGCCACGTTGCCCTCAATCTCCTGAGCAAACTGCGCAGCTTCGGCAGCATCCATATCCACGCCGTCTGAGTTGTCTTCGTCAGAGACGTAGCCAATCAGACGAGCGGTTTGCTTCGTACGAGCCGCTACAACAAACAGGGAAAAACAATAAGAAAACAAAGGAGCAAAAAGACAAAGGAATGAACGAAGGAAATAGTAGAGCACAAAAAGCAAAACTTACTTGTGTCGAGAGAAGAAAGCCAAAGCTTGAAATCAAGAGCTTCCAAAAGCCAGAGAAAGCGTCAAGCTCAATCCAAGCAAAAACGAAGCAAGCAAAATTGACCCTCCCCCCTTCGGTCCTATTTATAGGCCAGTAAAATCTGACCGTTAAAACCTCGAAAAACGAACCGCCGTGTCAAATCCGGTCAAACCGAAGCAAAAGTTACAATAACGGTTAAAATAATTCAACCAGTTTCCGACAAACGAAGCCAAGCGACAGGACACGACAGACAAACGAAGCAAAAATAGAGCAAACGCGACAAAAACACTAAGGGGCTTTCTCCAACAAGGAGGAGGCGTTTCTTAGGCTGGCAAGCAATCCTAATTTCGTGGAGCTCGGCCCGTTGAAGAAAGCCCTCGTCCTCGAGGGGCTACTGTTGGGGATTTGGCCCGCCGACAAACGCCTTCTACTTGTTTTGCTTCATCTCACGCGTAAGGGCAGCAATGAACGAAGGAGATAGAACCAATTTAGCTTCATTTTACTCTGCAGGCCTCTAATTCGGCTTCGGTGAGCATATCTTGCTGTATTCGAAAGCCAATTGGCTTCGCTCGTCACGTTTTGCTGTAAACGAAACCCAATTGGCTTCGCTCGTCACGTCTTGCTGAATACAAAAGCCAATCGGCTTCGGTAATCACATCTCGCTATATGCGGAAGCCAATCGGCTTCGGTGATCGTGCAGCAGGAAGCCAATGTGACATTATCGGAATCAAGTTAGAAGCCAATTCGGTGAAATATTGATACTATTAAATGTCAAAAGCTATGAATAAGTTAACGGCAAGCTTCGGTTCACTCTAAACTGCAGGTTCTTGCAGGAGCCATCGGCTTCCTGGACGCTGGGAAGTGGCTTAGGGTCACCTCGACTCAGAAGAAGCCAATTCCAGGAGCTACAGAGCCTTTGGAAGCAGGCGAAGCAGATATGGACCGAGTCCAAGGAGACCAAGTCCAAGCCAAGTCAAACACGGAATCACAAGTCTACGCATTCACATTGGGAGGAGTAAATGTACCAAAATGTCCATAGGCTATTTGTATTGTATAGTCTAGAGAATGATGCCTGATCTCAGGGGTACAATGGGAATGTAAAGACCCTTGGTCTCCCTATAAAAGGGGACCCCTCCCCTTCATGTAAAGGTTGTTGATTCCAGGATACTGTGGATAAGTAATTCATTGTTGCTTGTCTCAGTTGTCCCGTTTCAGCTGTTGTCTGGGATCATTGGCTTCGGCTACTAACCCAACAAACATATTACTACGTTCATGACCATTGGCAACTGGTCAGGGAATCTAGTTGGGGTGCCTGAACAATGTTTAAACATGGAACAATTGTGGTATGAGACACTAAGCACTACCCAAACAAACAAGAAGACTCAAGGCAAACATGCAAATTTACACAGGGTGGAACCTCTGGAAAGAGAGAAACTGGAGAATCTTTGAAGGGAAGAGTTCTGACAAGCTGCAAGTGATAAGAGAGATCAAGGAGGAGATGGCGCCACCGCGACAGGCCTGTGGCCAACCTGAGATCATTTAGTTATTTATGTAATCAAAGCTTTGTAAGAGCTGGATTTGCTTCTCCTTCTCAAACGATATGGTAGGGCTCCTACCAAGCTTTTAAATAAAGAATACTTCATAGCATAAAGCAAATGAAACATTACTTAATCTGCAGTAGATGCAGATGTTCAAAGTAGAGAAAACATGCAAAAAAAACATACCCTCAAGGCCAAATGATACAAGCTCTATTAACCCCAGTTGCAGCTGGGCATCCTTCAAAACAGATACTTATTGGTATTGGCTAGTAACTTTTGACCTATGAGATCCCTTCTCCATGAAAGATCGGGTAATGTGTTAAGGACTTCTTCTACAAGGTCCTATTTGTGTCATGTTATACAAACAATGGTTTCTCAAGCACTTGCCCTCCCAGTACCTAATTTATTATCAATCTTTAATTATGAAGTTTCCAAAACGTTCACCCTCAAATATTACTCCCTGTTTTTCCACTAACCTTAAACGAGGTTTGGAATAAGATACTTATTGGCAGAATTTGTTGCCATGTTCTATCTGTGGTTAGTAGTTTAAAAAGCCATATACTAAGGAGCTGATGTGTTCTTAATGTCTAAATCATGAATCCATGGCCCCCATTTATCTTTAAGTTGGCACAGGGTACTCCATTTGGTGAGACGGTACATTCATTTTTGATCATCACTTTCCTAGAAAAATCTTGAGCAAAAGTAGTCTAGTTTCTTAAGTACCCTTGGTACGGCGAGAAAAACATCGTGTATACATGGGTAAACTACTGAGTCGCCCACCCATCTGAAGATGATTTCCCCTTCCAACTCCAAAGTCATTTTTCAAAGCCCTCTACCTATTTCCAGAGAACATTTGGCAATTTCCTATAATATATAGGAACAGCCAAATAATTCAAAGGAAAGTCTCCCTGATTACGTGCAAATAGTTCAGTAAATTGAGATTGATTCTTGTGCCTCAACAAAGCACAATATTTTGCTCTTATGGAAATTGAGTTGAAGTCCTAATAATTATTTGAACGCACAAAGCAATAATAACTTCATGTTGCAGCCTTTTCTGGGGTTTATGTATTTTCAAAGCTTCATTCTCAAAAAACATATGCATGATCTCAACAAAAATGAGTGGTCCTAATAATGCTATTTCTCAACAAAAGTGATGGGTATTTCTGTCTTTTCACTCTATTTCTCTCTCTCTCTCCTATTCCATTGAAAATCAATATTTTAATAGAGGCGGTGTCTTTTGGCAAATTAACACAAGATCGGAGTATTCACCAGCCAATTCCACTTCTTTCAGTGTCCCACAGTAAATAGACATCACTTTGAGTGTCCTGTAGCAAATTTTCCCTAAAATTATAATTAATTACCATCTTGAATTGTAGAGCCCTAGATGCTCAAGGTTTTCAGGTAATAGTAACTCATCTGTTTACCATGCTTGATGTCCACAACAAAGTGCCATAGCAATTATTCCATAATTAATCCGACAGATAGCTAATTTTAATAATCAATCTGGATTCTCTCGTTTGATCATGCCCTTTCCTACCATTTTTTCTGTGTCCAAAAAAATCGTTTCTCCGACCCTTTACAGCCTTACAGGCTACAGCCATCGACTAACACTTGCTGTAACAGTTGCTGATGGAGTGGTACAATCTGGATTCTCTACTCAGTCATGATGGACTGGTACAGTTGCTGTAAGAACCCTCCGAAGCGGTTCAGGTCCAGGGTGACGTTCTGTCCATTGATGAAGATGTTCCATACCTTTTCGTACCCTTGGCGGTGTATGGAGAGTGGGTCGGTAAACACAGCATGATCCCTGGGGTATCGCTCTGCCAGCGTGGTCTCCTCCGCTGTCACCTCGTACTCGGCATACCGGAGCCCCATGTCTGTCACCTGGGCGCCGTAAGAATTCCGGCACGCCCACTTCACCTCCCCCCAAGGAATGATCTGCGCTAATGTGGCATTGCGAGGCAGGAACAGCATGTTGGTCAACCCAGAACCGTGCACTCCCAGCAACACGTCGCAGGAATTCACCACCCCCGCGAACCGCTCCAGATCACTGACATCCTCCAGTCCTGCAGTGACCACCTCGAAGCCGGCATCGATCACGGCAGCGATGGCGTCAGCTTCGTTCGTAATCTCCCTTATGTGGCGTCGCAGAATCATGACGAGTCTAGGCTTCTGTCCAGAGCTCTTGCTTACTGGTGTCACCCATGGCCGCTGCAGTGAGTATGCAGACCTTATGAAATCCTGGAATGTAATCATGGTGTAACCATAGGGGGAGAGACCTGGGTCAATGCTGAGCTCCCTGTGACTCTCCAGCCCGACATGGGCCGACGGGAAGCAGCGCACCGTAGTGTCAGCTTCCAAATCCATGACAGGGTAGACGGATAGTGCGTCAAAGATCACCTTGTACTTTGCGACCACTTTGGGTTCATAGTCGGTGGCAAGCAGCCGCACACGACCATTGTAGTGACGGGCCGTGAGGTAGAGTGGGATGACGATGTCGCACATGATGTGGAAAATGTTCCAGTTGAAGCCGCCGGTGGAGAATACCACCGCTGGCTCGTCGTGCCTAACTAAGCACGGCGGGGGGCCAACGCCACCGTCGGCGCCTTCTGGTGTGAGTCGCATGGTGACCTCCCGGACCAGCGACATGGCCTCTTTCTCCCACTTTCGTGGGTACGGGCGAATCTTGATCGTCGAATTCTCCGGCCGGTAGGTGGACGACGAGACGACGTAGACTGTCGTGGATTTGCCATCGATGCGCACATCACCTTCCATTGTGCAGGTGTTCGTCCGGAAGGTGCTGAAGTTGCAGGTTAACTTGCTGCTTATTGGAGCTGCAACATCTGCATAAGTGCATACTCTCTGAATTTACCAATGGAATATCTTTTGGCCCGTTCATTGCAATGATTTTGTTTGCTAGTTGTAAACTGCAACATAGTGGCAACAGCAGCAATGTAATTAAACTACAATACGTATGTCCTTACAGCAGTAAATAATTTAGTGACAAGCACGTGAGTGTTCATTATTGCATTGTTCAAGAAGCTGCAAGTTGAAATACTTTACTCCATGAAGATAGTAGTTAAGAAAATACTGGTAATTTTATAACCCGCTTTTGAGCTTTGTAAGACGTTTACTCACAAATGAATCTCTCAAGCTTATAGATTCATATGAACTTATTTATTAGCTTCTCCTCCCAATCCCATACAAATCTTTATGCTCATACACTTCAATATAGACCCTATGTCATGGGAAACATCACATTTTTTTTAAGACTCAATTATAACCTAGCGCCCTTAATTTGTTGACTCAACTCCCTTGAGTATATGACACTTCACACAGTAGTATATGTTAGTCACGCTTCCAAATGTAAACATCGAGAAATGTACTTAATTACCTCTAGTTGCAGCAATGTTGCTGGTCATCTTGTCTGTTGATGCTGCCCAAGGTGGTGACCCGACAATCCAATCTGGATACAGTCAGAGGCCACATGTCATATATTTTTAAAGTACAAATCGAGGAAAAGGTGAACTGAAGGTTGCTCCCTGTCAAGTGGCAGTTTCTATAATGTAAAACCACGTATTATTTTTTAAGGAACGGTAATTGCAATCCCGTTATAGCATATTGCAAGAGAAAAACAAGAGTGCAAAAGCATTTTATGGTACCTAACCATGAATTAAGACTGATAAAAAAAACATGAATATCCAGGTGAGGCATAGCATGAGCCTAGTCACAATACATTGTTTCATCTCTGACCCTTAAAGCTGCCATGGTATATAAATATAAACATGATACAGCTCGCCAAATTATAGTATCCTGGTGTTTTTTCAAGGAATCCAAGTCAATAGCGTATCTTGTACATATAACATGCTTTAGATATATTGTTACAAATATAACACATGCAACAGAGAAAGAAGCTGTGGTTCTTAGGAAACAATACCATCAAGATACTATGCAATAATAATTCAGATAATATTATTTTTTTATTTATACGATGGAAGCTTATATGCTAACACCAAGGTTGGTTCCTGATATTGGGCTATGAATTAGCGAATTGGAATTGGGATCAGGTAAATTGAGCTGTTTGGTTGTAGAAGAAATTGGATTTGGTATTTAAAGTAGTCCAATATCAGAAGGATTTGGCAATAACTAGAAGAATCCATCTAATTTGGAACGAATTGGCATTCGTCTTCCTCCCAATACCCAGAATCCCATCACCCAAGACCTGTTGATCTCACCGGAAACCCCAAATCTCAACGTATAATTTATTACCAGTGACCTTTGGGGAGCTTGCCGAGGCAAGATCCATGGCTGCGGCCATGGTGTCATGCTCTACAGCCACTGTTGCTGGGCCAAGCTCCATGAACCTCGACACCCCGGCGAGCTCCATGGCTGTGGCTGCCTCCTCTACCACTCTCTCAGGCTAATCTCCCCTTCCAGTTCTGCTCATCTTCCACGGCTGGAACTGTCAGGGGGACCTCCATGGCCACAGCGACATGATCAAGGCCACCACAGGGTAGGTCTTATCTGACCACCATCAGGGTGAGTCCCACGATCTGTGTTGCGTGAGAAGGAGACGGGCTCTGGCTGCTGGACCTCACAGCCATGGTTCGAGCTTGGCAATAGAGGAGAGATCCTGGAGCTTTCGACATGGATGAGGAGGAGGAGGAGGAGGAGGAGGAGGGGGGGGTGTCCCTGTCCTGCCTGGTCTCCTGGAGTTCAGGCTGTTAGGCCATGGAGCTCACTATCACAAGGTCAGACACTCAGACATGACGAAGGGGAGAAAGGAGGATTGAGAATTGGAATTTGTAAGATCCTATTTCAGAGGGCTACAATTCTTTTTGAAGACAAACATATAAATTGGAATTGGAAATGATGAGATCAATGGGATGTAAACAATGGTTAAAACAAGGAATTTAAGGAAATATCATCAAGGAAGAGACCTTCCATCCAAAATTGAAACAGCGACTTACACTGTGCAAGCTGTTGCAGGAAGTTAGTGTTGAGCAGTATCAAAACTAGAAGAGGCAGAAATAGGCACAGTACTGCCGCTCCGCACTCATGCTTCTTGCTGCTCTCCAGCCCTCGCCTCATCATCCACGCAAGCTAGAACCAGACCTCACAGATGCCCTCAGCTGGACGCCAACTGGTATGGTAAGCATCTGAGATGCAACCAGCTGGTTAACAGCTAGGAAGTGCTCGTATTTCTCTCAGTGACCAGTGCTTTGAATCGCGAGGTATTGACTTGCTCAGAAAGCAGAGCACATGGAGCACATGTATACTCTCGACAGCAAACTGTTAAAAAAATAGACTGGCAGTCGTTTACTAGCATCAACATTAAAATAGCACATGGAGCACATGGCTAGCTTATATGGTTGAGCCTATAAGGATTCATTTACTTGTAATACTCTCGTCATTTCATTATGTTTGTCTATACCATACAATCTAGAAAATTTAGTTTTGACTTTAGAGAAAACTAGAATTACTTGTTCTTTAGGGCGGAAGGAATACTTGTGGCAGAGAGTATTCGTGATAGGAAGGAGCAGCATATATGCAGACATAAACAAATAGGACAATGTATAGTTTTTTTTCTGAGCCACATAGTTTGTAGTAAAAATAGCAGCAAAACATGTAACCTCAACACAAGAGAACAAGAGATAGGTTTACTCCCCCACCATCGAAAACACAAAAGGACCTCCTTTTTGTAGCATCCTTCAAACACAGCCAGCACAGCAAATCTGGGGATATTTTTGTTGATCTTGGGAGGCAAGTAGGCAATGATCACTTGGCCTTTGGTGATAAATCTACAATCACGAGGTTCAGAACTTGTAGTCATGTACTAGCCCATGTCAAGAAAAGGAAGGTGCTGGCCATAAGTTCATTTAACATGTTAAATGGAATCAAAGCATGGCATAGTTCACCAATTAGATCATATTCGAGGTCACAGAAATCAGCATAGAGAAAGGAGCTACAATTCAACAAAAGGAATGAAGAAAGATATTATTATATACAAGACCCTCTACACAGCTGTGTAGCAAGCAAAATGAACACAAGAAGAAAGACATGATAAGAGGATTGACATCACTAGAGCATTGAAAGAGCAGTGTGTCTACTTCAGTAAGATGTTGTTCTATCAAACTAAGGGAAGGTACAAGCACACCAGAGCTACCATTGTGTGGGAGCAAGAAAGAACAAGCAGATTGACCTGCCATCATCAACAATGCAAGTCTATACAGTTCTGATGTGAATAATGCATTATCCTGTGCAGAGGCACATAGCACGAGTTAATTCACAGTGGATCAGAATCAGAGCACATATTGCATTCGCCAAATCGTATGAAGATAATGCAGACAGGGATCAGTAATGAAACAAGCAACATGATTTATTTGTGGAAAACCTCTGGGAACATAATACCAAGGCTCGTGAACGTGAAAGGTAATCGCTATCATCAGGAGTTTACTGGGAGGCTTCTACAATAGTTCTATAATTTTGGAAAAGTTATTCTCTGTGCGATCTAGAGAGGGTAAAGAAGAACATACCCTCTTAGGAGCAGAGTACCTAATCGGAGCAAGACATAAATCAAGAAAAAACTAGTCCAACCATGTATGGAATAGAATTTGGATCATAGTACTATAATCTCCAAAATTTGATGCGGTTCCGCTTTTATCTAAACTTTGTGATAATTTGCACAGTTTTGTCCTGGTTTTGCACTTTTGCTTTCTTTCTTTTTCTATTTTTGAAAATGGAAAAAGTTCCGGCCTCTGCAACCAATAGAATTTGGATCATAGCTCTGTAGGCTATGAGTTTGTATTTTCTCTCAAACTATACCATTTACCTTCAACATTAGTCATGCTGACCTTCGTAATCTTTTCATAATATGTTTGGCAGTTTGTCCCTTCTGGTGAGCAGCCTAGTTAAAAAAATCTCGCAGACATGTTAAACAAATTTGCACTGCGCAACAAGCATCCCGCAGAGTCACAGGGCACAACAATTTCCATCGGTCAGGTAGTCTAAACTGATCGTGCATCGCCATCTCCAAAATCATCTAATAAGAATTAAAAAGAAGAAAAGAGGGAAAAGACGCGTAGATCTTGATACCAAGGTATGCCATTTAGACAAGCAGGTAGAGACGGGATGCGTACTGGCGAGACGAGTGCGCGTTCCAATACGGTGGCCGCCTGCCTCCGAACCGTAGCTCCCCGGGGGCCGCCGCTGGGGACATCACAGATCACGCACGGCCGGCCGGCGGGGACAGCAAACCGGCGGCGGACGTGAGCACGAAGAACGGAAGAAGGGGCGGCGGAGTTGCATACCCACGCACCGAGCTTTAAGGCCCACTGGGCTGTTGCAACTTTCTTTTACAGGCCCAAATTCTTGCTTTTTTATTATTGACAAAGGATGACGGAGACAAATGACCCAAAAGCTGTGCACTGGCCCATGGTCTGCTGCTCACACTCGCCCAAATTCAGATGTCTCTGAATTTTTTTTTCCTGTACTTTATTTCATGTCCTCCATTTTTCGATATATGTTTCAAGATTTTTTTTTCAACGGGCAACCACAAACCTAAAAACAGTGACAACAAAAAAAATAAGAATACCCCTGATGGAGTGATGGAAACACTGTGAGGGGCTAGAAATTTTAGAAGCACAAGTGGGGTTTCCTTAAATTTGCTTCCAAAAAAAATAAATTCATATTTGTTTGATCTGAATTCTACACAAAAAAAAAATTGAGAGCGTGTTAATACCGGTGGCTAGTGGCTACCGAAGTATAACCAAAACATTGCTTACAACTGTGGCAAACTGCACACACTTCATGGTAAGGCGACGACCATGGCATATTACAAAAAAAAAAGTTTAACAGTTACTGTATTTTCTAAATGTCTTAGCTATGTCCAAAATTACTGATATTTTTAACTAAAACATGGGTTTACGTTATTGGAAACGTAATGATTACGTCCTAATTAAAGTGGAAAATAACCGGCACATGACCAATCCGAAAGGTCAAAGAGATAGCTATCTCTAGCATTCATGTACATGCAACTCTCTTCATGTTCGGTAGTGGGAATCTAAGAGAGGTCATCCTCAAATACTGCTGAAACAGGGAATACGTGGTCTAGAGCCTCGTATACGTGTAGAAGCTACCTAGATAGCATGGAAAATGGGGGCCTCACAAATAGGGGAGCTAGCCGAGATGACCTGGACGCTACGCAACAAAAGATAATGATTTGCCCATAAGGCCCTGTTTAGTTCCACCGGCAAATTGGCAAATCAGTAAATTTCACTATTTATCAAAGGGAATCTCCCATGTATGGAGTATTAAACGTGTGTTAATGACAAAACTCATTCCATAACCCCCCGGTAACTTTGCGAGACGAATCTAATGAGCCTAATTTGGCCATGATTAGACAACATCGTGCTACAGTAAACAATCTCTAATGACGGATTAATTAGGCTTAATAGATTCGTCTCGCGATTTTCCGTCCATCCATGTATTTAGTTTTATAATTAGATCATGTTTAGTCCTCCTAATCTTCGATTTAGAATTGCTACGGTAAATTTCGGTAACTTTCCATTCCAACTAAACAGGCCCTAAATTAGGCTCTATAGTCGCAGGTGGCACATCAAATTTAATTATGTTCATATCTCAACTGGGGTTCCTCTGAGCAATTATTATCCCGGATTATTAGCAACTCCACACGCTTCTACAACTCCAACGACGTGGCCAAGTCGCCGGCTGATTTTGGTTTGATAGATGAATAAAACAGAGAAAAGAAGCATGGGGCACTCTTAGGGCACGTAGAACAAGTAGACAACAGCTGTCTGTATGAGTCCACGTAAGCAAAATGTATTGATGTGGCCATTATTAAATGAGAAAAGAGAGTGTTGCTATCTACTATCTCGTCTACTGCTCTGGCCCATGCTCTCATGCAAAACAACACTAATCAGAGTACATATTAAATATCACACAGACATCAAAATAGACAACACATTATAAAATTATCTATTTATATCAAATAGACATCGTCTGTTCCTATACGGGCTTAGGTCTTCTCCGACGACTGTCAAAGTGCTAGCTGATATCGGCATTTAGACGACGTGGAGGGCAGAGCACGATAAAATACAGCATGCTAGCGAGTGTGCAGTCGCTAGGCTCGCACGTTTCCTTAGGAACCCGTTGTCTCTTACTTCCTCCCTCATTCTCTTTTGATCATCTAATTTTTAAAAATAAGATTTTATCTTTTGATAATCCTATTTGAGGTGTACTAGCTAGTATCAAATATGCCATAAAGGCCGGTTCGGCTCCCGTGCAGAGTAACCCCTCTAGAAAAATGACTGGTGCATATATATGAAAACATTAATACTGAAGAATTTTTCGGGGAAACGGGGAGTGTTTGATGACCTAATTAATTAGATGATAAGCAATATTTTTTTTCTTCTTGGTCATTCTGCCAAGGAAAAACGGAACTACCATAAGAAATTAACAGAGGGAGTATGGTAAAATGCCTAGTACCTTTTTTTTTTATTTGCTCGAGTCTCTATGGCAACTAGCGATTTGCCAAGTTTATTGCCAACACCCAGTGTCCCAGTGGCACTAGGTTCCATGGGTGTGTGCAAGCATAGCGTCCTCAACCAGAGTCTCGGAGCTAGCTAAGGTGCCCTCTGTTCTGTGGAAGAGAAAGGAGGATGAAAAACCATAGTTATTAGGACCGGACCACCAGTCCGATAAAAAAAAAAACCCAGAAACTGGCGGTCTCGGCGGTCCAGTCTAGGTACAAAATCGGCCATGCAAGCAGACCGAGAAAAACTGGACGAACCAACAGTTTAATGAATGAATCGGGCTTTTTTTTTTCCTTCAATCAAGCCTCTGCAAACCGGCAAGCGTGTGAAAGGCTCTGCAAAATTGGCGGAGCCCTACTCCTCCCAGTCCTCGTCCTCCGTGAGGTACTCCGGTTCTATCCCTGAAACACCACCGTCTACCCGAGAAACGGGTAGACCATATCAAGTGGGTAGGTCATGTCACTCTCCATAGCAGCAGGCCAAGGAAACAAGGTAATTAACTATATGCATGGAATTCTATATTCGGTTATGGAGCTCCTATGCAGCAGCAAGCATTCAAGAAATATAAGCATAATAATAATCCGTCTCCGCGACCTCGCCCCATCCAAGGAAGTCTGCACCAATGCCCGGAACATCTCCCATGTTCTGGCCCACCAACACCACATTTCGATGTGAGTGCTCCCGCCCCTCGCACCTCAACGGCTTCCATAGCCAGATCAGCTCAAAAAGGGGAGGTAGAAGCACAAGATAAGTCTAGTCAGAAGTAGCGGTAGATAACAGTGTCGTCTATAACTGAGGATGCGGCTATACGTATAGATTTTAACTCTGCCGAGGTTGTCTAATTTTACCCACCTGTGATACAGCCGGATGGGGATCAACCATCCAACTGTACCTAACAGCCCGAGCGCTAATGTGAAGCTAGCACCTTCCTGCCTCTCCGAGTCTGGGGATGTCTTCGGTCGCAGGGCACACCATCGCCAACTGAAGACCTCGAAGCTGTGACGACCACCCACGGACCAATGTGGGCTAAGTCCCTCAAAGTCCATCCTCTCATACACGATCCACCAATCCGCCTACAGGCTAGGTGCTATCTTCACATTAGTCCCAAACCGAACCCCACCCACACAAGGCGAGTGGTCTGTACATAAGTAGTACTGTATCTGGTGGTAAACTGACTCGGTCCTTAATTGTAGGAAGCGAGCTCTCTCCTCCTCAAGTAGTACCACAACACACTACCGGTCTATTACAGACTGGCCACCAACTCTTCAAGACAAAGTCTCAACCAAGTACCTACACACAGGTATAAACAATGGGAAGGTCCCGAAACCTCCTTTCCGGCAAGGTACTTCCATAGTATCGTCTTGGCTCGCTCCCACCATAACACATCAAGGAATATAACTCACCCAAAACTCACGCCGAGAGTATCAAAGGTTCCACCACCAAAACCATGGCATAACCATGCCCAAGCATCACACAAATAGCATGTGATCAATATTAAGGAGCTAGCTATGGGAAAGTAGCTAGTTCCGTTTAGGTGAGTTCAAGGATCAAGTTTTAAATTATCAAGGCAAGGTTTAATTAAATGGGTTATGCAATTCAAGGCATGCAATTCATTCCATCAAAGCACTAACTCTACTGCAAGCCTAATAGGTTCTACATGATAGGGAGTGACATGACACCTTGTTCGACATTCCACTCCTCCTTGGTGTAGATGGGGTTGTCGATGTTGGTGTAGTCCGAGATGGGGTCTAGAGACATATAAAGAATGACGAACAATAAATATTTGGCAATACAATCTTAGCAAAAAGACCCAAAACAGAACCAAATAAGATCCAATTAACTCCAAACTACCTACAAACAGTAAAAGCTCGATTTATAGAAAAATATGAAACTGGTTTCATATTTTTCTGAGCTGAGATGAATTAGTTATGAATTTTTGAAGGTTTTAACCATTTTTAAGGATTTTCTGGAATTATTAAACCGGAGGAGCCACGTGTCCAGTTCTAGTAGTGCCATGTGGTGGCTTGTGAGTGTTCCACATGTCAGGGTGGCATCAGCATGATGTCATAGGGGGCAGGGTGATGATGTCATCATTGACTGGTCAACGGTCAATGGCGAAGTCAATGGGTCCCATAAGTCAGCCGTGGGCCCTATCTGTTAGTGGCCCACCCGGGCGCGCTGACTAGGCGTCCACATGGTNGTGTCGCAGTGCGTCGCGGCGGCGTGAGCGCATGTGTGTGGCCATGGCGTTGAAACGCCCAGCGAGCGACGCACGCACGGTCCGGCGATGTGTCGAGGCCATGGTGAGGCCAGGAGCGCCGCGGCGGCGGCCCATTGTGAAGTGTGGGTGTGTGTGTGTGTGTGTGTGTGTGTGTGTGTGTGTGTGTGCACGCGCGCATGTAGCGGTGTGCTTCGGCCATGGCGGGCGGTGCCCGCGGCCATGCTGTGCTAGTGGACCTAGAAAGGCCCGACCTTTCGGTCCGCTTCGTCCCTCGGCGCCGCAGGGCTATGGTGCGGCCAAGGGCGTTGAGGCGTGCAGCTGGCGTGGAGAGGCGGAGCCTCATGCAGTGCGGCGGTGGCGGCTCGTGTCGCCCGCAACAAACTTGAGACCCAACAAAAATCCAAAGAAGAGCCAAATCACAAATGCACATGCATGACAATTTTTATTTGGGTGGTTTGCATCTTTACTAAATTTTTGGAGAAATGGGGAGAGTTTTTGGAGGATTGACCTTAAGTTTGACCGCAATTTCATGTTAACCACATCAATCAAGCAAAAGTTTCAAAATTGTGGTAAAAACCATACATTATACACCTACATATATATTATTAATATCTCATGGGATATTACAGTTTCTGTGGAAGATCGAGTGGTTGATTTACAAACAGAAGAGCTCCAGATATATGTGTTTGTGACATCTTTCCTGTACTTATATCCCAGTTTCAAAGTTGTACTAGTGTTCAATACTGAACTGAGGCTGTATCTGCGTTGCTGATTCGGACCATCATGGTGAGGCCAGGAGCGCCGCGGCGGCGGCCCATCATGAAGTAAGTGTGTGTGTGTGTGTGTGTGTGTGTGTGTGTGTGTGTGTGTGTGTGTGTGTGTGTGTGTGTGTGTGTGTGTGTGTGTGTGTGTGTGCACGCGCGCATGTAGCGGTGTGCTCCGGCCATGGCGGGCGGTGCCCGCGGCCATGCTGTGCTAGCGGACCTAGAAAGGTCCGCTTCGACCCTCGGCGCCGCAGGGCTATGGTGCGGCCAAGGGCGTCGAGGCGTGCAGCTGGCGTGGAGAGGCGGAGCCTCATGCAGTGCGGCGGCGGCGGCTCGTGTCGCCCGCAACAAACTTGAGACCCAACAAAAATCCAAAGAAGAGCCAAATCACAAATGCACATGCATGACAATTTTTATTTGGGTGGTTTGCATCTTTACTAAATTTTTGGAGAAATGGGGAGAGTTTTTGGAGGATTGACCTTAAGTTTGACCGCAATTTCATGTTAACCACATCAATCAAGCAAAAGTTTCAAAATTGTGGTAAAAACCATACATTATACACCTACATATATATTATTAATATCTCATGGGATATTACAGTTTCTGTGGAAGATCGAGTGGTTGATTTACAAACAGAAGAGCTCCAGATATACGTGTGTTGACGACCAAAATTGGCAGAGGTCAAGGCAGACCGGTCAGACCGGTTTGCTTGACCGGTCTGACCGGTCCACTCTAGGAAATTGCGGTGCTGAGGGTTTAAGGACCGCAATAATTGGTCCGGATGCGATGAAGACATCATACTCTCTGGAATGACCGATTATTACGGTGCTAGGGGCTCAAGAGGACCGCAAGAGTCGATGCAGGTTCAAGACGAAAGATTGGTGCCCGAACCGGTCTGACCGGTTATCTCTGACTCCTAGTAGATTTGGATTCTATTTTGTAGATTTGAGTTGTAATAGGACTCTCCTCATGGGACAAGACCTACCCTCCCTATAAATATAAAGGGATTCGGCCGATTGAGAATCATCCAATCGATCAAATACAATTTACCTTTTATTTGTCTTTACTTTTTGCATCTACTTTATGTTCTTCAAACCCTAGCCTCCTCCAAACCCTAATTGCTGTTCTTCCTTCGTCTCCAAGGCAATTGAGGACGTTCTAGGTGGCCTGACCGATCCTAGAACAACCCAAGGTGCGCACGTCCTGACGGGGTCCCTCCCGGACGAGCGCTCGTTGGTTTTCTCGCCGAGCTCCCAGCTGCCCGGCGGGAACCGATCGGACCGATCACCGGAACCGGTCTGACCGGTCTGGTCAGAGAAGCTGCAAGGAGCTTTTCTGCGCGTGTTAGTATTTGGCGCGTTTTCGTGTCAACATACTTTTTGGCGACTCTGCTGGGGACAAAGAAAAAAGGATCTACTACCATGTCGAATCTACCGAAGCCAGACGAAGTTGATCCTGACAATATTCAAAGGCCGACTGCTAATGAGCTATCGGCTGAGGATCGTCATCTATTTGAGCAACTCCTGCTGCAAGAAAAGGAGGAGATGGAACGGGCCAAGAAGAAACTTGAAGACAAGGCGCAATGGTTCCTCTCGCACTTCTCCAAGGATCGAAAGGATGCTATCTCCAAGGACAAGGAGGTGGTTGTTCTTTCAGAAGGAGAAGAAGAAAAAGATGAGGTAACACCCACTGTGAGTACTGCACCAGAGCCTGTTACTCTTGATCAAATTAATAGATTGCTAGTTTCTGGTCAAGCAAAAGTTCTTTCTCTTGTTCAAGGCATGATTGATAAGTCTATAGGAAAGCAACCTTCGGCCGTGACTAGTAATGCTATTTGATCTGATATGGCTGGTACTTCACAACAAATTGTACCTCATAATTCATCGGCAGCAATACTATCCAAAGAGCCACAATATGGGATGCCGTTGAATTATTCAACAGGGCAAAATCTTCCAGGACAATCTGGCCAGGCAATTCCGGTCAGACCGGTTTCTGTAACCGGTCAAACCAGTTTGAGCGCCCCTATGCAGTACGGCCAGATTCCGGTTAGACCGGTTGCTGGAACCGGTCAGACCGGTTCGGGTGATTATGTTGCATATCAAACAACACCTGAACCTATAACTAGTACATCACATGTTCAGGCCAATTCTGGCCGAATCAATGGTGTTACTACATGTACTCCAATGACATATACTACAAATCCTATGTCTTCCCAAAGTTCGGGCTATTTACAGCAATCATGCACAGCCGAACCATGTGCCTCAACATGTGCCAAATGTTAATGATCAGCAAGGGCCAAAAGATCCTTACATTCAAAGTTTGCTTGAAGAGTATAAAAAGGATTTGGCTATAATGATTAAAGATACTTTTGGCGTAGAGGTTAAGGATAAAACTTTGGTGTGTCAAAAACCTTATCCTGAGAGCTTTGATTCTCTACCATATCCTCAGGGTTTTAAAGTGCCAGAGTTTGTCAAATTTACTGAGGAATACAATAGGACTACATGGGAGCATATTAGCCAGTTTAATGCACAATTGGGTATTCATGGTAATATTGATCATTTAAAAATCAGATTATTCCCTTTGTCATTATCTGGTATTGCTTTTTCATGGTTTTTGGCATTATCTCCTAATTCTATTCATACATGGTCTCAATTAGAGCATAAATTTCATAAACACTTTTATAGTGGAGATAATGAATTAAGACTATCTCACTTGACATCGGTTAAGCAAAAGAATGATGAATCTGTTGCTGAATATATTAGAAGATTTAGAGATACAAAAAACCGATGTTATAGTTTGAGTATTTCTGAAAAGGATCTTGCTGAATTATCTTTTATTGGTTTGAAATCTTATATCAAAGAAAAATTAGAAGGCTATGAGTTTCTTACTATTAATCAAGTATTACAAAAAGCTTTGGCTCAAGAAAGCCGAAGTAAAGATGCTCGCTCAAAATTTGATCGTCCCAACATGCATATGCTAAGCAATGATTCATTGGACGATGAGAATGGAGAGATATGTGCTGCTGAATTTACATGGCCGAGCAATTCTCAATCATATAGTTGCCCTTCTCTTAAACCGATTCACAAAAATCGGCAAGAAGAAGTGAAATTTACTTTTGATGTTTCCAAGGCAGACCGGTCAGACCGGTTTGCTTGACCGGTCTGACCGGTCCACTCTAGGAAATTGCGGTGCTGAGGGTTTAAGGACCGCAATAATTGGTCCGGATGCGATGAAGACAGCATACTCTCTGGAATGACTGATTATTATGGTGCTAGAGGCTCAAGAGGACCGCAAGAGTCGATGCAGGTTCAAGACGAAAGATTGGTGCCCGAACCGGTCTGACCGGTTTGGGGAACCGGTCAGACCGGTTATCCCAGACTCCTAGTAGATTTGGATTCTATTTTGTAGATTTGAGTTGTAATAGGACTCTCCTCACGGGACAAGACCTACCCTCCCTATAAATACAAAGGGATTCGGCCGATTGAGAATCATCCAATCGATCAAATACAATTTACCTTTTATTTGTCTTTACTTTTTGCATCTACTTTATGTTCTTCAAATCCTAGCCTCCTTCAAACCTTAATTGCTATTCTTCCTTCGTCTCCACGGCGATTGAGGACGTTCTAGGTGGCCTGACCGATCCTAGAACAACCCAAGGTGCGCACGTCCTGACGGGGTCCCTCCCGAACGAGCGCTCGTTGGTTTTCTCGCCGAGCTCCCAGCTGCCCGGCGGGAACCGGTCGGACCGGTCACCGGAATCGATCTAACCGGTCTGGTCAGAGAAGCTGCAAGGAGCTTTTCTATGTGTGTTAGTATTTGGCACGTTTTCGTGTCAACATACTTTTTAAAAAGTGTGTTGACGCGAAAACATGCCGTGCCAAATACTCACACTCGCAGAGGAGCTCCTTGCAGCGCCTCTGACCAGACCGGTTCTGGTAACCGGTCAGACCGGTTCTCGCCGAGAAGCTCGGCGAGAGACCAACGAACGCTCGCCCGGGAGGGACCCCGTCAGGGCAAGCGCGCCTTGGGTTGCCCTAAGCTCGGCAGGCCAGCTAGGGCGCCCTCTCATGCCATGGAGGCAGGAGTTTTGCAACCTAAAGCCAATCCTATCAAGATACTACTCTAGAAAAGTAAAGGTACACAAGTTGCAAGTATGAAATGCGGAAGCTTAAAGAAGGGTTAGAGGGATGCAAACTTGACATGAAGATTTATCACGTGGTTCGGGTAATGCCTACTCCACGTTGGAGGTCCACAAAGGGTGTGCTCCCGGTTGCCAAGTCTTGTTCCCGGTCAAGGCCTTGAGCTCGCCACAAAGGCTCTCCAAGAGAGATGATGAGCAAGTCATCAAGACTTTGCTCTCATCAACCTACTCTCCCAGAAATCTTGACGCCGCCTCCACTACGGAGCTCCTCCACCAAGGAAGGGGGGTCTCTTCGTTCCCCGTACAATGTTGTCGTCGCCGCTCCACACCAAGCCGGAGGGTCGAAGACTTGCCGACGAGTCACCAAGACTCCAAGGGACCGGCACACCGAGATTACAAGTTGGTTCACTCTAGAACCAAATATAAGGCTCAACACCTTGCAAACTCACTCACTAGGCCTATCCTAGCTCTCTCACTAATTATCGATGATGAATGTAGCACCAATGGCTGCTCGAATGTCTTGTGGGTGTAGATAAACTTCTCTGGACTCCAACAACTTGAAATGGCCGAATGGGTGGTATATATAGCCCAAACAATTGAACTAGCCATTGCTCAAAAGCTGCACAGAAATCGTGAACATGGTATATTCTGTCCTGCGCTTTTCCCGCATCGACGTATAATACGCCGTGTGCTTTTCCAACGGTCGAATCTACTTTTCCAACGGCTACTTGCACATGCCATATGCTTCAAACTTGTGCGCCGATGGCCATCGTACCATACGCCATATGGTTTTATCCTACACTAGCTATCATCTCTATGTAACTTGTATGCCGATACTACGCCAAGGGTGGCGTATAATACACCATTTAGGGTATTGATAACCCTATCTGAACCATTGCTGATCTTGAGCGTTGTATCATCCATCATGTATGCGCACAGTAACACCGGAACATACGTCGATGCCCTTCTTCTGATTTCTTTGATTGTCGTATGCTTCTCAACATGTACTCCGTGCATCGCCATATCATACGTCGTGTAGTATCTTCGCTGATCTGTTTGATTCACCCCTACACATCATATGCTTCTGGTTTGTACGTCGTGGATCGATGTTTAATACGTCGTGTACAAACTCAACGGGCTTATCCAATTCAATCAACTTAGGCCTTTTCTTTGATTTCTTTGGTCTTAACTATGCTTTGGAATCATCCTTGGGACCTAGAAATCCTAAGAGTAACACTTGACAAACTTTGTTTGTTGCAATGACTATGTTGTCATTCAATCACCAAAATCACAATATAATGGCACATAGGGCCATTTTCCTTACAAAATAACAGATATTTTTATCCCCTGCCAGTAAGGACAATGTAATATCATTTATGCAGAAAAGTTTAAAACAATAAAACCCGAACAGCCTATATTTTCAAAAAAGTTGTTACCAATTTGCCAAAGCTTGGAGCTCTAGGAGCTATGTAATCTGACCCTCTATGTTGTCTTTTTTTTTAATAAAAAATCATTCAGAAGAGGAACTTGTCTATCTTTCATATTAGATGAATATGTTGAGGCAATTTATTCTACATTTATATCCCTCCATGTTGTCTGCAAAGTCGAAGGCAATTTGGTCGATATATTTGAAAATAGGACGCAATAATGGAAGTGTGTGGATAGCAGGCTTAGACATACAGCCATGGTGTTCCCTTTTTTCTAATTTGGAATGATTTCTCTCATATTCATTGTTCACTCTACATTTTTCATATATTTTCCTATTGTCGATTTCTTCTAACATCTATGAAGATGTGTGCATTCTTTTTTTCAAACATACTGTTCTTAATCAGTATCTTCTTGTTTAAGTATAAAAAATCCTGTTTTTGTAGAATTGGAATTCGGTGTTTGTCGTCGTGTGCCTCAGCATGCTTGCCTTGTATAGTTGTACTACTCCTCGAGAATATTTATTCAGGGTTGAACCAAATACCCAAAACCCAATGACCCAGTGGATGGGTTGACCCAAAACCCAAAATAACTAACAAGGACATAACAGGTTGAGTTTTTGGTCAACAAATTCTGAGTCATCTACATCACTAATCATAAAGCTTATTTGGGATGGCAGCTGGGCGGGTTTGATACGAACGATCTCCTTTTTCCCACAGGGTTTGGGATTCGGGGCCCAAAACAGAGAGGGGTCGTGTCATGATCCTAATCTTGTTTAAGTTAAGCATGTCATCATGTGCATCTTGAACCAAATTAGTTATGGGCTAAACCCCTGTCACTCGTGCACAGCGGACAGTCCGTCCACTGCACGGGGACGATCCGCCACGGTCACATAAGCATGGCCATTAGACCACAGTCAACCTTCGCCATGTCGGCCACGAACGGTCCACGCCCTACTAGTGGACGGTCCGCGACTGCGCACCCATGCATGGCACAGGCGCAGAACTCTTGCGCCATGTCGCCCCTGTGGACTCCACTCGTTAGTCATGCTCCTCTCCACCACCAGAGCTCTTTCAACTCTCTCCCTCTCCCCTCTCTCACCCAAACTCTCTCTAACCAACCCATGGAGGAGCTTCACCACCACCATTGAAGCACTCCCTTCACTAGACCTTCATCGAAGCATCATTGGAACTTCGCTGCTCCGCCACCCCCAACGTCTTCTTCTCCCTTAGAGTTGGAGCTAGGAGCTTCCCCCCCAAGCTTCTTCCTCCCTCTTCTTATTCTTCCCCAAGCTCAAGCCAAGACCGAGCTCAACTTCACCAAGGCCGCCCTACACCAACCCACGGCACAACACCAGAGGTACCCTCATTGCCGGTCTGCCCTCCTCGTCCCTAGTCCCTTTCCATTGCATAGGATTTCAAATCCATGGACCCCTAGAGCCCTCTCACCATTGCCGGGCTAAAGCTTTGGAAACTTAGTGCA
The DNA here is from genome assembly GCA_004135705.1 of Alloteropsis semialata. Lineage (NCBI taxonomy): Eukaryota > Viridiplantae > Streptophyta > Magnoliopsida > Poales > Poaceae > Alloteropsis > Alloteropsis semialata. The sequence continues at coordinate 6,649,402 of CM014276.1, read as the reverse complement.
TGTCAAATCCACTAGTCATGCTAGACTCCCCACACTCCCAAAAAGCTATAGCAACAAACCCCATCCCAAATGGACGCTGGCGAGCCTCGGCCGTAAGCGCGAACGGTTCGCCACTCATGTTACCACCCACACCAAGCCACTGCAAATTTTTGGGATGCACAAATTTTATGCATGGTAGACGGTCCGTGCAGGGCACCTAGACGGTCCACCCTCATCCACCCAAACTCAACCCAAACCAGTTAATTTTCTTGCACAACGGTCCACGCGTGTACGCCGGATGATCCGCCCATCCCGAAGCACTCACTCTCTAGGCTCACTTCACCTACACTAGGGCTATAACCCCAACTTATTTACATGTGTTTCCTACATGCATAAGCATTGTTTAGCTTATCATTTTCTGCATCACTGCAATCATTCATATCATGTTTATTTACGAAGCACCATTGCATCCTTGAGAGGACGAAGCACTAGAGGTTGAGGAGGCGGAGCCCAAGCCAGAGACCTTCTCCGATAACTTCTCCACTGAGGCTCAAGGCAGGCACCTTACTAAGCATACTTCTCCCTATTTTAGAGCAATTGTATCTATGAGTCTTGCTTGTACATGAGTTAAGTTAATGTACTATGTTTGAGTAGAATCCACTTGATGCATGATCCACCTTGGTTAAGATGAATCAATTGTAGTTGAGTATGCTTGCCAGGTGTCATGTTTATCTTGCTTAGCCATCCTTAGCCCTCGTAGAAGTCAATAGGTGGCAAGGTCATCCCAGCTTGCAAGCTATAGGGTGTTTGTTAATATTTATACGAAATAGATATGGATGATTAAAAGAGGAGTAACTAAGAATGATGACTCGAGACTTGAGCAAGTATGAATAGCTGGCTTAGACATAAAGTTGTTGTTTACCCCTTTTTCTGATTTGGAATGGTTTCTCTCATATACATTGTTTACTCTGCATTTTCATATATTTTTCCTATATGCCAATTTCTTCTAACATCTATGAAGTTGTGTTCCCCCTGCATTCTTTTTTTCAAAAAATAATATTTTTAATCAACATCTTCTTGTTTAAGTATCAAAATCCTATTTTTTGTAGAATTGGAATTTCATATTTGTCATCGTGTGCCTCATCATACTTGCCTTGTGCAGTTGTACTACTGCTCAAGAATATTTACCAGGTTGAATCAAATATTCAAAACCCAATGATCCACAGGACTGGATTGACCCAAAACCCAAGATAACTAATAAGGATAGAACGGGTTGAGTTTTTTTAGACCAAAGGAAGAATTGTATTAAATCAAAGCTGAGTACATCATCATGTCACACACAGCACTTCAAAGACAATAAAATTACATTTAAGAATAATCAAGTATTATTCTTCGTCTTCATTGTACTCATGCATAATGCAGCTCCAAGACTCAATCTCAAACTTGTATAAAGATTCATATAGAAGGCCGCACAAGCATATGCTCAGCAAGCAGGTTGAAAACAAGCACCCAAAGAACGACAACCAACATCCTTGTAAGCTGGATCGAGCAAAATCTTCCTCTTCCTTCTTGCGTCTTTCTTCTTCCACTTTCTGCCACCGATGAAGAAGAGAGACCGATCCCAATCTACCCAACCCAAGACTGATCAACATCAGCTGGAGGAGTAGAATTATTCTCTCAAGCCTTTCAACGTGGTTGAATCTGACCACGACAAAATGGAGAAGAGGACGGAGAAAATTATTCCACAACGGCAGCATCATCCCCGCCTCAATGCCACCATCCAGAAACCTAATTATCCATGTCGTCATACTAATGAAGTTGCTGACGCCGTAGGTGTTGCCACAATCTTCATCGGAGTTGCCATGGACAGACCAAATCCACCCTACCTCTTCACTATTGCCGGAAAAGAGATGGAGGAAACAAATCTCCAATACCACGAACCGCGCATGGAGAAACCTAGACCCTAAATCTACTAAAACCTATTAGAGAGATGGATCCCCACTCCCTTCGATCTCCAGCAAGATGCCGGAGGTGGGAAGGGAGGGGGACCAACTATGGTGGAGGCAGAGGGCTGGCGGTGATAATGCGGAACTGCCCGTGTCGCCCTTTGGGACGACGCGGGGGCGCGATCCATTTTTCTAGATCAAACAGGTTGAGTATTAGGTCAACCGATTTTGACTAACCTGCGTTACTAATCATAAAGCCTGCTCCCTCTGTCCTAAAAAAAAGAAGGCACTTTAGCTTATGCATAGCAAAATCCATGTATCCAGAAAAGCTAAAATGTCTTCTTTTTTGGGATGGAGGGAGTATTAGGGATGGCAGCTGGACGGGTTTCAGACGGGCGACCTCCTTTCTCCCCGCGTTGCAGTGGGTTCGGGGCCGAAACAAAGAGGGGCAAGGCGGGTTCAATATTTCCCTGGACGGAGCCCCGAATTAAAATGGCCCAGCCCAACAACAAGATAACCCTAGGTATAAACTCTTCATAATTTAGTTCAGCCACCCCCAATCCTTATTCCCCATACCCTCTGGTCCCTAGTCCCGCCACTCGTCCGTCCACTACACGACAACATGGACATGGCGGCGCGGCAGCGATAGACAAAGGCAATGAGAAACCCCAACACGTCGGGTTTTGGGGACCCGGCAAGTTCAGGGGTGTGGTTTTTCACAAGTGAGGGAGTTTGGGGTCAAGGCGAGTTTATGTGTGGGAGTTTGGCGTCGGGGCAAGTTTATGTGTCGGGCTTCGAGGATGGGTCCGCGGACGCTCCACTCGATCCCGAGGCACCCCATTTCCATCCCTAAACAGTAATTATCAAGTTGGGTCACTATAGGCATTGAAGATTTTGAGTGATATGTGGTTTTTCACCTATGAGGGAGTTGGGGGTCAGGGCGAGTTTATGTGTGAGAGTTTGGGGGGTCGAGCGAGTTATGTGTCGGGTTTTGAGGATGGGTCCGTGGATGCTCAACTCGGTCTCAACGCACCTTGTTTCTATCCCTAAATAGGCTTCTATGATTATCAAGCTGGGCGACTATAGGCATTGAAGATTTTGACTGATTACATTTCTTTTTAATACCAGTATAAACGCAGATACTCATACACGCACGTATACTTACCCCTATGGAAATACACACGCAAACCCTATCCTTATCAGCATGTCTAGAGACTGGGGTTTGTGCCGATCTTGAGATTGATGAAGTTGCCACATGCGTCTCGCTGTCGACGGATACGTCGCCTACCACTGAAAGAATAGTGGCAGTTAATTTCTACAGTAAATTCAGAAAAATATGAGAACTAGTGCCAAAGACAGGACTCGAACCCAGGTGTACAGGCTCAACCACAAGAAACCTAATCAACTAAGTTACGCTCAGTTCATGATATATTATTAGTGTAGAGAAATTAATTTACCATTTTTCAAGCATGAGGGCAATTTTAAAAAACAAATTTGCTGTTCTTATGCCACCAATTTGTTTGACATAGGGTGGGGGTGTACACGCTTACATTGAGTTTCTACTTACACAGTTTTCATTTATCCTTTAAGTTTTTACGTACAGCTGTTTCCCCTTAATTTTCTATCTCTGTTTCTTCAACGGAAACAGAACCGTCCCAGTTATTTGTACCACAAAAGCTGTTCGTAGTATAAATTTTCCGCGCAAGTCAGTGAAATGCGCCATGGACTTCCAAGAGTCAACTATACCAAACCAATTCTTGGATTCTTGCAAAAGGTCTGACCTGACACTGGCTCTCGTGTCATTGCCTTTTGTTATTTAAGCCGACCTGCTGCTCCTAACTCTCTGTCTGTGATGGCTACAGTAGCACACGCTTACAGCTCATCATCGTCAACCATATCAAGATGAAAAGGAAAATATCTCCAAGGACGGAGCCTGGCCCACTCGTCAGCGAGACATGTTGATATATATTACGCATTATAGAGGGTACCACCAAAATAAACGTAGGGGTCCAAATAGATATATATTTGTCCCCTGCTAGCTAGTAAGGACAATGTAATGTAATGTAATGTAAACTAAAACCAAATGGCCCGAATTGTCAACAAAGCCATGACCCATTTTCCAAGAGGTTGGAGCTCTAGGAACTATGTAATCTGACCCTCTCTCTCCATGTTAGACAGGGAGACTTTGATGTCAAGATGCATGTGCCACAGGTCATCTGAAGTTCCACCTGAAAAGCACCCTGCTGCCTACCAACTCACAACTACACATGCAGATGCACATGCCGACATTCCCCAAGTCAGAGATATGAGATACTGTATGTGTGTATTGGTCATGCTTGCTGCTTTAGTTTGGCCCATCTTTTTCTATGAAGCTGGTACCTGTGAAAGTGATGTATGAGAAGTTAGATGTGATCAATACAGACATGCTTGCCTCTTTATAGCTTCTTGTTGCTACAGGTTAGATCAGCAAGACACTTCACATTTGAGCCACTTGCATCTTAGTTCCCTGCCTTCCCTAGATTCTAAACAGGTAAACAACTATTTCTAGCTGCAGTATTTAAGCTAAAGTTTGGCAGGGGTGAAGAAGACTTGGCCAGGATGGTATGATGACAGATATGCATGTTCTGCATAGGGACAGAAGGCAGAACCTAGGACCAAGAGATGCATGATTGGATAGGGTATGATGGCATGGTATATAGCTCCCATCTTGGATTCCCTTCTTGTGGAAACCATAGGATTCATGCACACATTGCATAAAGAGGAAAAAGGAGAACAGAAAGCAAGGTAACGAGGACATGTTCAAAAAGAAAAGCAACTTTCTTTGTGTGTAAGTTCCAACTTAGGCTCATGAGTCATTATTAGCTTCCATGTTAACAGTTCCATATTGAGTATACTGAATACATGCATAAGTTACAGACATAGTGCCTCTGTAATCTTTAAAAAATCTAGCTTAATGCAAGGATGTACTGTTCGCCTGCATGTTCAAGAAAGAAAAGGTGTGTCAATTGAGCTCAAAGTCTCAGACTTGCAGTAGGACTGAATAAAAGTAAAATTTACTGAAGCAAACATAATTAAAGGAAATTTCTGAAATTACAATTGACATAACTTATGATTTGGCCGGCTCAGTCTAAATGGTGAGAGGTCAATTCATATGTATAGCATGCATGTAGTTGTTAGTCACCGTTAGAAGCTTCGATAGATGAGTGACCACCATAGTATGCTTAGAGAGATGTATGTGAAAGTGACAATAATAAACCCTGGAAAAGTCCCCAGAAGACTACTAGGGTCGTCCTGAAGGAGTAATGAGCTCATCACGTATATAAAATGTCCATTACCTCATAGGCATCTAGGTCCCTTGTACCACTAATAAAGTTTATGTAGTCAAAACACTCCCTAGTTAGCTGATTTAGTAGTACTCCCTCCGTTTCAAAAGTCATTATGGGTTTTCTAAGATTTTGCTATGAACCTAGACATAGAAAAGCCAAAACGACTTATAATTTAAAACGGAGTGAGTACATAGTTATGTCATTTCAAAAACAAGTTTCTTGCCTCTCCACTACATAATTTTATCCTTTCTTCCGATGCTTAATCTTAAGAACAACTTTAACTACAGCTGCTAAACAGGAAGGTCTCGGAGGGTACATGAGTCTTTTGTTATCTCTTTTAATATATATTAAAATTGCTAGAATGCCTTGTATTACAGGACGGAGGAAGTATCTAGTGCAAACTAGTAATTGTGCTGCGCTGAGATATATTCCTCCATTGACAAACAGACATCATCTCACGTACTGATGCATTTGTTAAAAAGACTAACTTTCATTACCGACTTCAATATAGCAGAATATATCTCCTCAAGCTTTGTTGTGAATCTCTTGACTAATGTGTACTCGGAAACAATTATTGACTATTTATAATTTCAAAGTCATACCATGGTAAATTCACATTTTCACAAAGAAGAAATTATGGATTCATAAAACTTCCAATATTTAAATCCAAATGAATCAAAAACATCTTTCGAGTATTTAAGATCAAACTATTTTTGAACATTTTAAGTAAAGATTGACTAGCAGTGTGGTAGCTTTGGGATATCAATATTATAGCAGAGAAAGATTGCCAATCTTGATTTAATTTAATATTATGTATACATTATATCTAAATTAATATCTATATTTTCTTGTCATTGATATGAATATTTATGAAAATGCTACCCCAGCCTGTCTGATATATTCTCAGGTGTAGCCATATTTGCATAGTTTCTATGAATATTTCGACATTCCGCCATCAGCACAAAAGAGACAGAAGATACAAGACTGGCAACATAAACACACCTTACACCACACATGTAAAGAGGCTGGCAGGGTCCTAGTTAGCGAAAAAAAAAAGCATGGAGTACCAACATAAATACCCCACAACTTTTTTTTCAACTCACAAAATGCACCAACAACAGCACCAAGAGCAAAAAAAAACAATAAGAACACAGAAAAAGATCTCCTATATAAACCCTACCACCATGACCAAACCAAGATCACTCACACACACACACGCCCTTCTATCTCAGTGTCATCATCCCACAATTTGCCCATACCCCCAAAGGGAACCCAAACACAGCACAAACGTGAACGCGTCTTGCTTCGTGTATGGAAGACCACGGCGGCCACCCTTTGCTCCACGGCGGGCACCAGCTCCAGTCCCCCACTGGCGCCGCCACGCTTGCCTACGCATGGGACTACACTCCCGGCGCTCCGTTCGACGGCCACGACGCCGACGCCGCCGGCGGTGGCGGCCAGCTGGACTCCTGTGCCGCCTTGTCGACAGCGTCGGACCTTCGGCGGGCGCTGGTCCGCGCGCTGGCCGAGCTCGACGCGTCGCGCGCCGCGCACCAGGCGGAGCTCCGGCGCATGGAGTCCGAGGCCGCGCGCCTCGCCGCGCTCGTGGCGTCCGCGGTCGCCGAGCGCGACGAGCTCCGGCGGCACTGCCACTCCCTCCTGCTCCTCCTCCACCACCAGGCCCAGGCGGCGGCGGCAGCGAATCCGCCGGCGCCTACTCCGGGCCTCCACGCCGGCGTTCTTGGCGGAAGCGGAGGCGCGGCCGCCGCCACCATGGACGAGCACGTGCCGGAAGCCGCGGCCTGCGGCGACGACACGGAGCTGGAAATGGCGCTCGCGCGGCGGCTGCCCGAGAAGGGCCGCCTGGTGGAAGCCGTGGTTTCGGCCGGGCCACTGCTCCAGACGCTGCTCCTCGCCGGCCCGCTGCCTCGGTGGCGCCACCCACCCCCAGCCGCGCCGGCCGACATCCCGCCGTTCAACCCCGGCCGCCAGAGCCCTCTCAAGACCGACGGCTCCAACTCCTTCTCGTCAGCCTCGGCAGGCTCATCGTCGCCAGAGAGCAATTGCAGCGGTGGGCCGCCGCCGCCGCCGGCGCATGCGCTTCCGTCGTTTCACATGAGCCCCTTCTGCATGTAGCTGCACGCGTGCACGCCCTCTGCCACAATTGACATGAGCGGCTTAATTGTCATTAGTCATAAGTGCGGAATAATTTCTGTGAGGCCCTCTAAACTTTGGATACTTGCTTGCTTGGACCTTCCCCAACAGCGACGCGAGAGGATCCTCCCTGCAGATGGGTGTGGAGGAGTTGCTTGCACAGCGACATGATGGCTCACTCATGGAACAATTGTTCCGCGGTGTGCCACGTGTCGTGTAGTCTGAAAAGTCCAAGCAAAATCTCAAAGTCAGCAGTGTCTCATTCATCTTATTAGTATGCTCTGCTTTTGCTCAAGTGTTGGTGATTAGTACTAGTGCAGTGTGTTTGCACCCTTTGTCTAATGATGATGAAAATAAAGTGGGCAAAAGGGATTGGGGGCATGCATGCCACTGATCAGTAGATGTAGATCAGTGCAGCAGGCCAGCAGCTAGTGTACCATCATGTCCTCTAATTTGTGAGATTGGTTCATGTATAAGCACAAGTACGTGCTCCTCCTAATACCACGAAAAGTTTGGTTCCTAAGAATGGATTGATGATGCAAATTGGTGTACAAAAGTTTTAGTTTATTTGAAATGTTATATCCAGTTAGTTTGATTATGTAGGAAATAGCCATAGTAATAACATTGTCAGGTAGCAATATGGTACAGGACAAATGACGTTTTTTATCTCAATAATGTTGTTCTAGAAGGTCGAGTTGTGAGTGAAGTGGTAGCAAATACAGATACGTTGGGTCAGCGAAGGTAGGAACAAATAGAGATGAGCTGATGGTGACAGCTGAAATTGTAGGAAGAGATGAGAAAGATTTTTTTTTCCCTTATGGTTAACTGAACAACTATTAAAACTTGCATAAAAGTCAAGTTTCTTTTGTATGCTTGTACTGGTAGTTGCAACCGAGGTGGATTTTAAAGACGACAAATATGCAAAAGGGCATAAACAACATAAGGTTTTGATTTCTTTTTGAGCTTGTTATATCCAGTTAATTAGTCTGACTGTAAAAGAACAATATGGTAGGTCAAATGCCGTTTTTAATTTGCCCCTAATTTTGTTCTAGAAGGTCGTCGAAGGGGTCGTGAGAGATGTGGCAGCCAATACAGAGTACGTGTTGGGTCAGTGCAGGTGGGAACCATGGCGGAATGGGTAGCCAATACAGAGTACGGTTTATTTGAACAACGGCAATGCAGTGTATAAAAGTCAAGTTTCTTTTATATGCGTGTACCCGTGATTGCAACTGCAGTGGATTTTACGGACGACAAATACGCAAAATAACACAAACACACACTTCTTGTCATTATATATAGTCGACAAAGTTAGTAACGACAATTATATATACAGTAATCCTTTGAAAAAAGAAGTATATTCAATAATGATATAAATGTACTCCTACAAATATATGGTATCGTCATAAGTCAAATGTTCCCCCAACCACTTCGAAGCCTACTGCTCAGCTTTTGGAGACAATTTCAAGTAAAATGACGTTATATTGTTATACCATTGTAATGCATGAGAAAGAAATTAAGTATACCTTGCTAAGCCATTTTTAAAAAAATGATCATGCTCTACAGAGCTTTAGGCCTTGTTTAGTTCGTGAAAGTTGGTTGAATTTCCTGTAGAAAAAGTGCATTGGGAAGCGTGTTGCAGAGAGGAGGGCACGTTTTTCAATAAGTTATTTTTGGTTGAATTGCAGAAACTTGCAGGAACTAAATAAGACCTTAGAGCATCTCCAAAAGAAGCCCTATATGACTTGCTAAGCTAAATTTTGGCAAGTCAAGCCAAAATTCGTTCTCCAACAGAACTCCCATCTCAGTTGCTATCCCATTTGACTCTCCAAATTTCTCTCCCCACTTCCCAAACTTGGCAAAGGTGGGTCCCACATGTAAGAGGCTGGAGAGTGGGATTTGGAGAGTGGAAAATGGATAGTCTGTTGGAGTGAGCAACTCAGTATGGAGAGGAATCTTTTTGACAACTCAAATAGAGAGTCAAATGGAGAGCGAAAAATAGATAGGCTGTTGGAGATGCTCTTGGTATATAAGTCACACTGTAGCCTTGCACATTTACTACAGTCACAACCGTGGTTCACTTTGAATGGAGGCACAGCACCTGATTGGCCTTTGGGACCCAACATTTTTCACACCGTCTGATCAGTTTAAAGCGGAAGCAGGCTTTGCCGCCTGTTTTTGTCAGGCTCTGTCCACCAAAAACGCCCGTTGGGCCATGCATTTCCCTGAAGAGCGTGGGCTTGAAGGGGAGAGGGGCCCACGTACACTGCTAGTGAGCACTGTACGCGATCCCCATGCCACTTGATCACAAAATCGACCAATCAAACCAATAGAGAGTATACAGTGTTCAAATACAAGTGCAGACTATAGTACACTGGTATGCTGATGGAAGTGGAGCACAAGTTTCTGACTTACTGCCATGTTTGGAAAGAGGGAATTTGGCATTAAGAAGCTCAGTTTCAGTATGGTTCTGCAAATTTTCTAAGGAAATTCCTAAGAACATAGATCAACCAAACCTTGCATGTATAGCACAAGTCGTTGAGCATGGAAAGTGTGTGAGAAAATGAGTTCCACTAGTTGCACCCATCACATGGATGATTCACACGTCCTGGACTACAGGGAAAAAGTACAAAGCGTATGTAGTTTCTGGATATGGAGTATATCCTTTCGAAGTAGTCTTGGACTTTGCTACGGCCCCACCCAATGTGCAGCACATGCATATGCATGGTGCATGCTCTGTTGTTGCTCCAAGATATCTTTGAATACCACATGATAAACCTCTATGTGCATTACAACTCTTCCAACATTTTCCTTACAAAAGAAAAAGAGACACCTTACCGATAGGATTCTTTCATCTCAATGATATGAGAAATGTGTCCCTTGATTTGCAAAAGATATGTCATGCCTATATTTTGTGACATGGAAAAGACTATTAAATTGACGATTCATAGTGCGCTAGTGGCAACTCAAAATGTTGATGATTATTCAACAGATGCTGGAGTATTCGTACAATAGGATAACGGCTCAAGAGTTCTTGACACTAATGGTATGTTACAAACCCCCCATAGTCCAAATGTAATTGAAGACTATGGAAGAATATCAACAATGTCATCTAAGATTCTCCTTGCCATGGGATGCCAATCCTTACGCGCATATGGAGTGATTGATGGGTAGTTAACATTGAACCATCACATAGTTGTTTCCCACAAGCAATGTATGCACATGCCACGTGATGGATGCACTACTCTCAACACGTACCTTCTACACTACTGGTGGTCATCGTATTATTTATGCCTATGCAATTCATAATATCACACTTTCAATACTGGCAAAGTGGTTGATGCACAACCCACATCTCATATCTTACAGGACCACAAGGTCCACTATAAATTTGTAGTGCTCGGGTTAAGCTTACCCTTACTTTTTCCTTATAGAACCATAGGTAAGGAGACAAACTTGGCACTATGCTCCAAATGGTGTCATAGGTGTCATGTGAGCAGCAACACTCCACATGCACGGCATGGCTGATCCATCCTGCACAATGCACGATGAACTACCAGCCTCCTTCTTCCCTTCATCCGTTGGCCTCTTTTGGAATGATCCAGAGCAACAAGGGAGCATATTGCTAGACTTCCAAACAATGTGTATCTACAAAATGAACTCAATAAGTCCATACAGCAACAGCTTTGCTTGCAAAGTTGTTTATGGAACACTGTTTCCATCACATCCGGGATCAAAAATAAGGGGGGAGCAGCATGGGTGAGGAATTGACCAGTGATGCCCTAGCTTAATAGATAGCAATGAGAGCTATACCTTGCTTTTCTAAAAGAAGGAAGAGGAAGAGGATGCAGTAGTATATATCTTTCAATCATAGGAGCAGGGGCTACACAATTTTATACAATAGGCACTTCTTTCTGTCTCAGTCTGCAATCACTGCTTTGCCTGTCTCTGTCCTTGGCTGCCCAACTTTATCTTGAATTTCTGTGTATTTGTTTGCCATCAAAGAAAGCCAGATTTGGTAATCAAGTGCTGCAAGACTGCACCAGTGTATGCATGGTACGTGGATGGGCTGGATATCATCATGTTGATTGTCCGAATCTTTATTATTTTATTGTCACGAAAATAAATTCTACCAGTGTACACTAGCTAGAGTAGCAAGGAGGCACGTGGATTTTTAGGACTAGAAGTCTAGAACCTGAGTGAAAACGGCTAACAATAGCACGTGCAGGTTGTATCTATTCAGAGTAATGTTATCCATCCCCTATTTTCTTCCATCACTCTTTGAAAACATGGCCCCTTTTATAAAAAAAGAAACTGATATGACCGTGCAAAAACCATTGTAGGTGGTTTTAATAATGTTGTTTCTTTTGAAATTTGTGATTTGTAACATTGTGACAACTAAATTCAAAATATATTGTTATGCTTCCATATTCTAGCCCATTTATTAGTAGATGTATATGCTCCTCGAAACATTGTGCTATGCCAAGAAATTATACTCTAGAAATCTATATATTATTTTGGAAGCAAATTATCCTTGATAGAAAGGATGAAAAGGCGACGGAACTCCTGTTGTCAATACGCAAATATAAATGTGCTCAGTGGATATTCTCTGCAATCTTACTAGCACCCATTTTTTTCATTTTGCACCTTCATGTTTTATACAACATTTACTACGAACATGAAGCTTCTTTTCTCTCGAGGGAAGTTCAGTTGTAAATCACCCCTGAAATCCAAATTTCAAATTCGTCTCTCACCGGGGATGCCGTGTAGTAAGGGACTATCCACTTTAACTGGATGTGATGGCCGAAATTTCAATGGAAATGACGTTGCAATTGGGGCCTGATTATTTTTATTATTTTGTAGTAACAAAGAAAGGTAGCATTATAGAGTTTTTATATGGCTTGGACATGACAAGGTACAAAAATGTTGTTTGTTGGGGGTGTGAAACGTGGAGAGAAAAGGAAGGCCTAATTGGCGTCCTGTCACGTACTGTCTTCATAGGGATAAAAAAGCACACAGGCGTCGCATCGCCAGTGTGCAGTGCAGCTGAACAGCAGAGATCTGGGTTTCAAAGCTGGACTTAATAAAAATGAGTTGGAATTGTTTTTCAAAGATCCTATTGAATGTCTCTGGGCCAACTAGCAATACATTAGTACATTGAATCCAAACCATTTTCCTCTAGAAGCTGCCGGTTGTATGTTTCTTTGTAGAGACATTACATAATGTCATAGACTAATAGGTATAAAAATAGCTGCAAGATTAGGTATTGCCTAGATAAGTACAAGAAGATTAGATGCGGTTTGGTGTATTATTTTTCATCTTAATATCGAGTTAAAAGGCTATATCTAGTTTCTAGGTATGCGAATGGTCTAGGTTGCTTACAATTTTGTGCGTGAGCGAGATTCTCTTAAGCAACTCGAGATTCGTATTATTTCTTCTCAAGATCAGTGGCCTCTCTTTTTCTTCCTGAGGATAATTTGGTTACTCTATTTAATGATACAAAAAACCTTTATCATCCTTTTTATTTCCTTGCAAACCAAATTGTAAAGCATGTACTAGGTTCCAAGTCATTAGTTTGTTCATGTTGCACTTCTCTGGGCTCATAGAACTGCAAATAAGTAGCAATACTGTCTTCGTTTTCTCATTAAAGATGTTTCTGAAGTTCTTACTAGCAACCAGAAAAAAAAAGGGACACATTCTTTGTGAGAATACACAAAACAAAAGAAAATCGTGTCGCTATTTAGTACGAATATTTCCTCCATTCTTAAAATATTTGAGATTTTGAACGAACCAATGTGAAAAGCAACGGAGATCTTGTAAAGAACTTAAAACACGGAGCAGTGGGCTAATTTTTTCATGCTCTTAATTCAAAAGCTACTGCAGTATCAGAAACGGATACTTCAAACGGTAAGGGCCTGGCACGAGTCCCAGCATCTGGTCCGCTATTTTCTTATTCATAACACTTTAATCAAGCACAAACTAACGAAAAGAAGTCAAAGCTTAATCCATTATTATGCCATAAAACTACATGTTAAGATATGAATCATGCAGTAAAAATTGTTGAGTCCCTGGGTGTTCTTGGGTTTAATAAGGTTGACCATTCATGGACCAGTTGCATGAGGCCCATTATCTTTGTACTGTTTTTCATCTTGCCTTCTTCCTGCATGCTGAACGAGCGGGAGGAACCATTGAGGCAACTCTTGCTAGCCCATGACCAATGAAGTTGACAAGATGTTTGTGTGGTATTGGCTGATTTGTAAAATTTGGTGGAACTAGAGCTGCAAATAGCATCAACATTATTGAACCGAGCAGTGGCCACATTGGTCAGTCTGTCGCTTGGTGGTGGTTGTTTGCAGTTGCAGCTCCTGGGACACCAGATTAAGTGTTTGTATTGTTAGATTCTTTTTTCTTTCGTTGATTTGTTTGCAAGTAATTTCGGCCAGCTTCAAACCTTCCTTTGAGTTGCAGGTCATATTTACTTTGTTTCCGTGGCTCCCTCTTGTGGCTCGTCGTGAACTCCGCTGGTTGGGGTTTCAATCTTTGTAGTTCACATAATTCAAACTTCAAAAGAAATGTGTGCTGCTTGTTTAGATTTGTTTGTATTGTATTGCTGCACTAGTTTGTTCTTAAGCTTTTGTGGATTTATTGTCTATTCTTCACCTTATCTAGATTTCCATGATTTTGTTTTGACCACTTCATTTATTCAAATCTTGTGATGGAACCAATCCAACTGTTTATGTGTTTCCGTCATCGAAACAGAGCCCATGTATATAGAGTCAGTGGGTCACATTATTTTTCCTTATAAAGAGACTGTTGAAACTGAAATACTCTCTATTGTATTACCCAGAGATGACAGCACTATAATATAAATACACTGGTGTTAGACATCATCTAGTGATTGGGATTGCGTTAAAGCATAGAAAATTTTGGCTGACATTTAACAAAAGGTACTCCAGCCATATGCTATATTTTCTGTCCATATGCGAAACATGATTGGTACCCAACAAAAAAATAAGCAGAGTGTAACCAAAAGTGAACTGAGATAGAAATAAATTTCAAACGAATCTTGAGAAGCACAGCTTAAAGATTAGCTAGATCATGCTTTTTGCTACGGGTCAGAACAACCAGCCGAGATTTTTAAAAGAGAAAAGATAGCTAGAGTACCAAAATTGCCCTGCCTGCCATTTGCTCTAGGGGATGTTGTTAAATTTATAATATTCATGGTACTCTCTGTTCGTTTTTTCAAGTTCCATTACTTTTGTCATGCATCTAGATATATATAACGTCTAAATATATATATATATATAAAATAACAAACCTTAAAAACCAAAACGACTTACAATTTAAAACAGGAGAGCAGCAGTACATCACAGCGGGCCTAATAATGTATTGGAATTCGACGTTGGCTGGGCTGCAATAAAACCACTGTCATCCTCAGCCTTAGACGATTTTTTTTTATTTTTATGTTTTTATTTTACAATTTTCAAAAATAAATACCAAATCCAAAAATTTACAGATCTATACTCATGCCGCTGTCTGAAATGGCTATAGCTGAATGAATCGGCGGTTTTTGCACTGTAGTAACCTTACCGCCAGTTGATCCGGTGGAATTTATCTTATCTAGACAGTATATTTTCAAAAAAATCATAAATAATTTATACAAACTCAGATGGAGATAAACTTTATTTAAAAATGTAGTCCTCGACAAGATCTACAACTTTGTAGTTCAAACAATTTTCATTCGGAGCCATCTTGATGCTCAAATAATCGACAGAACCTTCAGATCTAAAATTTAATTTCAGATCTGAAGCTTGTGTCGATTATTTGAGAACTAAAATTGCAGCTAATAAAAAGAGTTTAGACTACAAAGTTGTAGATCACCTCGACTCCTACAATTTTTATATAAAGTTTATCTCCATCTGAGTTCATATAAGTTAGTTATGATTTTTTGAATGTGTATTGTTCAATGTTCAAACGAAAAATTAAATTTTAGATCTGAAACATCCAGCTGGCTCTGAATGAAAATGGTTTAAACAAGAAAATTGTAGATCTCATCAAGGACTACAATTTTTGTATAATTCATCTCCATCCGAGTTTATATATTAGTTATGATTTTTTAAAATATGATGTCTAGACAAGAGAAATTTCACCAGTTCAATTGGCGGAAAGGTTGCTATAGTGCAAAATCCGCCGATTCATTCAGCTATAGCCATTTCAAATGACGACATGTGCAAATTTTTAGATCAGATATTTATTTTTAAAAAATTATAAAATAAAAATATAAAAAATTCGTCTTAGACAGACAAAACAAGGTACCATAAAATTGTCCAGATGGGCTAAGAACCCACTAACATGGCCTTGGCACGCTTGAGTTTTTCTCTTGCCCAAGATCTGGAAGGCCCAAAATAATCCAGCCTCCATGAGGCCTGCCATTTGCTATTGGAAAAAGTCTATTTTACCTCCCTCGACTATTTTAAAGTCCAGCTTTCGTCCCTATACTCCAAAATCGGGTAACCCACGTCCCTCAACTTTTAAAACCGTGCACTTACCCTCCTGCCTCGGTTATAAACGGTTTTCAAAATCAGTTTTATCTTTTTCAGTGAAAAATAAATCTAGTAAATACCTAATAAGATTATTAAACCACAAAAATATCCCTAGGCTTCTAAAAATTTTGAGAAAATCCTAGAGATGAATTGGGATACAATAAACACTAGGCTTCTAAAATTTGGATTAGCTCTAGCGAAATAGAAAAATATAAAAATCAAAATAGTATTAAAATATTTTGATATATATCTAGTTGTATCTTGAATACATTCAGTATAAATGCATTCAATATTAATATATGCATTTATGATCTCTACATCTCATATTTATATTATGAAAAGTTCCTAATTTTTTAGTCATGAATTAGATTATTATGGTAGTTTTCTAAAAAAGAAATTGGATATTTTCTTATTTTACTTGAGATAAATATATATTTGGAAGATTCTATATATATTTTCATGAGATCTAAATATGTTATTTAGGTATTTAATGAACTTATTTTTAATTAAAAATACAATACCGCCTCCGAAAACCGCTTATAACTGGAGTAGGGATGTTAATTGAATTGTTTTAAAAGTAGAGGGAGGTGGGTTATCCGGTTTTGGAGTCTAGTGAGGAAAATTGGACTTTCTTCATCCTTAAGGGAGGCAAAATGGACTTTTTCTTTTGCTATTGCGGGAGTCCTTCGTAGAGAATGTTGCTGCGTTTCTATAGTCGGAGTACATCACAATGGGCCTAAAACTGGAATGCGACCCTGAGTAGGCTTTTCTTTTTTTTTTTTTTTTGAAGCAAATGCCTGGGCTGCACTGAGACCACTCATGACCCTGAACAAGGAACCCTCGTAAAGGTGGGCCTGATGGGCTGATAAACCCCACTAACATGGGCTTGGCAGGCTTGAGTATCCGAAGCGCATGCCGATTTCTCTCTTGCCCGAGATCCGAAAGGCCCAAAACAATCCACAGTACACGGGGTTGCATGTGGGACCTTTATTCCCTAACTCAAGTTGGCTTCCACTGTATAAGATTCGTGCGAATCATATTGAACGTTGGATCAACTATATACTGTGGCCATGCTACTTTTTTTTCTTCTATTCTGTGCCCGATCCAACATACTGTGGCCGTGCGACTTTTTTTTTCTTCGATTCCGTGGCCCTGCTCCGCCCGCAACGGCGACGCGGATCGGACCATTTTTTTTCTCTTCCGTTTTTTCCTCTTTCATTCCGTGGCTATATACTGTGGCCGTCTGATTTTTTTTTCTTCCGTTCCGTGGCCCTGCTCTGCCCGCAACAGCAACGGACGAATGATTTTTTTTCTCTTCCGTTTTTCTTTTCTCTTCCGTTCCATGGCCGTCTGACTTTTTTTTTCCATTTCATGGCCCTAACGTTGGACATGCTTGTATTGTTTCTTAAAAATTTAAAATTTAATGTCTCTACATTGCCATATGATTTTTTCATCAGTTCAACAACATTTTCAAAGTATTTTCTTAACATTTTTCATATGTTTTTAAGCATTTTATCAATATTCTCATCTTTTAAAACATGTCCAAATTCCTATCTCAACAATCCAATATGTTTTATTCAACATTTCATCAACATACTTGTATTACTTCAGCTTTTCAAAATTGCATTCTAAATTTTCTCATATGTTTTCACAATTTTGACCAGGATTGCCATACTTTTAGTTTAACATTTTTAAATTTTCTTATCAATATTATCATATGATTATATAAACATTCCATCAATATTCCAATAATGATCTTTGTACATTTCAAATTGCTGTGTAAATACTCACGTATTGTTGTTTTAACATTTCAATATTGATTTATCAACATTTTCATATGTTTCTTTCAATATTTTATCAACATTCTTATACTGTTACTTAAACATTTCAAAACTTGTTTTCTCATGTACCCCCTACCATAGAAGGCTAAATTGCTTCGGCTTTGGCTCCCCTGCCATAAAAGGTCAAATTGCTTCGGCTTCGGCTCCCCTGTCATAAAAGGCCAAATTGCTTCAGTTTCGGTTATACTAGTTAGGGTTCAGGGTTTGTTTGGGGGCGACTCCGTCTTATCGGGTTCAGAAGTATGTTTGAGGTTTGGGGCGGCCATGTACCCCCTGCCGTAGAAGGCCAAATTGCTTCGGCTTCGGTTCCCCTGCCATAGAAGGCTAAATTGCTTCGGGTTCGGTTATACCAGTTAGGGTTCAGGGTTTGTTTGGGGGCGACTCCGTCCTATCGGGTTCAGAAGCATGTTCGGGGTTTGGAACGGCCATGTACCCCCTGCCATAGAAGGCCAAATTTCTTCGGCTTCGGCTCTCCTGCCATAGAAGGCTAAATTGCTTCGATTTCGGTTATACCAGTTAGGTTTCAGGGTTTGTTTGGGGAAGACTCCGTCCTATCGGGTTCAGAAGCATGTTTGTGGTTTGGGGCGGCCATATACCCCCTCCCATAGAAGACCAAAATTATGTCAACATTTGGATGAAGCTTTGTCAACATTTTTGGTAGAATGGTTCAATATTTATTTCTGTTAAGCTATGTCAATATTTGAATGAAACTATGTCAACATTATGTATACAATGGTTCAATATTTTTGAAAAACAGTTTCAACATTTCTGTTAAGCTATGTCAAAATTTCAATGAAATTCTGCCAACATTATCTGTATAATGGTTCAATATTTATGTAAAACAGTTTCAACATTTCTGTTAAGCAATGCCAATATTTCAATAAAATTATATCCACATTATCTGTAAAATGGTTCAATATTTATGTGAAACAGTTTGAACTTTTGTTTTAAGCTATATCAACATTTATATACTAATTATATTTTTAAACATCAAAATGGTTCAATATCTAATCAAACTCATTCAACATTACTTATTATATTTTTAAATATTTAAGTAAAACAATGTGAGCACTTTTTACAGAATGATTCAATATTTTTAAAGATATGTTTTCAACTTATTTTTAAGCTATGTCAACATTTAGCTACAAATGTTACAACAATTTTTTTATATCACTCAATACTTTTGCTTAATTGTTTTAACATTTGTATTAACCTATCTCAACATTTTTTACTTTGACAGGTGAAAGTTGATAACAAATTCGAAGACTGGGTAGTTGTTGAGGACTAAACTGTTTCATTAATATTTGCAATATTTGTATTTGAAAATATGTGATTTTTGTATCTATGATACTCATAGTTTGTAGTGTATTTTTATTGAATTGCAACTTCAAATTTGTAGTTTGAAGTTCCCACCCGTTCTTTTCCCCTTTCAACCACGTCGTCCGAAAAAAGTCATGCGCGTGATATTTAAAAAACGACGGACGAACTCTCCGCGCGGAAAAGAAAAAGTCTCACTAGTTTATATTTTTTCCGTTACGAACGGAATGGAGGAAGTCCGTCTGCGCGCGCGGAAAAAAGAAAAACTACTGCTAGTTTTCATTAACGCACGGTGCGCTGCGTGACAGTGGTTACTGGGCCGCGGGTGTACTATACTGGGCTTTATATTTAACTCGAGTTACTAGCTTCCACTTAGCAGATAGGAGCCCCTTTTTTCGGCCAAAAACAGTAGCTGCAAAAGAAAATAAGCTCGTTCTCATCTAAAAAAAAACGCGTTCTGCAGATGCGCTATGCGACAACAGACAAATGAGTATCCGTACCGCCCGAAACACGATCGAATGAGAACGCCGGCAAGCCACGACCGTACCGTACCGTGGGCACGACTCTGATGTCGCTTCGCTTCACACTTGGTACGAAAACAAAGCGCGATAATGGAGCCCCATTTGTCCACGGCGAACGTGGCTCGGTTAACGGCGAGGGCGCCAGCCAGATCGGAGCACAACACAAGGCAGTGCCGACAGCAGCAGCTGCGAGATCCATCCATCTCCGGCATGCAATGCGACGCGATGCAAGCAAGCGCACAGCGTCGCTTCCGTGGCCACACACAACAAGGAACAAGCACCCCACGCTACGCTCCTACCCCAGCAACAACACGCGCGCCATTACTGCCATGCCGGAGACGACGAGCTGAGAGAGAGCCCCCCACGCCATCCCAGCAATCAAGCGGCCCCCGCTCCGATCCATCCGCATCGATCAATGCCTGGCCCGGACCCTCCCGATCTGGGACAAGCTTGGCAACTGAATGCCGGGCATTGCAATGAACGAGATGCATTCCGTTCCCGTTCTGCGATCATGGGCAGACAGGCAGTTACATACATACGGCGAGAGAGGAGAGCTCGGGTGCTGGACTGCTGGGACCTCCTCCTGCAGCCCTGCTCGACATCTGCATCTTTTCATGTGGAGCCAGGCGCCCCGGCGTGCAGCATTCAATTCTGGCAGATCGATCCGTGGCTCAGTACACAAGTACGTGCGTCCAAGGATTTACCATCAACATTCTCAGAGGGCGGTCGGATCGGAGGGATCTCTCCGTATTCGTACGCACAAATCCTCCCTCTGCAAACAAAGTGTCATATCCATCGACATGGGAACAGCAAACGGATACTCCTCCAGCACTCGGTGTACCTTATCAACGAACTGGTGACAGTGTCCTTTCAGACACAATCTCAAGGCATCAGACAGGACCCTCTCATAACAGTCCATTCTGATGCACCACAAATTGAACACATATACGAGTCAGGACAAGCAGCAGGAACATCAGGTACACATCCATTTCAAAAACAGGGCATGTTATACCCCCAAGTCAAAATATTCAGCCTGTTTGTCTTCACTTTCACTGAGAGAGAAGAAGAATAAGATGACTATTCTCTCCCTTGTCTTTTACAGGGCAAAGCCATCCCAGTGCATGCAGGCACATCATGTAGTACTACTGCTACTAACAATCTGACTGTTTTGCACAATCAAGTATGACACACAGACACCAACACACACATACTGTGCACCCCTGACCTCAACATACACTTGCTGTGGGCGGGGAGCAGGTAAACAACATACCACACTCAGATCAGAAGACTAATAAGGAGACCGAGCGAAGGGCGAAAATCAATCAGCAACGCTTCACGCCTGCTCCGGGTATTTTTCCATGTCAGGAGCAGGGGGAGGTTGAGCCAATGGTGAATCAGGAGGGAAGGAGACCCATCATATAACCCTTGTCAAAAGTGGCCAAAAAAAGAGAAGTGAAAAACTGTAACCGTGGTGTCCTGGGAGCTTAGTTTTCTGTTGTCTTGTTTCTTTTTCTGTAGTTGGAGAGGCGAGGGGTTCTCTTTTCTTCTGCCCTGCGCTAGCAGGCAGCACCCTTGCGGCAGGACAGGGCACCGGCGTCGGAGGTGATGGAGCCGACCATGGATGATGACTTGGCGCCGAGGCTGGAGGCGCGCGAGTAGCTGGCTGAGGCGCCTGCGCCTGATGGGGTGAAGTAGGCGCCGTTCAGCAGGAGGTCACCCTCTGATCTCCAGTTCCAGCTCTGCCAGATAGTCTGAGCGGTTTCGACTCTCTTGGTCACCTGTAGTTCAGTTCAGCTGGAAGTCAGCTACTGACAGAAAGTCTGCTGCTGATGGCAAAGAATTGATGATTGATCAAGATATCATAAATGTACCTCCTTGGCAAAGGGGTTTGTTGGAGCAAGGTAGCGGTTGCCCTGGCTGTTGATGGTTGGCTCAGCGCTCCCGCCAATGGCGTACATTTCCCAGTGGGTGTAGTCATTGTTCACCACATGGAAGTAACCATGCCGGCACCTGGAACAAGAACAAGTGAGATTGTGGCAACGGCTGGCAAAATATCATTCGAAATGTGTAACAAGAAATGAATACAGATCAGTGCTTTGCAATGCTGGACAGGAACAATCAAACAAAGTGCAGTAAACTTTAGTTCATAAATTCACCTTGGCATTCTCTGAATGAGACCTTCGCCGAAATGGTTGAAGGCTATTGTCACCTGCATTGACTTATCCTTTACATAGGAGTCACTGTGGCCCAGAAGCATCACCTGCATCAATTTCAGTTTCACCATTTGGTGAGAATCAAAACAGGTGTTTGCAGAAAATGCCAAAAGGATCCCGTTATGCACGTGACAGTCAGATACTACAGCAATATCCTTAGCATATGCAACCGACAACATCTCTGGCTAGATTTGGGAGAATAATTGGCATTAAGGAAGTTTATGCTAAACTACATCTGTATACTGCATAAAACAAACTAGTTCTTGGCATATATGTGCCAACCCTGTAGATTCCTCCAAATTTCCGATGTCTTCATGAAGAAAACAAAAGGACATTGCACACAGGCACTTAATTATTGCAGGGTGAGGAAAAACAAAGTCATAGGATCTTGTAGGAGAATGTACTACCTCGTTGTGGTGGGTGAAGTAGTTGTTGGACACAGTGATGGCCGTGGATCCCATGATGGCATCGATCAGGCCGTCGGCGCAGTTGGAGAGAGAGCAGTGGTCCACCCATATGTGGCTGGCGCCGAAGATGGACACACCATCACCGTCGGCAATGGTGCGCCACCCGTAGTGGCTGGGCGAGCTGCGCACCATGGCGTTCCCTGTGGGCTTGCAGTCGTGGATGTGGAGCCCATGGATGATGACATTGGTAATGTACTGGATGGTGATGCAAGCACCGTTGGCAATGTGCACGTTGGCGCCACGGCCGTCAATGGTCTTGAAGCTATTCATGATGAGCTCCTGCTTGAGCGTGATGACCATATCCCGCTTGAAGATGATCCAGAGGGGCTCGTCCTGGATGACCCCATAGCGGAGGGTGCCCTTGCGCGGGTTGATGACGTCGTCGTCGCTCGGGTCAGTGACGACGTAGATCTTGCCGTCACGGCCACCAATGGCGTTGCGGCCGAAGCCGATGCCACAGTCTGCCAGGCGCTGGCGGTTCTTGTGCCAGTCCGGGTCGCAGCGCCAGCAGTCGTCAATGGGGTTGCCTGTCCCGCACGACAGGTACCCGAGATTCCGCCGGGCCGTGCTGTTCCTGATGGACCTGCAGAGCATCCATTCATCCAATCCAGGTAGAAGGTTTCAGTTTTTTCCACAGCAACTCAATTTACAGAAATTACTGATAGTTGATAAACAGAAAAGGAGCAACGACAAATTGGGCAAGTAGCATTCAGCAGTTCAGGAATTTGATGATCAAAACAGTAATTAGATGACAGAAAGAACATTTCTTACTGACTCTAGCATCTCATGCATGAGCCATGACAATTCAATTCTAGATGCAGCATTCAGGAATTCAGGTGCAGTAATTAGAAGATGAATGCAGCCAGAAAACTTGCTCACAATGCCTATTGGCAGAAGTATACTGTTTCTCTGGGGACCAATTCACTGCCCATGCCTATTGGTTGCATCCGACATGTCGGTTAATAATGGCTTAGCCTTGTTGGCACCAAACTCAACAAGAACCCTTCTTTTTTCTGTCGGTGCAGCAGCATTGTATTCCAGATCATTCACTACAGGTTTCAGGCACCACTACAGTGCATCCCTCAACTGTGAATCGGTTGCCGTTACCAGCAACAGATCTTGGCATATTGGATACTACAAGAAGATTAGGTGGGAGAGAGATGGAGGAGCAAGGAATTGGGCGAGGTTGCTGGTGAGCACACCATGAATGCGCGTCACAAATGCAGGGGCGAGCAGGCAGGGCTGCCCCCACACTGGCGTGGGGAGAACGTGGTGTGTCACTGCCTGCCACCGCCCGCACCGCCGACTGCTGCTCTTGCTCTAGTGCTCTACTCGTTGGCTGTGGTGGCTGCTAGTGCTACAGCGCGGTGCCGGTGATGGTGATGCAGTGCGCGCGGGAAGGGAGAGAGAGGGAGGGACTAGGGAGGAGGGTGTCCGGTCGCCGTGGACACAGCCGTAAAAGGCATCGGAGTTGGCCGATCAGCCACCGGCAGCACCTCCACGGCGGTGCAGCGCGGCAGGGTCCCGTCGTCATAAAGCCTGCTGGTGCGGGCCTGTGAGGAGAGACACGGCTGCGTGTGTGGTGCATGGCAGGTGGGCCTGGTGCGTGTTCCTGCTCCCACGTGGCAGGGTAAAGTATGCCACTGCCGGTACGAGCTGAAACAGATCTGCTTGCTCGGGTCAGGCCAGTATTCTTGTTCGTATCTCCGTCTCATCTTCTTCTTTCTCTTTTTCTTTTACGCGGTGAGTCTGCAGGTGGGCCCGTCTTGTCGGGCGGTGGACAGAAAGGCTAGCGCTAAACACTACTGCTGAAAGGAAAAGCACTAGCAGTGCTGGTGCTAAACAAAACTGCAGACCAAGGGCAGAGATCTGGCCGTGTTTAGATGCCCCCTGAAAAGTTTTGCAAAAGGGAATCTTTTTTGCATGGAGTACTAAATGAAGTCTATTTGCAAAACCCAGCCACGGATGAGCGTAACTTTCCGAGACGAATCTAATGAGCCTAATTAATCCATGATTTGCTACAGTGATGCTACAGTAACCATCCTCTAATCATGCGGTCAAAGGCCTCATTAGATTCTTCTCGGAAATTTACTAGAGGTAGTTTTGTAAACTGACATTATTTAATACCCCTAATTAGTGGTCAAAGATGCATTTAATACCCTGAAAAACTTTTCAGGGGGCATCTGTCATGAGCAGCAGTGCTTTCATTCAGTTAGCATGACATGATGGAAGGGGGAGTGAAGGCGGGAGAGCGACTTACACGTGCACGTCGTCGGCCACCGCTTCCGGGTCCTCCACCGCGCCGGGAACGGCCACCGCTGGCCCGTCGTCGTCACCGTCGACCCTGCCAGAGAGATAGCACACAAATGAAATCCAGGTGAAGTGAGAGCGAGACAGACGAGACGACCGCCGCCGCAATCGAGAAGGAACAACACATGCAGCTGACGGCAACTGTTAACACGAAAATTATACTAGCTAATGGTGCCCTTTTTCCCCCCTTTGCAGCAGTAGCAGCTGAAAAAGACCCAAGTCTGTACGGCACTCTCATCATAAAAAAGAAAAAAAAAAGGAAAAGTTTGAGGTTGTACAAGTTATTAGTTTTACAACTGTACAAGAAATTAGTACTCCTCCAGCACTAGCAATTCATAATGACAAAGAACTGCAATTAGTAGTAGCAGAAGTGAGTGAAGCGGAAAAGCAAAGGCAAGGTGAATCCGTGCGCCGTTGTTCATCATGGTTCGTGCGGGCAGAGGGAGGCATCAGGCATGGATGCCATGCATGCCGCACCGCTCGAGGCGTGCTCTGCTCGGTCGCGAGCCAAAAAGCAACGGGATTAAACAACAACCTCACAGAACATCGCTTTGCGCACGCGAGACCCCGTACCCCAAGGCTGCAGGAGCGCAGGTTTATCCAATCGAATTCTTTTGCAGCTTTCTTTCTTTAACCAAAAAAAAAATGCCACCGGTTTGGTGCTACGACTGGGTACACCGCTGGGGACGCGGAGGGACAGGCCGCGATCTCGCTTGCTTCCTCGGCCAGCTTTTCCGCGGCTTCTTGTCCGGCCCAAAATCTTTACCCCGCTTTACCGTGGCCGGTGCAGCAGGCGCGGGGTTTTGGTTGGCCACCGCGAATGACCAGACTGCCCTCTCTGTATTTCTCCCTCCCTCCTCTTCAATTCCCCCACCGCGTAACGAACTTGGCAAAATGGCAACGGAAAAGCAGAGGAGGAGCATCTCCCCTGCTCCGATCCCACGCTTCCCACACGGCTCTAATCCATGCCCAGATTCCCAAATCCCCTGCCCCAAAATACGAATTCCCCTGGTTACCGCGCGGGCACCAACCTACATCCCCCCAAAACCCAAAAGCAAAATTTGGGATTCAAAAAAACTGGAACAAAAGGAAGATTTGTCTTCTGAAACGGAGGAGTTACCCCACCCTCTGTTGTTCTGCTGCTACCGCCGGGATCCAGAAGGGGGGCAAACAGAAAAGGCCAGAATTGGACGGTCCAGATCGCGAGACCATGGAAACCAACGCGCTGGATGCGCCCACCTGGCAACGCCCAGGCACACATCGAGAAAACAGAGGAGATGGGTTTGGAGTGCTCACCTCGTCGTCGCCGACGCCGCCGCCGGCCATGGCGAGTCCCGCAGCCACCGCCTCGCGCCGCCCGCCACCGCGGCCGCCGCCGCCGTGCTCTGGTGCCTGCAAGACGCACACAGCCATGCGGTGAGTCAGTTCGTCGAACAGCAGGCGTTTGGAGGTCGGTGCGGATCCAAAAATTGGGACGGAAAATCACGGCGAGACGGGGATTGCAAGGCTGGGCCTCCCACACGTCTCGGGAAGGAGGCAAGCGCCCAGAAACAAATTCGGAGAAGGAAAAGCACAGGGAAGAATTCTCGAACAGAGGAGACCGAAATCACACAAAACCCCAGCAGAGCGCACATTCCGCGGCGAGTAGAGGAGAGGAGCGCGAGGGCGCGGCACTCACCGGAGCCCGTCGAGCACGCGCCCGCCGGAGCCGCCCCCGAGCGCCACGGTGCCGGCGACCAGCCCGAGGACGAGGAGCAGGCCCGCCGCGAGCCCCGCCCGCCACGCCCTGACCGCCGCCGCAGGAGCCTCCGTCATTTGCCGCCGCTCCCTCCTCGAGCCCCTCCCTCTCTGTATCTCAAAGAGCTCAAGAAGCAAGGCTCTCTAGAGAGGAGCGAAGAATGGAGGAGGCGGAGGCGGAGGCGAGGAGGGAGGGCTTTGAGCGGCGCGCCGATTTATACTAGTCCCCGCCGCTCCTCCCTCGAGCCCCCGACCACCCGTACCCGCATTGCCCCTCCGGATTAGCGGTTTCTCAAATAAGCCCCCATGGTACCAAGTGGGAGGACCTGGATGCAAATGTGGGAAAACCAAGGCCGTTGGGGTCGGCGTCTGGTGCCATCCGAAATCCGCCGTCGCGCCAACTAATTGCGGAGGTTAGTGACGACGAGGAGCTGGTAATAATGTGTTTAAGCAGAGAGGAAAACCGGATGGCTCCTGTGCTGCTGCTGGTAATGTGAGCGTGTGTACGTTTACAGTCCAGGAAAGTCAGAGTGTACCCGGGCTTCCACCGAACTGGCTTTGCGGGCGTCATTAATGCTGCACCTCATTTCTCCTTTGTTTTTTTCCTTGAAGAAATGAGGCATGATTAGGGAGAGTACTGTCAGTAAACACTGACTAATGCTGACCATGTCAGCAGGTGGATCATTTGGGTCCTACTACTGGTGTTGAGCTTCTATTTAGCTCAGGCGAATCACCCTGATCCACTCTGACTGACATAACCCAGGCCATTGGCAGCGTGATCAAATGGTACTCCTAATAATTCCTAAATGAGTGAGTTACTATGTCATCAATTTTATTTTTGTCGTAGCCTCTTACGTGATGGATATCCTCAGCGCATGCGGACCACCCGAATTCCGTTGGTTGGAGACAAGGCTGTAGTTCTCGTGAAAATGACGCCTTTTTTATTTCTTGAAAAATGTTCGTCAGGTCATCCTCTATTGGGAAAAAAAAAGGTGGGAACACATAGGGGGAAAAAAAAAGAAGAAACACTCAAAAAAGGAGGAAATTATTGGGGATTTCGGAATGCCATGGGGAAGCGTTGGTGGTCACAGAATTCGTTTGGAACAATCACCATAAGATGAATGAATGGCCTTGAAGGAATTTAGGTGGATGTGATCTCCCCGTACAACGTGGTGCACAAAATGCCATCCTCCTCACAGTTGTTGCAAAATAGAAGGAGGAATCTCAACGCTCATGTTTGAGAAAAAAAAAAGATATTGGTCAGGATGTTTAATCTCTCCTCCATTAATTTCTCTGAGAAAAGATATTTGCATAATCAATCTCATATCGACGATATTGCATCACCAAATGCGTATCGATGAGAGGAAATGCCCGTATATACCAAGAAATAATTCCCTTTTGCGGAAACAAACAGCAATGCCCCCTTAGGCCATAGCCCATAGAGAGAGATCCTGCATTATCTAGAGTTGTGGGTAATTAAACCAAATCTGCTTTGCAGCAGCACACGAACCCTAGGTGCTCACATCAGAGAGCAGGAGCCACTGCAATTTTGAGAGCAGCCGCCGTTGGTTTGTTTCTGCCCCTTCTCCATTTTCCCTAGCGGGGATTATAAACATGCTTGGAATGTTGCAACATGCTAATCTGCTCATTTTTCCATGTGGACACTTCACACTAGAACATTTTATTTGACTTTCTTTTCCCATATAGTTCCTTGTTTAATTACTCGATTAACACGGGGAGAGGGTGCTTCATTCCTCAACAAACAAAATTGAGGGGTATCTTGCCTTTGTTTGTTTGTTTTTTTTTTGGATGTGTTACATGTATGTATGCTATTACAATCAGCACTGCTGGGACACATGATGCATGTATATTTGGCGTAGGGCTATCGACATATTCATACACAGTACTTCACGGGTCATAATGTTCTAGTACTAATTAAGGAAGATCTCCGGCTTGATCAATGACATTATTCCTCTTTCGCAAAAAAAAATGACATTATTCCTGGTGATTTATAAGTTGGATGTCACAATTTACTGTGGGATATCATAGTAAACATGAGTATATATGCAATCCAGGATGAGGAAAATGGATTATGCTTTTCTACATGGCAAATCACTAAAAAATACTACCCCTATACATAAAAAACATAAGTTTCAAGAAATAAAGAATAAACACTAAAAAGAGCAGGAAAAGAAAATGTATTTAAAGTATTTAACCCGTCCATTGATGGTGTTCTACAAAGTACTTGAACCCTTTCTCAGTTATTATCATGGAATGCCATCTAAACAACCAAAATGCCAACTAGCAGGGGTGGCCTGCATCTTTTGTCTAGGGACTTAATTTTTCTTCCCAACTTTATCAATGCTCCCTCCGTCCCAAAATAAGCGTTCGTTTAGAAATTTTGAGACAAATTAGTAGTCGTAGAAAATGACTGTGTTACCCCTTATTACTCATGGTAGGTGTGATTGAATGTTGCACTGCTAATAAACAACCCTCTACATTTTATTGGCTCACTTGTTAGTTTCTACTAGTGGAGATGCACGTGCCCAGGCACGTGTTAAAAAAATACAATATATAAAGTACATTTTTTACATTGTTAGACAAAGATAAGATTAAAGGGATTAATTAGATACCCCAGGCGCGTGTTTTAAAAAAAACTTAGTACATGAAAATTTATATTCATAAAAATTAGTAAAAATAATATATATAATAAGGATATATTTAAAGATAATGAAGCGTACTATTTATCATTTAATTATTTTTATTCACTTCAAGTTAAACTAACAACATTTATAGCTCACAAATATGTTAGATACAACAAATCATATAGGTCTAAACCCATGTATTCCTATGTCGAATAATTATCACAAATATTTTCATATGGGACCCACAACAAACCTAAATCTCACATGCCATTTCAAGAACTATCTAGAGAGCTGACAGCAGACTGCACATGTTGATTGGACGTGGCGCGGGCTATCCTCGGTCTTGGTGTTCCTGTCCGGATGCTCAGGCTGTCCGCACTCGTCATACTCTATTTTTCATCCTCTAAAAGAAATATTCTATCCTAGTCATTGAGATTCTCTCCTCTATATCCAGTTCTACCGCACCCATTATCCTCTATATCTCATATTCTATACCAATTACCCTATATTTTATTCAATCATCTCCAACTACCATTTCTTCTCAACAAACACATTTCTTCATAACAACCATTTAGAATAGTTATTCTAAATCATGGGATGAAAATAATTAGTAATACAACTTTTTAATTAAATAAAAATGATTATTATTTTTTCTTTTTTCTTTTATTCTCTTTTTTCTTTTCCCTCTTTTTCTTCCTATTTCCCTCACCACCCCCGTCCGAGGCGCCCACCCGGGGCCATTCCTCTCCCGCGGCAGAGCTCCCTGCGCCTCCCCTCCCTCCTAGACTCCCCAGCCGGCCTCTCCTGTGCCTCACCCTCCCTGCACCCGGTCGCCCTCCTCGGTCGGCGGAGCTGCCTGCAGCAGGGGCCGGCAGCGGACCCCACACCTCCCTCTGCGGCGGCTGGCGGGCGCAGCAGGGATCCGGCGCGGCGGTCGGATCCGGCGCCGACGGAGGGAGGGAGGGAGGAGGAGGGCGGTGCGCCGGCGGAGGGGCCTCGCGGCGGGCGGCGGACGACCGAGGTCGAGCGGGACAGCGCCGGACGTGGAGGCGCCGAGCTCGGGCGGGAGCGTGCCCGCGAGCGCGGCGGCGGGGAGGCGGATGGAGACGAGGAGGAGCGACGGGTCGCGGGCGAGGGAGAGGTTGGAGCGCACGTCGGTGGCGTCGCAGCGAAGCGGGCGGGCGTCGCAACATCGGATCGGAGCCTCCCTGCTCCTCGTCTCGGGTCCGCCGGCGCCTCCCTGCTCCTCCTCCGCCGCGCCCGGTAGGGGCCCC
Source organism: Alloteropsis semialata (assembly GCA_004135705.1). Taxonomy (NCBI): domain Eukaryota; kingdom Viridiplantae; phylum Streptophyta; class Magnoliopsida; order Poales; family Poaceae; genus Alloteropsis; species Alloteropsis semialata. Next base: position 6,619,132 of record CM014276.1, on the reverse strand, counting down.
TCTCCAGCGGCCCTCTCTCTCTGTCCGGTGCTACCGCCGCGCGCGGCGCGACCCACGAGCCCGGCGCGAAGTGAGGCGGGGCATGGCGCGGAAGACTGCCGCACGTCCCTGCCTCCCTTCCATTCCGAGCACACGTGGCGTCCGCGGCCCCAGCTAGGGCGCGATGTCCGCGGCGTTCGTCCCTGCCGCACCACCGTCCGCCCATCTCCGAAAGCTGCCTCCTCTTCTCTGGTACGCTGGCTGCAACCGCTCGCTGCGCCCCCACCGACGGTGCCTATCATGCCATGGGGAGCAGCTCGAGCATCTTCTTATAGTTCACATGGTCGGTTGTGCCGTTGCTCGCATTCGAATTCGGAAGGAAGGGCATAAATTGATGGCGAGATTTTAGGCGAGGAGTGCGGCAATTGTTGGTGAGATTTTGGGCGGGGAGGAGGGCGCCATTTGTGCACACGCCAATTCTTGTAGCGGTGAACAGGGAGGGAAGGCTGCAGTGGGCCCGAGGGTACGCCGGTCGATTTCGGTGAGAAAAAACGCAATGCATTAGCGATTTTTCACGGGGAAACGTCATCAAAACCGTTCTCCCCCCTCGTTTTCGTCTTCGTACCACCTGATGGGTGGGCCCAATGAAGAAATAATGAAGAGTAACAATCTTTATCCAGCTTTGCAATCAGCATTTCCTCTAAACATCATGCTGTCTTAATGGACAATAATTAGAATTTTTAGTAAGCTATCAAGAAAATGCATTTCCTTTAAACATCATGCTGTCTTAATGGACAATAATTATAATTTTTAGTAAGCTATCAAGAAAATGCATTTCCTATAAACATCATGCTGTCTTAATGGACAATAATTATAAATTTTTAGTAAGCTATCAAGAAAATGTGCTGGATAGTGCAATACCAAAATGACCAAATTAGCTTATGCCAAAACAATTCTCTTCCTAAATCTTGTCCCCCTCCAGCAGGTCCTGAAATTGAATCCTAAAATTTTAAAAGTGGCCACATAGGCATTGTGGGACTGAGCCATGCGGAGCTGGCCAGCTCAACAAATTGGGGCATGGTTCTTCCAGGACTGCTAGAAGCTTAGAAACACACAGTGCAATTAGCAAAATTGAACAATAAGAAAAGAACTGACTCGTGATTCCTATTAAAATTACCCTACCTTCAGGTAAAAAAGTTCAGGTAATACAAGGCAATAAAATAAACTATGATTAAACTGTGCAAACCACGCCCGGATTAACTTAACAGCAAATCCAAATACTGATTGTTCTAAAGACTATTACAAGTTTGTTTTCAGTCCCATGTAATTGGATAAGCCCTGCACGCACACATCCACTGAAGCACATAGGAACATAATCTCATACAGGTCGATTTGCTATCAGCTTTGAAGCTTTCAATATTCAGATTAGTGGTTGGGCCATGATGCTTTTGTTTGTATCATCTCTGGTCGAGTAGGATGAGGGGATACTTTGCAACAGACAAAAAAAAAAGATTGCTTGTACATATATAGCAAAGTTGGCCTTGTTTAGTTCGCGCAACTTGGGTTGCAACTTTACTGTAGCAATTATAAACCTAAGATTAGGAGGACTAAACACGATCTAATTATAAAACTAATTACACGGATGGACGGGAAATCGCGACACGAATCTATTAAGCCTAATTAATCCGTCATTAGAGATTGTTTACTGTAGCACGACGTTGTCTAATCATGGCCAAATTAGGCTCATTAGATTCGTCTCGCAAAGTTAGGGGGTTATGGAATGGGTTTTGTCATTAACTCACGTTTAATACTCCATGCATGTAAGATTCCCTTTTATGAATAGTGAAGTTGGATGAATAGTGAAGTTTGTTGTAGGAACTAAACAAGGCCTAAGTCATCTCACATTTAAACCTGCGGCAGGAGATGGATGTACGATGCAGGTGCAGGTTCCAGACACATCACCTGAAACATATTGATCATGTCAATTCCGACAATATAGGAAAACAATTTCATGTACACAATGTCAAAAATAATTAGTACCGGGCTTTTGTTGTGCAGCGGCGGCTCCTTGTTTTTCTTCCTTTCTACATCTATAATTCTCCCTTCGTTTTGCATTCATCTTGGCCCTTTGCTCATCTGACACTCCTGTAGTCAGGTAGATCCAAGGTAGTGCAAACTAAAACTATTCAAAGGGCATACATATTTGTAATATAATTTATGGACAAAACTACAATGGCGCACCATTCCCTCATGAATCCAGTAGATGACTAAAAGGATCATATAACAGGTAATGCTGTATCTATCCCCGTCCTTCCATACAGTATACTATCGATGGAATCATGAAAACAACACATAACAAACTACGGACCCCTAACACAAGCTGGATCCTGAGCTAGATGTCAGAGAATATATCACACTTGAGACCTGCCTCCAAAAGCTGTTCGTGGCCAGAATAGAACTAATTGAGAGTGAATGTACCTGTAGTGACCGGAGCGTTTGTGGAGTCGGAGCATATGACGAGATCCTGCTCTTCGATCTTGTTGCATCGAGCTGCCTCCTTGAGCAGTATCCAAAGCACGCCGACCATGAGCAACCAATGAGGTATTGGGACGCCAATGCAAAGTGGTAATACATCGCAAACACACTCCACTGCCAAATTCTACATGGAACATGAACTAATCACAGATCCACATGGAACATGAACTAAAAACCTAACCAGCCAGCTGTTTCATGATCCAAGAATGACCTAAGCAAAGGATAAAAAACTGACCTCCAAGACCTGGTTGCATCGCGTGTGCTCCTCGGCCAGTCGAGCACGACGCCTCCTCGACCCGCTGGTGCTAGTTGGCCACAGTGCCCAGCCCAGCCGACGCCGGCAGCTAGGCGTCCGGCCTCCTCGACCAGCCGCCGCTTGACGGCCGCGACCAAGACCAGCAGGCGTCGGCAGACGGCAGATAGCCGGGCCGGACTCTTTGACCAGAGTGGCTAGACGGCCGTAGCCAGCATCGGCAGCCAGCCGGCCTGCTTTCTCGACCAGTTCGCCACGACCCGCCGGTCTCCTCAAGACGGTCGCGTCCAGTATTAAGAGCGAGATTTTGGGCAGGGACACCGCAATTATTTTAGCAGTCATTAGCGATGATTACTTGACTTTCCTTGCCTCGGAAGGAAGGGCATTAATCACGCATGCAGTATTAAGGGCGAGATTTTGGGCAGGGACACCGCAATTATTTTAGCAGTCATTAGCGATGATTACTTGATTAGGAGGGCTGCAGTGGGCCCGGCGGGTACGTTCCTCGCCTAGGTGACAAAAAATCCGAGTATAATCGCAGTTTTTCACGGGGAAACAAGGCAAAACCGTTCTCCCCCCCTTTGGTCTTCGTCCTACCTGCTACGTGGGCCCAAAAGGATGGTTAGTGAGGTGAGGGTAGGTTTATGGTTGTGTAGGATTTGACATCAAATCTCTCTCTCTTTATAGTATAGATTTTGGAATAGAGACCCCCTAGGCCTAGGGGTGTGTGAGGGGGCTCACTTGTTAGGCCTTGTTTAGATTGGTGGAATTCGATTGAATTCAATGATTGAAAGTGCATTGGGAATTGAAAAGTAGAGAGGAGGCACGTAGTTCAATGCGTTGCTTTTGATTGAATTGGTGCCTTTTTTGCGAATCTAAACAAGGCCTTAGTTTCTATTTTGGAATAGAGGTCCCCCTAGAGACCTCCTAGACCTAGGGGTGTGTGAGGGGATTTGAAGGGCTCCCTATTTTAGGAGGAAAAATAGAGGGCCTGCTAGAGATCTTTTTTATCTCCGCCCTCTAAACTCAGAGTAGAGACTTATTTAGAGGGTTTGCTGGAGTTGCTCTAATGAAAACCATAACGGCCCATTTGGTAGGGCTTCAGCTCATGCAAAAATAGTTTTGTCTCTAGCTTATCTGGTGAAGCTGTTTTTTCTAGCTTTGGTTTGTCTTTTTGGAAAAATGTTTGGTAAAACAGCTTATCATAGCTTTAAAGAATGGATAGAAAATATTAAATGTCTATTTTGCTCTTGTATATATATGTTCCACAACTTATTTCTCTGTGTTACTTTGGTAGATAATGTGATTACATAATAATTAAGTAAAGAGATAAAATATATTAGCTAACAAATTAGCTGCTTATTATAGAGTCCTGTTTACAAAAGTATGCAAGGACCATGAAACAGCATGCAACCATACATCAATGCATACACCATCATGATGATCTAGAAATAAAGATTGCTCTTGCAATGTCATCACAGAAATAAACAGCTTGCGTCGGGGCCAAATCCGGCAGCCCACGCGCCCACGCCCAAAGCCGCAGCGGCAGCAGCGCTTGCCTTCCCGCTTGCCAAGGTTTGGCCAAGCTCAGATGTGGCAGCCGTGCCGGCCGAACCCATGCCGGCGGAGGCGCCGCCGGACGGTGTGCCCACGGAGCCGCCGCCTCCGCCCCTCAATTCAGCCACTTCAGGGAGACCGCCATCGGATCAGCAGCAACATCATCTTCCTGCTGGGTGCCGCAGCTGATTCATGGCCTTGCGGCCACGCACACGAGCGAGATAGATCGGAGAGCGGGAGCATGGCGCCTTGCGGCAGCATGCAGGAGTCAGAGGGAGCGAGAGCACCGAGAACGACCGGAGCCTTATCTTCTCGGTATAGGCGGTGGTAAAATGGTTGTAATTTTGACTAACTTCAGGAGCAATTTGGTACCTTTGGGCTGCGAGACAGAGGATGAACGGGGACAAACGAGTTTTTTAGCTTGGCGCTTGTAGTGCAAAACCTGGACCAGCTTCTTCCCTGCTTTGGCATAGAATCACTTCTATTACTGCCTCTTTGGTAAATGGAGTTGCAAAGCTGCAACATAAGTTGTGGAAAAAGCTTTGACAAAAGGGGCCTAAAATTGTTGTCGAAAGAAACGGTATGTATTTCAAAGCCACCCTCAAACCTCCTTCTAGCTAGGAATCACTAAGATCATGTTCCTACCCATACTAGGACGTATGCTAGGAAAATGTAGGAGCAACACATGACACGAGCAACGTAACCACTCTCCCTCGCTTCCAAGTTCCATGTGCACAGCTCTCTCTCTCTCTCTCTCTCCGAAGTGCATCCTCCACGAACACACAACGGCACTGCACTTTTGATCGCAGCAACCCGTCCATCGATCTGACCGTCCGGAATTCCAGATCATCCCATCGAAGCAGCAAAGGCGCAGATGCAGGGCGACGAACCAGGAGGACTCGTAAGTCGTAACCCTGGGTGCGCCGTGCCGCTGCTCCTGGTGGTTTTTTTGGTGTTTCTTGCTTGCTCGTGCCGCCGTGCGCATCGTAACGAACTGAACCGGATGCCGTAACGGAATCTCGTTGAGGTGACGTAGGCCACCCCCGCCCCCCGCATCGGTCATCACGTGCCGCGCGGGGACCCTCTACCTCTATAGCCTGCGCAGGGACCACGTTTGGCCGGGGCCCACGCAACAGTGAGTCAGTGGGTAGATTGCTCGGTGAGTTTCGGTTTCTGTCTTGGGGGCGCAGCCCGGCGGGTGTGGGGCCACGTCCGAAGCATCCGAAGGACCAGCGTTTCCGGCACACGACAGGGGTCCCACAGTTGGGTGGGTCCCGCCTGGCGGGTGGGGCTTGAAACTGCGGGGCCTATTTGTTAGTCTCAGCTGTACGCGTCGTCGTCGGTGTGCATCAGCGAATCTGCAGCGTCTGCAGCCTGCAGACTGCAGTTTTACCCCGCGGGGCCCATTTCATGGAGCGCTGGAGATGGAGATCATCTCTGGGGGTGTTTAGTTCCATCCATTTTGCAAAATGGATGCGTGTTGGACCGCGTGCACAGAGAGAAAAAGTGCATTGGGAATTGTGCGTTTTGCAAAATGGATAGGAGAGGGGGTGAACTAAACACCCCCTCTGTTTCGGGGTCTTGAACAGAGAGGGGCCAAACAAGCAGTCAACCCCCTTGACCTTTGGTCCTTGAGCAGTAGTTGATCCGAATGGGATGGCTGCCGTGGTGATTTTCGGAACAATTCCCCACTCCGCATGTTGGTGTGTTTGGTCACATACACCGCGTGTGGTGTGAACCAAGATCCATGGCAATCGCTATGTTTAATTTTGTTGTTAGCATATATTGGGCAACATAACCTTATGATGGAAAGAAAAAGAAAAGAAAAATCGGTGGAAATGTCAAGGCAGTTTAATTAGGCAGCGGTGGTTGAGCTATTACTGGTACTAGTGTACAGTGTAGTTGCATGTTGTACTAGCTTGAACATTGGAGTCAAACGTGGCAGGGGAAAGGGTGCTAATACGGGTTGCTTATTAGCCTGTCTTGCGCCACGTGCATGGCCGGGTATAGAGGACGCAGTGTGGGTGCAGAGTGAAGCTGCTAGAGCAAGTAATGCGCGCGCGCATTTCGGTCACTCAACTTGAGGCGCAAGTTATGCCACGATGGAACTAGTATGAACTAGTAGTACATACTAGCCACCAGGCCAGCGTCCCATGCATGATCCAATAAGTCGCGTGCGTGCGTCGGTCATCTCTTGCGTGCACATGAATCGATCGATCGATCCATCGGCCGGTCTCCATGCATGTACAGCACTATCCCCAAACTCAAGCAGAGATGCTGCAGGGGCTGCTTCGTTTGTGCATGCATGCGGTTGAAGTGAGGGCTTTGGTTGGCTGGATGATTCCGATGGAAAAGCCAAAGGAGCCCGTGGAAGCAGAGGACTAGTGTGGAGTGTGTGGCTCAATGATGCATGTCTCCGCTCGGCGGGGGTCTGTCCCACTGCCGGCCTCTGAGCGTCGGGCCCCACTACCTCGCTCGCCAATGCAAATATGCGATGCAGATATAATGAAACAAGTGCTGAAACTTGTTGTGTGGCGCCTCGCCGACACGCCAACAAGCAATACATGTTGAATGTTTAAATTAGCAGCAGCCCAAATCACGTTAATTTTTAGCTTTTATGGGTACGTAATATATTGCTATATCTAGATATAGCGTATGTGTACATACATAGCAAATATTGCATACCAATATCTAGATACGTAGCAAGTACTACTACTTATCTAGAAAAGCTAAAGCAAATTACAATTTTGAACGAAAAAAAGTATGCAACACTAGTGACAACTGATAACTGCCAAGCAACCGATGGAATTGTCCCCTCTCTTTTGAAAAAAAATGTCCCCTGTTGTGAATGGCAGCAAAGACGTAACCCCGGCCCTACGCATGCGGATGCGGTTGAGGGTGGCAGCCATCCATGGAAATGGAATGAAACCACGCACGGCGCAAGCAATGGCGGAGCTACGTGGGGGCGAACCTGGGCAGTCGCCCCCCCTTGCCCCCGAAAAAAATTCTTAACAAGTCGTCACTCGTCAGCCCAAGTCCGGTCAGGCCAGCCCACGAGCCACGAGGCCACGAGCAAGTCAGCCCACCAAGACAACCATGGTAGGAACAAACCTCGTCAGCCTTGCACGCAACACGCTCGCTCGACTCGACTGCTCGAGTCCGGAGTCCCCGGCCTGGAGCTGGAGGCCTCGCCGCCGCCGGGTGATACAGCGAGACGGCGTCAGCCCGTCCTCCCTCCTCCCGTCCTCCGCGACCGCGAGCTCGCGGCCTCGCCCGTCGCCGCCTCGCCGGGATAGTGGAGCTAGCGCCCGGCGGCCGGCGCCCCCACGCTCAGTTCAGTTCATCAGGCCGTGGCCTCTACAGGACTACAGACCACAGGCAAGCGTTTGTCTCTTTTTTCCCTCCCAATTTCTTTAGATCCATAGTGTATGCAGGTTAGGAGTGGCTAATTGAGTGATAATTTCTTGTCAATCGAGATCTGTGGTCATTTGTTTTGAGAAATTTTGAGATGCTGCTAGTTTATTTGCCCTAATCCCTGAGAAATCTTGTAGGTAGCAATGGTTCAACAACAGAAACCCATCTATTCGTTTTTCAAAAGGAAAAGAGATGATCCAATTGTGGAGCAACCTTTGCCTCCTGCGCCATTAATTGAATTAGAACAAAGACAAGATGAAGAACAAGCAGATGAACAAAGGCAAGCTGAAGAACAAAGGCAAGGTGAAGAAGAAGCAGATCAGCGTGAACCTGTTGTATTTCAGGGAATTGAATACCTACAGCGAGATCCAGCATTACGGCCACAAATTTGGGAGTATCCAAGTAACCAGCAAGATGAAGTACGGCGGGCATATTTGAAGTTGGGTCCAATGCAGCCCAAATTGAAGAAATATAAGGGTTTTGGACTGGAAGGGAATAAACGCTATTTTAGGTACAATTGGTTTAGTGAATTTCCATCTTGGTTGGAGTATCCAGAGAGTAGTGGTCGTGCATATTGTCTTCTTTGCTTTGTGTCCAGCAAAAATATAAAGAGAAGAAGTGGCTTTGATGTCTTCACAGCACAAGGTTTTGACAACTATAAGAAAGTTCATGATGGAAAAAATTGTTCATTCTTAGTTCATATAGGATCTGATCCTTGCTCAGCACACAACAATGCAGTGACAGAATGCCATAATCTGCTGAATCAACCGAATCATATAGTTAACATCGTGGAGGCAGCAAGCGACCGGGACAAAAAAAGAAACCGTCTACGGCTGAGAACATCAATTGCAGCTGTAAGGTGGTTAACATTTCAATCTTGTTCTTTTAGAGGTCATGATGAGACACCAGATTCAAAGAACAGAGGAAACTTTATTGAAATGTTAAAACTTCTTGCTGAATTTAATCCTGAAATTGCAAGTGTTGTGTTAGAGAATGCTCCACAAGTTGCTAAGTACATGTCACCTGATATTCAAAAGGAAATCTTGAGTATTTTTGCAATGAAAGTCAGGAAGCATATCCGTGAGGAAATTGGGGATGGAAAGTTCTCTATTCTTGTGGACGAAACATGTGATATTGCAAAAAGAGAGCAAATGGCACTTGTTTTCAGATTTGTTGATGATGACGGAATTGTACAAGAACGGTTCTTTGACCTGATACATGTGAAGAACACCAAAGCATTGACACTGAAAAAAGAACTGTCTAATGTATTGTCCAGCTATGCCTTTGATGTCCAGAACCTTCGAGGCCAAGGTTATGATGGTGCCAGCAACATGAAGGGAGAGTTAAATGGATTGCAAGCACTTTTTCTCAAAGAATGTCCTTATGCATATTATGTCCATTGCTATGCCCATCGTTTACAGCTTGCTCTTGTTGCCGCATCAAAGGATGTGGTTCCTGTTACCCAATTTTTTCAGAAGTTGGTCTTTATTGTAAACACAGTTGACTCATCATCTAAGCGTCATGATGAGCTCCATGATGCCCAAATGGATGAACTTGCACGCTTGCTAGCTGTTGATGAGGTTGAAACAGGACAAGGAGCAAATCAAATCCGCTCTTTGAAACGTCCAGGAGAGACTAGGTGGGGTTCACACTTGGGTTCTGTTGCAAAATGGTTGAGAAGTACTATCCAGCAGATTTCAACCCACAAGAAAGGCATAGCTTAGAGAACCAGTTGAACCATTTTGTTGTTGATGCTTCCAACAGTGAAGAGTTGAAAAATATTGCAACCATTGCTGAGCTATGTCGATGCCTCGTTGCCACAGGACGCCATGAGACTTTTACCATGATTAATCGATTGCTTCGGTTGCTTCTTATTCTCCCAGTTTCAACAGCTAGTGCTGAGCGTGCTTTTTCTATCTTGAAGATCACTAAGACGAGGCTGCGGAACAAGATGGAAGATGAATTTCTTGCCAATAGCCTGGTAGTAAACATAGAAGCTGAAATCGCAGAAGAATACAATTATGAAGATATAATTGCTGATTTCCAGGATATGAAGGAAAGAAGAGCGGACTTCTAACATGTGTTTGTTCTATAGGAGGTCACTTGTCTTTTGGTATATATATATACTAATTTAGTATTGTGTAGGTCTTCATGAACAATAGACCACAGTCACACTTGTATTTTGTGAATCGTAACAATAGACTCATTTATATGCTATGAGTACATGCTAGTTACAATCTTCCAATTTGCCCCCCCCCCTACATTTTGTTTCACGCTCCGCCACTGCGGCGCAAGGGCAGCCGGATTTAACGCGGCCCCATCATATCGCGACCATGGCACAGGGCAGGCTCACAATGCAAGCGCGCGTGTGCTTGGCTCGCTTAATCACCGGCGTAACTAACCAACTCGTGCTGGCCCTTCTAAACTGCAGCAGCAGCTAGCCCTGTCACCGCCCGTCCCCCGTGCATGATTCAGTCAACGCCGGGCGGCACAGGCGGCTTATGTACTCCTCCTCCCTAGCAATGGTGGATTAGATTATCCGAGACATGTAAAGACATGCATCAGGGAGCTAGCACCTGATGTAAAAAAAAGGAAGAAGAGAGAAAAAAACTCTCGACAGTCGACACTGCGTGTCTGCGTCACTGACTGCAAAAAAAACAACAAAAAAAAACAGGGTGAGATGAGATGAAGCGGCAGCGATTTGGGAGAGACATGAACATGACATTGATGATGGTTGTTGCATATGTGCATGGGCAGACAAGACATCCTCTGACAGACATCTGGGCCATCGCCGGTACTTTTTTTTTCTTTCCATTCCCACCACAGCCGGCGCCACCCACCAGGCCAAATTTCCGTTGGGCCGTACAGCAAGCTTAGGGCTTGTTTAGATTGGGTCAATTCAACTGAATTCAATGATTGAAGATGCATTAGGAATTGAAAAAGTAGAGAGGGGGCATGTAGTTCAATGCATTGCTTTTTGATTGAATTTGTGTCTTTTCGCGAATCTAAACAGGGCCTTAGAACATGTTTCGTTAAACTTTTGCAAAGGAGCAGAAACCGGCCATGCTTAGGCCATGTTTACAGCAAGCTTAGGCCATCCCCAACCCAATGACTAGGATGGTTTCTATAGAATTAAATGAGCTGCCACCTAGGATGAAAGGTGATGTGACACGTGATTAAATGAAGGAAGAGAAGGAAACTGGGTCTTGCATGAGACATGGTTTCTACACGATATCCAAGACACAATGAGAGAGGAGTGATATTAAATTTGGATATGAAAGGGTAGTGTTTGCATTGAAGAGGTAGTGTCTACCACTAGTTTCTTGATGATATGGAGCTTATGGAAACTATGAGTAGTGTCTTGGATTGAGGAGGGCCTTAGGCCATGATTAGGCCGTACAGCAAACAGCAGTGGTAATGATGAGGCCGGCGGTTAAAGGAGCAGAAACCGGCCAGGGGGAGGAATCTCTGACACACCACCAGGGATGATGCCTTCCTCCAGTCGACGACATGCAGGATAAACGCGCCAGGGCAGGGCAGGCAGCACGCAGCAGCGGGATTATCCTCTCTCTCCCCCCTAAAAAGCTTCATCGTCTCTGATCAAGCAAGATGTTTGTTGATCTCATCTCATCTCGCTCAAGCGTGGATATTACTGCCTCAAATAAGCATACAAAGAAGGCCTGCACGGACGAGGTGGCCACGAGTGTCTGCATCTTAACTGCCCGGGATTGCAAGTTCGGCTGCCACGGCATACAGAAAAGTTTTTTTTTTCCCATACCATACGTACCCGTAGTATTATTTCACGTTGCCTGCAATTACAATTTACACATGCAGCGGGCAGCAGAGCGTAGCAGAGGCGCCGGACCTAGGGTGGGCATTCGGGTTACCCGAAAATTTCGGGTCGGGTTTTTCGGGTTTTAGAAAGTTCGGGTTTTCATAATTGAAACCCGAAGTTTGTTCAAAAAAATGCTACCCGACATTTCGGGTACCCGAAAATTCGGGTTCGGGTTTCGGGTTACTCATATTAACCGAAATTGCGTGTCTCCATTAAGAGAACAAGAAAATATGGTGACTAATCAAATAATTTTGTAGATCTAATTAATTGATATGCATATAAATATCACATACAACAAAAATAACTCGAACCAAGATTTGATCCAATGAATCCACACAAATCAAACAAAGATTTGCATAGAGAAATTTCCTCCCACTCTAGGATGACACTAAAGTTCGGGTTTTTCGGGTTATTCGGGTACCAGGGTTCTAAACCCGAATTACCCTAAATAATTTCGGGTTTTATAAACTACTACCCGAATCAGCTTCGGGTTATTTTCGGTTCGGGTTTTTCGGGTTCGGGGTCAGGTTTTTCGGCTTCGGTCTTCGAGTATTGGGTTTTGTGCCCACCCCTACCTCCTGGTGGGCAGGGCAGGGGCCCACGTCCACGGTCCACCGACCAGCTGCGTCGTAGCCGCCTAGAGCAGTAGAGCTAGGGGCGGCAGTTGGACGTGCCGGCAGCGGCAATGCAAGGCTGCAACCACGCTTGCGCCCGGCAGTTGGATGTGCACTGTTCGCTACAGGCGCTTGGCAGTCGCAGTGTAGCCAGGGCCCAGGGACACAGAAGATGCACGAAGCCATCCACTGTGTAGCATAGCCAAGGCCGAGGGACAGAGAGGCCAATGGTACGTGTTGTGCAACAATTCAAGGCTCGCTTATACAAGCCTCCAACTTACGTCAGATTATTGGTCGTTGCAAAATCCAGTGCTTATGCATACTATTCTTGGCCCTGTTTGGTACAGCGGTCCAGAAAAACGCTTCACAGATAAGCTGTATAAATATAAAAATATCACTTATTTCAGAAACGAGTTTGACCTAATTTCTGCGTTCTGGTACAAATAGAATGGTGGGCAAAAGCGTGCCTAAAAAAAAGCTGTAAAAGAACATATTGTTTGGCTGCTAGTTTCAGCTTATTTTGGCTATAAGTATAATTTAAGCTGTTCCAAGTAAATAGTGAATAAATAGCAAAAATGATATTATATTATTTGAAAGATACGCAGTTTGAAACCTCAAGCGCTAAAAAGTCGTGCACGCCCATGTATCAGACAGTACATGTGTACACAGGTGCACGATAAAAGTCCTTTTATTTATAGGGTTTATGCGCAGCAAGTGATGGATGCGCGGGAGAGGAGGGGATCGTGGTCGATGGTAAGCGGCGGGAACGGGACTCAAAATCAAGTAGGGCAGGGGGCCTCCATTGGTGACGGTCAAATTGAGCTCCGACGCCTTTTCCCCTCTCTTCCCAGGCCATGTTTAAATTTGCAAGATAAGTTTAGAAAATTTACTGTAGCAATTCTAATTCGAAGATTAGGAGGACTAAACATGATCTAATTATAAAACTAATTACACGGATGGATGGAAAATCGCGAGACGAATCTATTAAACCTAATTAATCCGTCATTAATCTATGTTTAATATCCTTAATTAGTATCCTAACATTTGATGAATAATAATGAATAGAAAAAACTTATGAAAGTAAACAGGGCCCGCATGCATGCATTGCCTCTGGCGTTGGAAGCTCATCTCTTTATTTTGGGAAGAGAAGCGAGTCAACGTGGCATGGGAAGCTAAGGCCCTCCACAGTGTGTCGCCTAAGGCCCTGTTTAGTTCACCCTCATTCTCCATAATACGCGCTTCCCAACGCATAATACGCGTTTTCCAATACATTTTTTTTCTTTGTGGCACACGACCCAATGCATAAAAATACTATGCATAACATACATCTAAACACCCCCTAAGTGATGACCAAGACAGAGAGAGAATATTGAGACACCGCTCCCACCACTGCAGCCACCGATGCCCATGCCATAAAAGTTGGGAGCGAAGCATGTAGTTGCTCCGGTGCTATCTCCTGCCATCTCTCTAAAAAATTATTTCTCCGCTCTAAGACTCCAACCATCACTGAGTGAGGAGGACAAAAGGACTTTGCTTAATTTGTTTTTTATTTGGTGTGCGGGTTCTACAACGATGCCTGTACATTGCAGCTCTTGAGAGCGATGCTGAAATTTGATGGTGGGGCCCGATTATTTTTGGGGCTTCACTTCACGTTGTGGAGGGCCTGCTTAGCTCTCCCACGACGTTTGACCGCCCGGCCGGCCAGCCACGTGACGACGCATGCATGCATGCCAACACAGGCGGCTAGCTGATCCCATCCGTCCGTCCGTCCATGGTCCTGACTGCATGCGATGCGACTGCACACAGGTCTTGTTTAATTCACGTCGCTTTCCTACCTCGTATTATATCGAGAATCGTGTCAGTTTATTTCTTCTCTCTATACACGCAACCAATACATACACTTTTCACTCTTTCACACGAAGTAAAAAGGCGCACACAGTCACCGTCCAAATCTCCCCGAGGCTCATCACTTCTCGCCTCATCACTCGCTCTGCTTTTCCATGCTCTCTTCACTCTGGCGGCAGGCACCTCGGTCATCTTGGTGACTTCCGCTCTCCAAGAATAAAAAAGCACACAAATTTTAAGGTCCAGAAATTACTATAATGTTTAACTAACAATTAATCTCACGTAATACAAGTTTTTGTTTTAGAAATAACTTCTTGAAAACCACAAAATGGAAACTTGGCGTGCAACTATATACTGCCATCTGACTATCTGATGAGTCTAGTGACAACTAGCAGCTGAGATTGATAGTTCACTTTGCAGTTTGCACGTTCTGAATGCTCCAACTGACTAGCTTTTTTTTGAAAAACTAGTACAGACGGAGACACTCACACGCACGTACACTCACTCATATGAATACACGCACATAATTCCTACTCTTATGAGCACCTCCGATAGACTGGGCCGGCTGTTTTGATTTTGAGAGTGACGAAGTCACCACAGGCGTCTGCCACTGAAAGAATAACGCTGGTTAAATCCTGAAATAAATCCAGGAAAAAATTAACCTGTGCCGAGTCGAAGACTTAACCCAGATGGGCAGATTCCACCACAAGAAACCTAACCAACTAAGCTACACTTAGTTCCACTCCAACTTACAAGAAACCTAACCAACCAAGCTACACTTAGGGGGTGTTTAGATGCAGCGTTATGCATAGTATTTTTACGTTATGCATAGTGTTTACAGAGAGAAAAAGTACATTGGAGAACGTGCGTTATACAAAACGTTATGCATAGTGCGTGAACTAAACAGGGCCTTACACTACGGGAAATGGCCAATTCGCCGTGTGCCTCAGGCACACGGCGAAGGACCAAAAACACACGGCAAAAGAGTTGCCGTGTGTGGCCCACGGCGAAGGCCCGACGGCGGCCAGCCACGACGGCGAAGCCAGCTTCGCCGTGGGCCCTTTATCGGGCACACGGCAATCTCTTTGCCGTGTGTCAGACAGGGCACACGGCAAAAAAATGACGAGACGGCGGGGGACGGCGACAGGGGACGGCGACGGCGGCCGGGGCCCACAGGGTTCGCCGTGTGCCGCTCCAAAGGCACACGGCAAAGTTCAAAACTTCGCCGTGTGCCTACACAGGGACACACGGCGAATTCTCATACTTTGCCGTGTGCCTTACGGGCGGCACACGGCAAACACGCCAACTTTGCCGTGTGCCTTTGGAGCGGCACACGGCAAACTATTGAAAAGGCACACGGCGAACTTCTGCACACGGCAATGTTCCGTCCAGAACCATCAGGTTTGGTCCCTTCGCCGTGTGCCATGGCAAAAACACACGGCAAAGGCCTTCTTTGCCGTGTGCCACACACGGCGAAGTGACCAAATTCACCATTTTTTTGCTCTTTTTTCACGTAAAAAGGTCCCCTCTCAAACAAACATCACAGACATATATTTCATGACAAGCAGCATCACAGGCAATTGATATAGCATCACAGGCACATAATATAGACAAATTCACAAATGCATTATACGTTTGACAAGTTCGGAAATCCAAAGTATGTCACAAGTTCATTATTCCAAAGTTCAAATTCACGGTGGTGGGGGGTACGGTGGCGGGTACGGCAGGGGGTTATCCGGCGGGAACAACTGCTGCGGCTGTAACGTCGGTGAGATGCCTGGCGACAAGTCCGGCGTATTCGATGCCGCGGATTGGTTCTGCAATATTGAGAATAGATTGAATGTGAGAGAAGATTCAATTTCTCCTAGTTATAATCTTTAACATTCAAAATTTAATCTAAGTCTCTAAGTGACTCTAAGTTTCTATATTCTCTAAGTCTCTAATAATTGAAACGAATATACAAGGAATTCAAGTCACTCACCGCAGGAGTTTCTGGAGCCGGAGCCGCCGGGAAGACCATCTGCGGTAGGGGCAGGGGCTGACCAATCTGAACAGAAAGAGCTCGAATGTAGTTGTACATCGCGCTCAGCTGCTGCTGGTTCTCGGCGTGCTGCCTGGCCTGTTCCTCCTCCCGTATCCGCCTCTCTTCGGCTATCGCCGCCGCTATTGCCGCCTGGTGTGCTTGCGCTTGCGCCTCTAGCTGGGCCTACAATTTTTCATCACAATGTCACAATTCAAATCAAACATATATAAGAAATGAATGAACAATGAATAAGACATAAATAACCTGAAGTTCCTGCACTTGGAGCTGTGACTGTGTCAGGCGTGGGCGTATGGCCGGGCTACTGCTGGTGCTCCTGGCTCGAACCTGGGGGAGAGTGGGAGTACTGGCCGTGTCTAGAATACCGTCGCCCAT
>CM014276.1:6575515-6585567 GCA_004135705.1 Alloteropsis semialata | reverse complement strand
GAAAACCAGATACACTTGCTGCAAGTATTTCACAACTTGAGATCCTGTTCTGGTCCAGATTTCTGGTTGTTCTAATCATGATGTACTGAAAGGAGGATACACCATGGTTGTTCTAATCAACAGCTCACCAGACTGCTCTCATATTAAGCATAGAACATACTTGGCAACTCACCAGACTGAACATTTTCAGTAATCACTACACATAACTCATGCCCTGTTCCTAGAAAAAATGGCCAAAAAAGTAAGAGCTAACTACCTGAAGGTAATAGTGTCCCTCAGGAACTCAAATGCAGAGACCAAGTTCCTTGACACATTCTCAAATGCAGAGACCCAGTAGGTCATTCTCAGACTAATAGATAAAACATGCTCACATAAATTAAAAGCCATACAACAGCCATGAGGGGATATTTAAAACATGCTCAAATAAAAAAAACTGAGTTCACAGCTCATAGGTTCACTCTGTGCTGATTGAGACAGATCAAGGATGCTAACAAAAAATTATTTGATAGGCTCTCATACCAACAGAAACAATGGATCAATCACACCAAAAAATTTATTTGATAGGCTCTCATACCAACAGAAACAATGGATCATGTTTAAATCCTGACACCAAAATGCATAGTACAAGCTCTCAGACATAACAAACGTACAAAAGCTCTCAGACATAGTACAAGCTCTCAGACACCAAAAAAGATCCCATGTTTAAATCCTGAAAATAAAAACCTACAAATCATCATCATCTTCACACATGTCTTCTACACTCATACCATCGTCTGTGTCACTACAATACTGCAGACCAGTTTCGTCGTCATCTTCACTGTCTTCAGACCAGTTAACTTGCTTCTTGCTTCTAATAAGCTCTGATAAATTCCCTTCAATGGTTGTGTTTTCTCCATCATACATATGGACATCTTGGTGCATAACCTCATCAGTATCACCTTCATGAATAGTGTGCTCTGTGTCAGAACAGTGATCATCTTGGTGGACATCAAGCTTCTCCGCCAAGGATGATCCATTGGAAGTAAACGACGGTGGCCAAAGTAACCAACCTTATTCCTTAGTGCCCGTGACAATGGATTTTCGTCGCAATGAGTACATGCATAATAACCTTTTGTAGTTCGCCCTGACATGGTGCTTAGAGCTGGAAAGTCATGTATGCACCAAAGCACAGCTGCATGAAGATTGAACTTTGTACCACTGGCTGCATCATATGTACTAACACCAGTCCACAATTCAAGCGGTTCTTCTATTAGAGGCTCCAAGAACAAATCAAAATCCTTTCCCGGAGATTTTGGACCTGGGATCAGCAAGGACATAAAGCAGTTTGATGGGTTCACACATTCCCATGGTGGAAGGTTCAAGGGTGTCACAAGGACAGGCCACATGCTGTATGTCAAGCTAAAATTGCCAAATGGATTGAAGCCATCTGTAGCCACAGCAAGTCTCAAATTCCTTGCATCCCTTGCAAAAGCTGGATACTTGGAGTCGAAGTGTTTCCATGCCTCCCCATCCGATGGATGGCTCAGTTCATTATCAACTGGTGTCCGCCTTTTCTTGTGCCACTGGGCGTCCTCAGCCATTTTGCTAGACCCAAATATCCTCTTCAACCTTGGTTTAAGTGGAAAATGCCTCAAAACCTTATGAGGAACATGCTTGCCATCCTTGTCCTCCCATCTAGATTCTTTGCATTTTGGGCACACATCCATTTTGGCATAGAGCTTCCGGAATAACACACAATTATTCTTGCATACATGGATCGTGTCATATCCAAGGCCCAACTCACGAAGATATTTCTTTGCCTCATCATATGATTCAGGCAATTGGCTCTGAGGGTATGCTGAGGAAAGCAATTTTAATAATGCATTAAATGCTGTATTGCTGATTTGATATCGGGACTTGATACGGAGCAACCTCACGAGAAATGAGAATCTTGTGTGCTTAGATCCTGGCCAAAGTGACCGCTTCAAATCATCAAGCACTCTAGTAAACTTTGGCAGCTGCCCATCCTCCTCTGCTGCTGTGTATAATTCTGCTATCAATTCAAAATCTGGAATCCCATCATCATCGTCGTTGTCTTGCTCATTGCTGTCTGGCTCATCACCAACTGCAAGCCCATCATCATGGACAAATCCATCCACCTGTTCTACATACTCTACAATAGCAGCATCTAATGATTCCCCGTGATGAGTCCACCGCGTGTATGTGGCTGACATTCCATGAATAAGGATGTGGTCATGGACTTCTTGCTGTGGCCTTTCAGTCTGGTTAAGACAATGGCGGCATGGGCAACTTATTAGGCTGTGTTCCCCAAACCTTTCTGTCGGTGTAAGAAATAACCAACAAGTAAATCTAGTGGATTGCGCGTTTGGGCTCCGGATGGTTCGCGAGAGGACACAAGGGATTATACTGGTTCGGGCACGAACGCCCTACGTCCAGTTCGAGGCTGCTCGTGTTACTCGCGTTGCTCGTAGTAGGGGTTACAAGCGGTCGAGAGAGGGAGGGGCTCCCAAGTCTCTGGTGCGTCTGAGCGTGTGTGTTTCATGAGTTGTGTTCTGGTGTGTGCGTCGTGTGACCGTCCTCCCCTCTCCTGAGGCTTGATTTTTCTATTTATACTCCGGAGAGGTGAGGCTTTACAAGGCGTGCTCAAGAAGGTAAAAAATAGAAAACTTGCTGAAGAAGCTCCGCCGCCTGCGGGATACTGTGGACGCCGTACGGGACGCTGTTCGGGACGCTGTTCGGGGTTGTTGGGGACGTGGTTCTCCCCACGTGGCGCCTGCGTGTTCGGGGTTGTTGGGGACGTGGCTCTCCCCGCGTGGCGCCTGCGTACGGGCAAACAGTGGTAGTCACATCCGTCGGCCATATCGGACAGTGCTTGGTGAGGCCAATAAATGCTGATGGGAAGCGGCATGGGCGTATGGAGACACATCCTTATGCCGGGTCTTCCGGGCGCCCCACTCCGTCCCGGGCCCATGCCGAGGCGGGCGAGGCGGACGAGGGTCGGCCGAGGCGGACGAGGGTCGGCCGAGGCGGACGAGGGTCGGCCGAGGCGGACAAGGGTCGGCCGAGTCGGGCGAGGGTCGGCCGAGGCGGACAGGGGTCGGCCGAGTCAGGCGAGGGTCGGCCGAGGCGGACAGGGGTCGGCCGAGTCAGGGGAAAATCGATCCTCCCCTGACCTGATATTATCCTTGTTTGCGGGTTTTCCTATCCCCATCTTATTCCGAAACTGTGTGGCCCCACCCGTCGGTGAGAGGGTCGGATATTGATATCCGACAGTAGCCCCCGAGCCTGCTCGGAGGACAGGTGGTTCTCCGTGTAGGCTCTTTCTCGATGCCTGATCAGATGTCACTCGGGGGTGCGCGCGAGCGCACCCACCGGGTGTAGCCCCCGAGCCCGTAGGGGAACGGTTGGTTCGCCTATGGGCTGGAGTAAAGTTTGTCCTTTTCCCACCGGGGCGCGCGAGCGCACCCGGTGGGTGTAGCCCCCGAGCCTATAGGGGAACGGTGGTTCGCCTATAGGCTGAAGTTGGGTTTGCCATCTCTGTGCGGTCCCTACAGGATGACGCCGTGCGTTGTCCGATGGACCGGAGCATGATCCGCTTTTTTCAGAGGCACTGCCTCCCTTCTGAGTCGTCATGTCGTCCTTTCTGAGGCCACTGTTCGTTGGTGATGCTCTGTCGCTTTGCATGGAGGGCCACGCGGCGCGGTCTTACACCCGGCCTGAGTGCTGACTCAGATACCTCCAGGCTATAAATAGGGTCACCCAGGCCGTCTTCCTGGGTACGCAACTATCCTGTCTCTTCTTTCTCCTGTTAGCATGAGATCCCTGGTCGGTGAACCGCCTCGAGGGCGTCCCCCTGGTCCAGGGGCCGAGAGATTAGTCGCCTGATGCCACAAGAATGACTGCGACTTCGGGGAGTTCCGGCATGGAGGAGTGCTGCTCGGCGTCGCAAGTGAAGGTCGGCTCTGGCTCCGACAACCCCTCCCGTCCGTTGACGCTGCCTCGATGGCGGTGGAACGGGCTCGAGGGGGAGTGCACGAGCGGACGCGCCATGTCCGTCAGGCATCCGGACGCATCGTGTGTCGCAGCGAGCCGAAGCCACTCCCCGACTTGCGTCGCCAGGGGAGTTGCAGTGGTCGTGTACAGCCACCTGCGCGCTTCCTCTCCTTTCCCTTGCGCCGATGTGATGCCGATGTCGGCGACCGTCGGCCCTAGGACGACGGAGAGAGTCGGTGGTGACACTCCATTGTCGTGGCACCGCGGCATGATCCTCTGCCGAGTTCCCCTCGCGGCGTCGGCGGGCAGGGAGATGCTACAAGAAGGACTGCGACGTTCGCAGCTCGGCCCTCCTTGTTGCATCGGATCTCCTGCTCCCTTCGTCGCTTGATTTCGTCACCAAGGGTGGCGAAACCCGTTTGCGTTATTTCACGGCCTTTGGCCGCGTGTACTTTTTGCCCTTATTTGAGAAATAAAGGAATCTGGTTGACTCGGGGTGTCTTTCTGCGGCCGCGCAGTCGGCCTCTTTTTGCGATTTCGGCTCCCCCGTGCGCCCCCGAGTCGGTCGGGCGGGAAGCCGTTTCATCTTTTTATCGTTTTCCCCTCACGCACTCCCTCCGCGGGACGGAAGGTAAGGGCACGCCTCGTGTTTTACCGCGTAGGCCGAAACACGGCTCCCGGTGAGCTACTAACGGGTTAGATCGAGCGAGGCCTCGGTCCTCCTCCGGGAGAGGACCGTCGGATCAACTGGTGATTGACCTCGGATAATCCCCAGATTCCCGACCCCCTTAGTTCCCGCGGTCGTTCGACCGACCACAGGGGCTCGTCGCCTCTCTTCGGGGAGATACATGGGGTCAGGAATCTTAGGCTCGAACGCAGGTCTGGGCGTCCTCGGCACCCGTGTGCCGAGACTATGGCCTCTAGTGGGCCCGCCCATCTCTGCCCCTTCGCTCGGGCGCTTCAGAGCGGCCGTCGGACCCTAGGGCCGGCCTTCGAACTCTTGGGCTGTTTTTTCGATTTAGCGTCGTGTCCCTTGGGCCTAAGAACGGCCCGGGCCTGTTTTATTTTCCCTGAAAAATAAACGCGCAAGAGGAGGAAACGGAAATAAACGCGGAATAAATAAAGGAGAGGCACGATATGGAATGCGAAGGGGTTGAGGGAGAGAGCCTGGGCGTGAATCTCGGGACGTGGGAGACGTGGGAGACGTGGGAGATCGTGGGCGCGGGTCGTGGGCCGCGTGGCCATTGCGTGCCGAGGCGCCGGTGGGAGACCCGAGGCGTCGCGCCTGCCCCCTCACCTGCCCATTTAAGGCCGAGAGGAGGGGGGGCCCCGGACCTTCTTCTTCCTCCGCTTCTTGTCCCCAAATCGCCGCCGCCGCCTGCAAGGGAGAGCCCGTACCTTTCCTCTCTTGCCGCCCGCTTGCCCTCAAATCGCCGCCGCCGCCTTTCTTCTCCTCGCCTTCCTCGCCTCCCGGTCATGGCCTGGACCCGCTCATCCGTGACGGAGAGTGAGCTCGAGCGTCTGGTGGGGCGCGGGCTCCTGTGCCCGCGAACCAACCTCGTAGAGTGGATGGCGCCGGGGAACGAGGAGATCCCTGCTCCGGCCGACGGGTACGTGGTGTCCTTCGTACCCTTCCATGAGCGGGGTTTGGGACTTCCTCCGCATTACTTCCTCCGCGGGCTCCTCCATTACTACGACATCGAGCTCCACCACCTTAATCCCAACGGCCTGCTTCACGTGGCGGTCTTCGTCGCGTTGTGCGAGGGGTTCCTCGGCATCGAGCCCCACTTCAACCTCTGGCGGTCTTACTTCCATGTCGAGGAAGTGAAGGCGGAGGGGCGGCCGAGGCCATACGGCTGCGCCGGGGTGCGGCTGCGCTCCGGCCAGGGCGAGGGTTACCCCTCGCTCCCGCTGACCTCCAGCAACAAGGGGTGGCAGCCGAGGTGGTTCTACCTGCGAAGCGACCCGGGCGCTCCCTTCCCGGCCTTCACGGGAAGGCTCATCGAGGGGCGGCCGAACTGCTGGCATTGGGGCCCGACCCAGGACGAGCGGCCTCACCTGACCGAGCTCCGTGACGCGGTCGCCCGGCTTCGCGAGCTCGGGGTTACCGGTCCTGGGGTTCTCGCGGCGTACCATTCGCGCCGCGTCCTCCCCCTGATGGCCCGCCGTCTGCGCCTGGACCAGATGACCCTGGCGGCAGATTGGACAGGGTCGGTGATGGCGGTCGGGGAGCTTTCCGCCGAGGAGGTGGCCGCCCGCCTTCGCGAAGCGGTCCAGCGTTCGTCCGCGGGGTACCCGTTGCCGAATCACCCCGTCATGCTCCCCATGGGCGATCCCCTTATCCAGGTTAGTTGTCGGGGTTTTTCCTTAGCCTTCGCCATTCCTTCTTTCAGTCCGGAGACTCATCTGAACCTCTTCCTCTTCAGCGCCCCCTGTCGTTCAGGGTCTCCCGACCCCCGCTTCCCGAGGATGCGGCCACTCGGGCCGTGAACCGTGCGCGCGCGGAGGCCGACCGCCTGAAGAAGGAGAAGGACAAGGCGAAGAAGAAGAAGAAGCGGCTGGCCCGCGAGAAGGCCGAGGAGGAGTACCGCGAGCGACGTCGGCAGGCTCGGCAGGACGGGCTGTGGAGGGAGGATCAAGGCCCCTTCGAGGGGGGCTTTGATTATGCCTCGGACTCCTCCACTGGATCCGATTGGAGCGAACCGGCCCCCCAGCGCGAGTCCCCGGCCGGTCGGGGCACGCCGGAGGCCACGGGGTCGCTACGCGACGGCGGGCGTGCGCCAACTCCACCCCCGACCCGAGGACGGACTTCGCCGAGGGCCGACCGGGGCAAACGGCCGCGGGAGGAAGGATCGGGGTCGGGGACGGCTCCGCCGGTCAAGCGGCCGTCCCATGGCTTTCCTATTTCGCGCCGGTAAGTTTCGCCTATGTCGCGACGAGCGTGCGAAGGCTCTCGTCGATCCTCTTTCGCCTATGTCGCGACGAGCGTGCGAAGGCTCCTTTTGTTTGCAGGAGGGGAAGTCAGGCGGCTCCTTTGGGGCTGGCGCCGATCAAGCGGCTCGCGCGTCAGACCGCCGAGGTGGCGACGAGCCGAGGGATCAACCTGGGCGACCCCCAGGTGGAGAGGGTGCTCGACCCGCTTCTTCCCGAGCAGCGGCTCGCTGCGGTGTCGGGCGCCCCGTTCGCGGACTTGACGGAGGCGATCCCGGAGGGCCTCGCCGGGCTGTACCTCCCGCTCGCGGAGGATCCGGCCGGAGCGGGGGACCTGGTGCCGCCCGAGTCGGCCGCGCCGGACGGGGATGCGCCCGGGGAGGAGGAAGCGGTGCTCTCCGGCCCTGGTCATGACCAAGAAGCCCCCATCCCCCCGGCCCGAGAGGTCGGGCTCTTGCCCGAGGAGGGGACGGGCGAAGGAGATGAAGCCCCGAGGGATCCAACGCCGATTGCGTCCCCGACCACCGCCGACCGCGAGGAGGAGGCCGTCCCTGAGCCGGACGCCACCGCCGACCGCGAGGAGGAGGCCGTTCCTGAGCCGGACGCCACCGCCGCCCTACCCGACCCGCTGCCCGATTCGGGCGAGATGAGGGCACCTGTTCCTCCCGTGGCGAGAACGGAGGACGCCGCGGGGTCGGGCTCAGGTCAGGAGGCGCGCTCTGCCGCTGACGACCCGGAGGGCCGCGAGGTTATCCGGCAAGGGGATGACCCCTCGGAGTTCGGGGGCCCCCGCGTCACCTGGACCGACCGCGCGTCGGGCTCCGTTGTCTTTTCCCTGGACGACGCCGAGGAGAAGAGCGAGGCCTCCCGGGTTCGTGCTGGGGTCGGGCTGGCGGTCCGATCGCTCAACTCCGCCCTGGAAGCCCTTCGCGATGTCGCCATCCCTTGCGGGGAGGTAATCTTTCTTTCATTTGTTTTCTCTTTCTTCTTTTCCCGAGTGGTTTCCGATTCTGGTTTGTTTTTGGCAGTCTTTGATGGCCCGCAGCCGGGACAAGTCCCTCTTCCTGCGTCGGGAGAAAGACTCGTGGGGCCGTCTGTCCTCGATCACCGCCGAACGCGACGCCCTGAGGGAGCAGCTGGCGGTCGCCCGCCAAGAAGCCGCCTCCGCCCGTGCCGATGCACGAGCCGAGTTCGACGGGCAGCTGGCCGCAGCCAACCAGGAGATCGAGTCCCTGCGGCGGCGGGTTGCCGAGGCGTGCCAGCATGCCGACGAGGCCGACCAGCGCAAGAGCGATGTCCTGGTCTCTTGGGAGAAGGACTCGGCGGCTCGGGAGCAAGTCCGGCTGGGCCTGGTCCGCGAGGTGGAGCGTCTTCGGGCCGACCGGGACCGGGTCCTCGCCGTCCTCGAGGGAACCCGCGCTCAGCTGGCCCAGGCGGCGGAGGAGCGAGACTCGGCCAGGGGGCTCGTCGAGGGGCAGACCCGCGACCTCGAGGCGGCGGGCCAAGCCCTCAATGCTGAGCGGCGTGCCCGCGAGGAGGCCGAGGCGCAGTGCGCCTCCCTGGCTGAAGCAGCGGTGGCGGATCGCGCCACGATCGAGCGCCTCAAATCCGAGGCGCGCAATCTCGAAGGGCTGCTGCAGAAGGAGGGGGACGATTACGACGCGCTTCGGGTGGCGGTCGGCGCTGTGCTCAGTGACCTCCAGGTGCGGTCGGAGCGGGGTCCAAGCTCGCTGCTAGCCGACGTTGAGCGCATCCCGGCTCGGGCCCGAGCCATGGCGAGCGACGGGCTCTTCCTCGGGGTGCGCCGCGCCTTCGCCGTTGCTCGCTCCCACTACTCCGAGATCGGCCTGGAGTACCTCGCCGACGGGTTCGCCCCCGGTACGACGCGGGAGGATGTGATCGCGCTCGAGGAGGAGGTGGCGCCGCTGTCGTCCGTGCTCGCCGCCGAGACTGCAAAGGAGGAGGGGCCATGGGCGCCCTGATTAGTTTTTGTTTTTCTTTTGTTTTTCAGACAGTCAAACTCATTTATTGTAATGAACTTAAGCGTCTGCGTCGTTAACACTCGGCCTTTCGTGTCTCTTTGATTAAGCCGTCGGGGCACGTCCGGACTAAAATGGGTTCGCCAGTGAGCCTTTAGAACCGTTGCCTCCGAGGCCTTTGTCCTTTTGGCATTCCGACCGGCGAGCGCACACCACTTTGTTATCCGGCGCCCCTTTTTGCTCAATCTCGGGTACACGAATATGCCGAGGGTCAAGGACCCGGGGGACGCAGGTTAGCCCCCGAGTGACGTCCGACCCTTGGCCAGTGGGCAAGGGTCGGGCGTCGCTCTTTGAAACGAAAAGGAAAAACTAACGAGAAGGAAAGTAGCCTAGAGTAATCAGGGATAGAAACGACGTAGCTGTTCGATGTTCCAGGCGTTGGCGTATTCCTCTCCTTCTTCGTTCTTCAGCTTGTACGAGCCGGGTCGGAGGACTTGGGAGATGATGAACGGGCCTTCCCAGGGCGACGAAAGTTTGTGCCTGTCCTTGTTGCTTTGAACGAGGCGCAGCACCAAATCGCCGACCTGGAAAGCTCGGCCCCTGATGCGCCGAGCGTGGTAGCGCCGTAGGGACTGCTGGTATTTTGCCGAGTGGGCCAATGCGACTTTCCTGGCCTCTTCTAACTGGTCGGCCGCGTCCTCGAGAGAGGTTTGGTTGCCTTTGTCGTCGTAGGCGCGGACACGCGGGGACCCGTAGTCGAGGTCGGTCGGGAGTACGGCCTCCGACCCGTACACCATGAAGAACGGGGTGAAACCCGTCGCGCGACTCGCCGTCGTGCGCAGGCTCCAAACCACCGCTGGAAGCTCTTCGACCCATCGTCCTCCGAACTTTTTCAAGCGCTCGAATAGCCGAGGTTTGAGCCCTCGTAGGATTAACCCATTCGCGCGCTCTACTTGCCCGTTTGTGCGTGGATGTCCGACGGCAGCCCAATCGACCCGTATGTGATATTCATCACAGAAACGCAGGAATTTTTTCCCGGTGAACTGAGTTCCGTTATCCGTGATGATCGAATTGGGGACGCCGAAGCGGTGAACGGTGTCAAGGAAGAATTTGACGGCTTCTTCCAATCGGATCGTCGCGATTGGGCGG
>CM014276.1:6543210-6574830 GCA_004135705.1 Alloteropsis semialata | reverse complement strand
GCATTATTGCAGGGAATGAGTTTAGTGCCATGTGTAGCATAGTCTCTTTAAATTACTAAGACTGTCAGTGATTCAGAGTAGACGATAATGCTCAGAAACATGTTTTCTGTTGCTTAATTATGTTCAACATTTCCAATTGACAATCTACAGGAATGGATAGGTAGCACAAGTAATCGTAACTGATTCGAAATTTAAGAAAAAAAAAGGGAAAGGAAATTGATTGTTGCAATACAGTATTAGTTTGCCTTTGCGTTATTTACACACAGATCATCCATATCGTTTCCAAATAACAGTTAGTCTAGTCCACATTCTATGCTGTGAGAATTGGGGATTGCAGCTAGCTCATACTGGTACCTGCTGGAGGAGCAGTAGTACACGAAATGCGGCCCCGGGGGCACCATTTTCATCCCTTTGAACTTGGGTCCGACAGAGAACACCTGTAGAAGAACAGGAAGCAGGCGGTGGCGAAATCCCTTCAAATTGTTTGACGCACGCAGGAACGGCGGCGGCGGGGGTCGGACCTACCTGGGTGTCGATTCCAAAGAGGGTTCGCTGGGGGACGTCGAGCAGTAGGAGCGTGGAGCCCTTCCGCACCAGCTCCGTCGCCGTCTCTGGGTCCATCCGCGCCGCAGCGCCGCCGCCGCCGCCGCTCGCCATGCTAGTAGAGCGCGCGCTTGCTGGAACGGGACGGAGTGTTCTGGAACGGGACAACTGCCTGCACGCTGTGAAGTTTGAGAGGCCCGTCGTCGTCTTCTGCCCGTCTAACCGTGGGCTGAAAACAATGAATTTTTTTTACGGTTTTTCAAAAAGAACGGACGGGCGACAGATTTTGCAAAGGAAAAAGTGTATTTTTCATCTCTCATATATTGTAAAAGTGTGATATTCATCCTTTACATTTCAAATGGTGCAAACCAACCCTTTAACTAATGACATCGGTGCACTTACCATCCCCACCTTGATTTAACAATAGATTAGTGCTATTTGACTGTAATTTTTGCCATGTACTTATTTGACTAATCATTGCTTTGCTATGTCATATGTTGAGTCAATCATTGTAATAATTCAGTGTGAATTGATTTCATTATTTTCTATGAAAAATTTGATTTCTCCTTTGTTACAAGTAATCTAACTATTGTCACCTTAATTTCAAAGCATGGTGTAGGAGGGCATAACCTCCTCGGGTCATGTGATACGACCGCGCTTGATTTAAATCTACATCATTCGTGAAGTTTAAATTTGTTGGATAACCAATTTATTAGATAAATTACTGATTGTCTTGTAAACTTTATATTTTGATTCAGCATATGACATGGCTAATCATTGATCTGTCAGATGATTGGTGTAAATCGTTGTTAAATGATACTAAAATATTGTAAAGCTGAGTTAGGGATGATTAATACACCAACTTAGTTAGTTAAGGGATTGATTTGCACCGAATAAAACATAAGGGATGAATGTCACACTTGTACCATACTTGAGGGATGAAAAATACACTTTTTTCTTTTGCAAATCGTCACCCAACCACCGTATCATATGGCTGCCACCGTATGATACGACGGCAAGAGCTTGAACCGCCCAATACATCGGCGGTTAGACTTAACCGCCAAAAGAACCGACGGTCGGTTCATTTGACGGTTAGTCGGTTCATTTGGCGGTTAAGTATAACCGCCATTTAAACCGGCAGTTCGCTCCTATGGGAGCAATCGCCGGCCTGCATTTGGCGGTTTTTCGAGAAACCGCCAAATGAAACGGCAGTTTTTGTTGCCGCCAAATGATTCGGCGGTAGGTTGTTTTTATTTTTTCTATTTTTACATTGAAAAAATGGTGTAATTTGTACGTGCAACCGTAAATTTTTTAAAAATGCTTGCGAATGAAGAGAAATTATAACATCGAACGGAATAATATCACAAACAACAAACAAGTGAACATGAAAAGTATAATACAACATCTAGTATGATACATAATCACTCGAGCGTAAAAAGTAAAAAAACTAAATGCGGCCTCGCTTGGCCGCCACCTTAGGCCTGACCCTCCTGACCGCCTGCTGCGCGGCTCTCGTGTGGTGAGCGGAGTACATAAGGGAGTCAGGAGGCGGTGCCTGCCGACTCAGGCGCCCTGCATCCGCAGGAGGCGGTGTCGTGAACGGTGGCTGCGAGAACTGAGTAGCAGGTACAGGGGCGCCAGCTAACTGCGAACCACCAATCTCGTCCTGCGACCCCTGCCCTGTCGGTACCACCGCTCAATCTCGGAAGGGACCGTCCACTGGGTCGGCGCTGGGTGCTGCTCCTCGACTGGGTCGTCGGGTGTCCCGCCTGAAGCATACGCTGCAGTATACACAATCATGTTAGTACGCAAGTAAATGCATATAGTCATATCGTTTGGTCAATTACGTACCTAAGCCGTGGACGGCGTGCCCTGCCGACATGGACACGCCGCCTGTGGTCATCCCTGGTTGCCCTGTCACATAAAACGTTAGTCGAGAACATAATTACACAATAGTAGGATGTTACGAACAAAACGTGATACTATGGTGTACTTGTGCTGTAGATAGCAGCTGGCCTCGGTGTGTACGTGGGTATCCCCAAGGGAGCGCTCTGAACCGGGAGAGGAGTGCTGAGCGCGGGGGGTACCGTCGACTGACCTGCTCCCATAGGAGGGAAGGGTGGCCGCGAGGAGCTGGACGGTGCGTGGTACGAACGTCCAGTCGACGCCGAGCTCGAGGACGAGGCGGGGTGGCGTGGAATCGCCGGAGCATCGTCGTGCCGGCACGAAACCGCCTGCCTGCACCTCATGAGGAGGCCCAGAATGCGGTCGTACGTCGCCACGTGCTCGGCGGGGGTCATGAAATCCGCCCTCGCTCGGCTCCTCGCAGCTGTAGCGTCGATCTCGGCGAGCACGTCGTACTGCTCAATTATGTTAATTAAATTATGTACCGTACGAATATGTTATAGTAGTAAGGACGTAGTACTTACCCCAATCGCATAGTTCTGATCACGTCGTACTAGGTACGTAGTCGTCACCTGCGCCGAGGGGAAAGTGGCCTGGGGCGAAACCTGGAGGACCCGAACGCGGGGTCTGAGGCCAGTACTACTGCAGGTACGCTGCGAAGGCCTCCTCGGAGTGCGATCGGTGCTCGTCGACGACGTCGTTCAATGCCTCTGCCCAACTCGCCACGTAGGGCGCCACCACGGCCTCCCAGAGTGTGCCAACTGTGTGTCCCTTCCTCATCCACCTATTCAACGATTGACCACGTAAGTTCAGAAATATGCAAAACACTCGAGACGGAAAAATGACACACGTACCTGTGGTAGGTCGGCTCGACGGTGTGGACGACCGGCAGCGGTGACTCCTGGTACAGATAGAACTGTCTCATCACCCGGTGCACCGAGTACTCCTCCACGTGGACGTCGAAGACTAAGGGCTTCTTCGTCATCCAGTAGTCCTGGCCGCGCTGGCACAAGGAGGACAAGCCCTGCGGTGCCCGAGCGTGGATCGCGTTAGGCGAGTAGGGGGTCCAACGCACGTCCACGTCAACGAGCCCGTCGAACTGCCCGATGAAGTCTGCGTACGACTTCCTCGTCTACTGGCCCACCCAGCTCGGCTGCACGAGTAACACAAATAATACACCAAGTCCCAACAACAAAAAAGATGTTAGAAATAAAAAATATTTGAACACATACCTTCCGGAGACACCACAAAGACCCCATGGTGGGGTAGTCGCGCGGGTCCATGTCAGGAGACTGCCAGCCGTACGGCTCGGGGCTCATCGCTGGCCTGCCCACTGGGAACTGCTCGTAGGACCACAGCTGCAGAAGTAAGGGACAGCCGACGAAGATGGGCTCTTCCTTTCTAACCTTCTGCACGCCCATGCAGAGGCCCCTATATGTGGCAGCCAACACCACTGAGCCCTAGTTGACCTGGGGCATCTGCTCGAGCGGGAACGTCGCGACGGCCGTCGCGTAAGAGATGAGGACCTTGGGACAAGAGTCCCCCTGCGAGCTGCAGAACATCACCCACCCAAAGAGCCAGAGGCATACCCTCCAAGTGACGCTCGACGGTCTCGTTGTCAGCGTCTGCCCTCATGTAGTCCGCCTGCAATAAGTGACATAACCAGTCAGCTGTTGCAATTAATTCAAGGAGAAACATGTAAGGAACGGCGTAGGTACTTACACTGAACTGAAGCAATCACTTCTTGGTGGGGCCGTGCGTGCTGGTGAACTCGCTGTAGCCCACCGCGCGCTCGTTCCGCTGAACGTGCGTGAACCTGTCGAGTAGCTGCCTCCGCCAATTGGCCGGAGGGTCGATCGCCTCCATGGCTTGGCCTGCTAACGGCAGGCCAAGCAGGAAGGCCACGTCCTGCAGAGTGGGCGCCATCTCCCCCACGGTGAGGTGGAAGTTGTGCGTCTCTGGCCGCCACCTGTCCAGGAGAGCCGCCAGCAAGGAGTAGTCAAACTGAAACCGCGTCATGCGGTCTAGTACCGGAACGCGCGACCGGTCTATGTCGCCTCCACCAGATGCGCGAGAGGCAGAAGGCCTGCTGCGCGTAACCTACAACGCAAAGTAGTGCTCGCGTTGAATATAAATTTATAACATATCATAAATGTTGATAATTTGAAGAGACGGCTTACCTCGGAACAAAGCAGGGGTGTAGCGGCATGTAGTTCATGCCGACACGAGACCAAAAGCTGCCCCCGACGTCGACCCCCAGCACAGCGGAGTAGTACTGTTGATGGCCCTTAGACGCGTCAATCGTGAACCACAAGTGCACGGATCAGTTGCAACTCTTCCCTTAGAGTACTCCCCCAAGGTTTATCAATCCGTGGAACTAAAGATATAAGAAACAATCTAACTAGCATTGAAAGCCTTTTATCTTGAAGAGGGGTTGCAAAACCAATCTAATCTACTAAAACCAAACACCGGAGGTAGCAAGAGAAAGTTAGAGATAACCAATCTAGATCGCCTAGATCATACATATGTTGTATCTCCGAGCCAAATAGAGTGAAGAAAGATAGATGTGAATCTCAATGAAAGGCATCTTTAAATCATGACCTCCGATCAAACTCCCGAAAGCCCCACCTTACATGGGATCACACCCTGTCATGATGCTCCCTTTCGGCGTAGGTAACTTAAGGGCACGTTCACAAGTGAACGTATCGAACCACTTGGTAGATCCGATATGAACCCCTAGCCACCATGGCTACAAGAACACCCCGAGCAATCTATCTCGAGAATAGATTGAAGAAGAAGCAAACCCAAGCAAAAATGAAATCATAGAAGAGGCACTTGATCGCTAGAAGTTCGGAAACACATAAAACTTCACCATGAATGTAAGTACATCACAAGATCACCACCGGGATCCTACCTTGATCTTGATGATCCTAGCTCTAGAACTCCGACATGGTCTTCCTCGCAGGGTTCCCACGTCGGCTAGGGATGAATCCTAGACAACTAGCACGATCCTCAGCTCTCCGAAAGGTGTCCCTCTAGCTTCTCTGCTCCTCGGCGGCGAATGATGAATTGATTGATGCGTGGCACGAAGGCACATGGGCTATTTGTACCCTGAGGAAACCCTAGGTCGAAGGGAGGGCGAACCGCCACAGGAAAGGCTTGGGCCGGCCGGCCCAGGGGGGTTCAGGCCGGCCGGCCTGGGGCCTTCCCTGGCCGCCTCGTCCTCTACTTTCTCCTCAAGTTTTCTGAAAGCTTCTGTAGATGTTCCACCTATGCATGTGGGCCTTTAGATATCATTTACTTCGGGATATCTTCGAGATAAGAATGGGAAGTGATAAACTTCCAAATTCTCTGATTGAATTGTCTTGACCCCGAAGTATCTTGACCTTATCTTGAAGCACTTGCCTTTCAAATACTCTTGGAGGTTGGTTCACCAAAGTTGAGCACGAACGGGGCTTGGAACCACCTAGGCCGGCCGGCCTAGGCCAGGTGGGGCCGGCCGGCCTGGCCTGTTCTTCGAGCCTCTGGTCTTCATCTTTCACCGTGTCGTCCTTGGTCTCAAGCCTTGTCCAAATGTGTTCCTTTTAAGCCCAAAAACCTGCGTAAACACAATTCCTCAAAAAACACATGCATATGCCAAAACGTCCCGGTTATAGAGTATGATCGTTAGTTTAGATATCAAATTCATGCCATTATTGAAGATAAACAAGGGTAAAAGTGTGTCGCTAAGAAGCGTCAACAATTCCCCCATACTTAAACCTTGCTCGTCCTCGAGTAAGTCTTCAATAAGAATTCAAGTAGTTCTTCAATAAAAATCAGCGTTGCCTTTCGGTGTCCAATCCCTGCACTTGATCATACACAAGAAAACATAATGCCCTCAAAATATTTTGTAATTAATTCTTCAAATTGTATCCAACTCTTTCCAATATGGAGGGTAGATATGAATTAAGTGTTCCCCACAAAAAGTTAAACACATTCTCTCTAGTTTAAACAAGTCTCAGGAATTAAGAAGTAAGTTTCAAAAGCATTGCTAATCCAAAGTCAATAATTTAAACCTCATTGCAATGCTCATCTTGTCTCTCGAACTTTGCTAGAACTCTCTTTACCTTCCATTCTCTCATGTATGTGTAGGGCTTTATCTGGAGCTATAGGAAAGGTTAGTCCTAACAAAAGATATTATAATCAAGATATTATCAAAACAAGAAATACTTCTCATGGATTTTTCGAGACTCATCAAAAATACCATTGGAAAATAATCGATTTTGTGAAGAGGGGGAAAATGGAACACACGCTTTTAGATAGTAGACATGTGCAAATGGCAAAGGTTGATCCCGAGGCACAAATGAAGTCCTCGTTATCGGATTGCACATGGTTGGAATATTTGAGTATGGAATAATTTTTAAGACACTATGGAATTTAATGAAGCAAAAAGAACTAAGGAGCATTTATTTTCACACTTTTTTCTTTTCTTTTCTTTCTTTTTTTAACATATATTTTTTCTTTTATTTTTCTTATGCTACCCAGAACTTCTTAGCAACATTAATACTTACTCAGCCTCCCCCCATGCTTGATGTGTCTATATGGGTTGTCCGTCAACAATCTTAGCAACATTAATACTTACTCAGCCTCCCCCCCATGCTTAAACGATTGCTCGTCCTCGAGCATAGAAGTGGCGGCTAATGCTAGAGTAAGTATCCATTTCAATCTTTTGGAAAATGGTCGGAATCTTCAGGGAGTATCTAATCGTCGAATAATGAAGCCATCGGAGGAGAAGGGGGCTAGGTCGGTCGGCTCATGGTGATGTGACCGGCCGGCCCACTTGTTGCGGTCCTCCGTTTCTTCTAATTTTTCTTGTACGCGCTCTTTGATGCCTCCCAAATAGATGTTCCTTGTATCAAGCTCTTGATTCTTCAGAATTTCCTCAAGATAATGATCCATACTCAAATTGGGTTGTGGTCAAGGAGGTATTTCACAAAAAGATAATTTGGGTTTAGGGTGGATATCCAGCGAAGTTTGTGAAGTTTCCGGTGTGGAAATTCACAATGCATGGATAGATAGGCTAGCAAAAAGAAGGTACGCAAAACGGAATGGTCAGCTTCTTAGTCTCATACCAGAGAAGATAAATCCTGAATCAATTCACTTGAAAATAAATCTTAAACTATGGTTCAATATGATATGTCATTTAGGCTTTGGATAAGTAGAGCAATTGCAAAAGGTATTAATGACAAAGCTAGTTTTAATTAAATTCAGCAATTAAACATCTCTTGACAAGTTTAAAAGAGAGAGCAAGAATAATAAATATGGTCTAAAATTATCATAACCTCCACAAAAGATTGAGCCGGTATTTAGATAAATTTCAGATCGTGTTAGGGAGAGCATTAGTTCAATCATGCATAAGCCAAGCGCAAAAATAGACAAAGCGGCAACGATCATCATATTTCAACATGGCATAAACTTTCTATCATCACTAGTAATCATATCATGAAAGCATCAGTGATATATATAGTGATCATGGTGATGATAAACAAAATGACACACTAACACACATGCTGAAAATAAAATAAAACAGAAAATTGCTACGCACACAAGCTTGCACACACGCTGAAAATAAATAAGAGAAAGGGGAAAAACTCAAACCACACGTGCGAGAAATTTATTCTTGGTCCTTGTCGGTCACTCCTCTTGTCTTGGCGGCTGTCTTGCGTTATACCCTTGGTCATAATACACTTGAGAAGCTCCTCCATCAAAATGTTCTGACGGCGCCAATCCTAGAAGTCCCATTTGGTATGTAATTCCCACGGTTCCATCTTCTAATAGGTCCGTATGCCTCCGGATGGCATTAATGTCCTCCAAGTTCCTATCGGCGTAGGCTCCAATTGTCCTTGTGCTTCTTTCCGGTTGTTAGAGATATGCAAATTGAGCTCCAAAGGATGGATCCGGGAACATTCCTTGATGTGGCGGTGGTGGGTAGCCATAACTGCTATATGTAGGCGGCGGTGGATACATCGGTGGTTGCACCGACGCTCCATACCCCCATGCTTGAGCTGGTGCATGTCCCCATTGTTGCCCCCATCCTTCCGAAGGTCCTTCTCCACTTGGTGCATTTTGAAATTCCGTAGTCCAATAAGAGGAACTAGCCGGAGGCAATTGCTCTCCCACTTCTTCTACAACCGGAGCCGATGACTCTCCAAGATGCTTCCCTCTTTTATTCTTTTTAGCCTTGACCAATATCTTTTCATCCCGCCAATCAACTCTTCCTCTTCCAAATAACTTCAATCTTGCATTGGGGAGATAAATACTTGTATTTGCAATTTTGTAGCCATTCTTCTCATCCCCTCCGATGTAGTGTCCTTGCCTCATAGCTTCAATTCCAAAATCGGTCCCTTTCATGAAGAATGCCGAGTTTGTCTCCAATCTTGGGTTCAATGCAATTACTATCATGGAGAGATAACAACCCGAGCCGATCTCTCCAGAGCCGGATGTTGCTTCACATACCCACCAATCAATCATGATGTAGGTAGGATCAATTGCTTGCTTTTTCACCAATGTGGAGTATAAATAATTTAACTCCATATCGGTTACTTTGGACTCTCTCATCCATCCGAAAATTCTCCTGCTCATCCAAGAATGAAATATTTGAAGTATGACATTGCTTATGTTCTTTCTTTGGCGGTTGTCATCCCTTGCAATTTTCTTCTAAAATTTATCTATCCCTCCTTCTACGACTTCGGCTCTTTCCCGTGAATCATCATTGAAACCAAGCAACCCTCCAATTCCTTTAAAGGTGATGGACTTTTCTTCGTTCTTCAACCTAAATTCAAGGCATGACACTTCTTGCTCACCAATTTTTCTTGTCACGACTCTCATGGTCATCATGATCTCCAAAGCAATTTCTGCATGCACGTCCACCGGAACACCATCGGAAAATTGTCTCCATCCGAGGTTGTCCAATAGCCCATAAATATCACCATAGAATCCCAACCTATGGAGTGCATCATCATCAAAGTCAGTGTTTGCTTTCACTCTTCCCTTCAAATTCTTGAGCCTTGCTTCTTCTTCCTCCGACAAAATCACAAACCCATATTCTGAAATTTTTGGCTTGTATGGCCGTGGTGCGGTTGATCTTGTGGAACGTCTAGTTGGAGGAGGTGGTGATGTGCTGGTACGTCCACGTGGTTCGGTGAACCACATGGAGGAACTTCTTGGGTCTTGCATCCCTCCAAGGAGTAGCATGTGGGCTAGGGATGAACTCTAGACAACTAGCATGACCCTCAGCTCTCCGAAAGGTGTCCCTCTAGCTTCTCCGCTCCTCGGCGGCGAATGACAAATTGATTGATGCGTGGCACGAAGGCACAAGGGCTATTTATACCCTGAGAAAACCCTAGGTCGAAGGGGGGGCGAACCGCCACAGGAAAGGCCTGGGCCGGCCGGCCCAGGGGGGTTTAGGCCGGCCGGCCTGGGCCTTCCCTGGCCGCCTCGTCCTCTGCTTTCTCCTCAAATCTTCTAAAAGCTTCTGTAGATGTTCCACCTATGCATGTGGGCCTTTGGACGTCGTTTACCGGGATATCTTCGAGATAAGAATGGGAAGTGATAAACTTCCAAATTCTCCGATTGAGTTGCCTTGACCCTGAAGTCTCTTGACCTTATCTTGAAGCACTTGCCTTTCAAATACTCTTGGAGGTCGGTTCACCAAAGTTGAGCACGAACGGGGCTTGGAACCACTAGACCGGCCGGCCTAGGCCATGTGGGGCCGGCCGACCTGGCTTGTTCTTCGGGCCTCTGGCCTTCATCTTTCACCGTGTCGTCCTTGGTCTCAAGCCTTGTCCATATGTTCTCCTCTTAAGCCCAAAAACCTGCGTAAACACAATTCCTCCAAAACACATGCATATGCGAAAACGTCCCGGTTATAGAGTATGATCGTTAGGTTAGATATCAAATTCATGCCATTATTGAGGATAAACAAGGGTGAAAGTGTGTCGCTAAGGAGCGTCAACAAGTACGAACGATGCTGCTGGTCGACTCGACTGTCGAACAACTCAGGAGTCACGTACGCTTCTGCAGAAGGGTCCGCCATAGCTGCAGGGAATTTGTGGAAAAAATACAGAATAAGGTAAACATAGACATAGAAAAAAATAATATTAAAAACATAACTTGTATTACAAACAATAATTTGTATTAAAAACAATAATATTAAAAAACAATATTTAAAATATAACTTGTATTAAAAACAATAATATTAAAAAAATAATATTAAAAACATAACTTGTATTAAAAAATAATATTAAAAAACTTATGATCGAATACAGAACTTACATTACATAATAATTCAGATCTTACATTACATAACTAATATTACAGAACTAATATTACACAACTTATATTACTGGACTTATATTACAGAACTTACATTATCGAACTAATAATTCAGAACTTACATTACGTAACTAATAATACAATAAACTGAACAATGGTAAAGTAGTTCTATATGAGGCCCTCATTGGTGCCACGGCCACGACCAGCGCCCCTTGATGGAGGATTTGAGACCACATTTGATGACCCTCCTGCACCGCTTCGATCATAATAAGACGTCGCAGTGCACTTGTTGTATGTATGCCCAACCTCATTGCACTTAGAGCAGATACGCACGTCTAGAACAGCTTCAGATCGATGCATGTTATTCCTAATGCACTTCTTCTTTCGTCGTCCAAGGCCTTGCTTCATTTCTGAATCTGGATCGGGGATATATGTTGCATATTTCCCTGGGTTGTTGGTGAAGGAGCCAAATATCCCATAACCATACACCTCAAAACTCCAGGTAGCCATAATGGTTTGCTTAAAGAAGTAGGGAGAGACATACATACGGGCAGTCTCCCAGCTTCATAGCAGGCAGCAATCACATGGGAGCAAGGCTTGTGCAGCAGCTGAGGCTTCTAGCACGAGCAAATGCAACTATCGTTCTGGAGAACACACTCTTGTCTGACCCTTTCCCATCCGGCCACCGTCCTCCCTTTGTCCTTGCAAAGAACCTCGAACCACCGTTCAGCTGAACCATGTGGATACGCACGGTGCAATAGAGCCTTCTTCTGCTTCTCGTCCATATACTCGGTCATCTTGTACCCGGGTTGCTTTCCATGGCAGCCGTAGCCTTTCCATACCAGTCATGGAAATATTTGATTGTGCGGTATACGAAGAACTCGATGATTCCCACTAGGGGGAGGCCCCTAGCTCCACGGAGCACCCAATTGTAAACCTCGGCATAGTTTGTAGTCTTTATACTATGCCGAGCACCTCTTTCATCATAGAACAATGTCCATTTTTCTTTGGGCTCATTCTCAATCCACAGGCTGAAAGTCTTAACTGCATGCCCCCTTCTCCTTCTTGTCTGGCTAGCATCCAACCCCACATCCTCAAGAGACTTGGGCTCGTCAGCTTCATTTTTCACGGGTTTCTTTGCGAGCTCTTCTGATTGTTTCTTCGTAAGGTTATCTAGTTTCTTCCAGATTTGTTTGAACTTCCTCTCTTGATTCTGGCTGCATAAGCGCTTGAACAGCTTCATCAGTGCCTTGTTCTTGAACTGGCCATGAAAATTTGCCCCCATGTGGTGCATGCACCACCTGCTCACGACGTCGGGCCATCGTGGTAATGTCTGCCGCTCGGTGCTGCCATTCTTCATTTCTTCAATTGCCTGCAGAATACCTTTGTGCCTATCGTGTATAACACACACGTTTGGCACATCCCCCACAACCATACTCTTCAGCCTCTCCAGAAACCAATACCAGCTGTCTCCGCTCTCTTTCTACACAAAAGCAAAGGCCAAAGGCACTAATTGATTGTTACCGTCGCCAGCGACGGCGGTTGTGACGGAACAGCCCTACTTAAATTGACTCAGGTGTGATCTGTAGTGCACAACACTAACACGTCACACACCTGAGTCAGCATAAGTCCAGGGTTCCATCGAGTGTCTCCGAGACAACCCGAATCATTCACTATCAGCTGTCTCATCACAAATACTAAGGATCCCAACACCAGAGGACACATCACAGATATTGCGCAGGCACAAATATATACAACACAGATAGGTAAGAGTTATACAAACCACAGTAGCTCAATTTAAATATTACACACAGGTTCTAAGTTCAGCAACAGGTTAACAAGGTAATAAAACAAACTAACATCAGATCATGTGGTGCCCTGACATGTCTGAGTCCTCGGACCACCTCGGCGCCAGCACAAGCTACTCCTCAGGCTCAACTGCAACAAAGGGGTCAAAGAACCCTGAGTACAAAGGTACTCAGCGAGACTTACCCGACAGACTAATCTAAAGGGATGACAAGGGCATGCCAGGCTTTGAAGTTAAACAGAGACAAACAGACGCTAACAAGGCATAGCTTAATGAGTTATTACTTTAATTACCATATTTTAAACTGACAAGATATTACCCTATTCAGCTAGGTGAGCCAACCAATACTGCCAAACAATAGGATTAGCCAGGTATAGCAAGTATGAGAGCTGAACATTACATAAACATACAATAAATTATCTGTCAGGATCAAGCATGTATCAAAACCGTGACACTCGACGATTCGAATCGATTTCAAACCCTGCAGGGGAAAACCTGGGACACACGCCGCGTGCGCGCACCCGGAAGGCCACACGAAGCTACTTTTTACGCTGCGGCCACCATTGCCTGAACTGTGCCCACATAGCCCGAGGTCGCATCCCCAATCCCTACACATTGCCCGGGCAAAGGCATGTGGTTTACTGACTATGACCCCGCCCACATTCCTCGCCAGATATGGTGAGTCACAGTTCAACCGTTAGTACCACAGTAGTATATCAGTTTCTCGGCTCCCTATACTGGTATGTGCCCAGTACGTTCAAAGCTTGACCACAGGCAGACCACAGCAACTCCTACACTTATCAAGTGGGCAGGACCAACTCAACATTACCAAAGCGTCCAACATATCTCTTTATTACCATCTATATGTCCTGTCCAACACTTTCAAAGACTTACTAAACAAATTATAGCTCTCTAAGCCAACACTACCTATTGTGCAGGTGATCGGGATAACACCTAACTTTACTACTGTGAGCAGGTCTAAGCAGCTCTACTCTATCTTTTTGAAAAGGTGGCAGAGATGCTCTAAACAAGGATGGATTATGCATTGAAATGGGATTCACTCTACCCTAATCTAATGCACAAACATAGGCTCATTCATATCAAAAGTAGTCAAGTTAGTGCTGGGACGGGTATGCTCTGGGGCTTGTCTGGCTCACTGATCTCCAGCTCTGCAGCAACAGGGGCTTCTGGAGCTTGCAGAACGGCTTCGGTCTCCGCCTCGAACGCCACCTCGTCCCCTTCTTGAACGTCGTCAGGGACCTCCACCAGCTCGGGCTGCAACGGGTCCTGGTCTACAAGAGATGATGCAAAACATGGAAAATTAAATTAGAGACCCTTAACCACCCTAAAATTTAGTAAAACACCTAATTAGCATAAAGGAATTAATTAACTTATTCAAGGATTATAAATAAGAGAATAACTAATAAAAACCTATTTTTCTAATTAAACAAACCCTTAAACCCATTCTAAAACCAAGGGTAATAATTATAGAAGCATCTAATATACTATGTAATGATCTAGATGCAAAAAGAAAAATGCAACTACTGCAACAAAATTTATTTCATTAATTTTAGAGCTTCCTACAAAAAGATATGAAATCCTAAATACTATTCCTATTGAAATGCATTTCTAAAAACCTATTAAAACCTAAAACTTCATGATTTTGCAGAAACCCCCTGGCCCTATCTTTAATCCAACCCGCAGTCCTTCTTCACCTCTAATGGGCCGGCCCGGTCCGGCCCACTTCTCCCTTTCCATTTTCTTTCTTTTCTTTTCCCCTGCCGGCCCTGCTCGGCCCACTTCTCTCCTTCCTCTCTTACTCGGCCGGCAAATGGGCCCGGCCCAGCACCGCTCTTCCCCTCTCGTCCTCCACGCTCAGGCGCACGCACGCTCGTGCGCCCGTGCTTGGACGGCCGGTCCCGGCGTCCTGGCCGGCGACGGCAAACGGCCACAACGCGGCAACCACCTCAACAAGCACCATGAGTCCACGTTCTAGACCATTGCGGGCTCGTCCCTGGCCAAACCCCCAACTGGGATGATCAGAACCATGGGAAAAACACTCGCGGGGGCGGCGGCTCATGGTCACGGCGGCGACGCTCCGCGCACCCCTCAAGAACCTCTCCCAGGGCAACAAACGGCTCCACCAGACTCTACACCACCTAGGACACGCTGTGCTCTCGCTAAAACCACTTCTAGAGGACGGGCCCCTCGATCTCTCCCTTGCGGCGGCCGTGGACTCACTGGCCGCCATGGCGGCGCTACGGCGTTCCCGCTGAGTCAGCCATAGACCAGAGCAACAAACCACATGGTAAGCATCACGGGAACCTCAGGAACACGGCTACAGGGTTGGTAGGTGACAAGAGCGGCCGGGAGATGCAGCTCACCGTGGGCTTGAACGGTGGCAACGGCGCGGTTGGACAAGGACGGCAAACACCGGTGCACAGCGCGTTGCAGGCGAGTTCAGATGGGTCAGGGAGGTGGCTAGGGTTGTTCTTGGACGATGGTGAAGAGGAAGCAAGCGATGGCACTGCGACGGTGGCGAAGAACGGTGGCGGGAGATGGCGAAGGCAGAGAACGGCGGCGAAACAAAACGCGAGGGAAAAGACGAGGTCACTGCGGCTTGAGCCTAACTCCACTCCTCCACCCGCGCGCGAGCGGCGCCGAGCCAGCAGCTGCTTGCCGCCTAACGCTGGCTCCTGCCCACGCCGGCGCGTGGCATCGGGCTCGGCTCGGCGGCAAGCAGGTGCGTGGCACCACTGCTGAGCCGGCCGGCCTCAACTGTCTGCCTCTGAACTCTCTCCCAGCCTTCCTTCTTATCTCTCGAATTTCTCTCAAATCTAAATACAAACTTTCTTTGATCCAAATACCAAAAGTGTAACCACCACTTGGTTCTCCAAGAACTCTATAAACACTTAAAGCTAAAACTCAACGGATTAGAAGATTCAGGGCTTTGAACATCAGCTCGATAATGACTTAACTGAACTTGACCTTTTTTGAACTCGTCCAGGCCTGTAACTTAACATGACTTGTTCTTCAAAAGTTATATGTAAACTCTTTGAGCTCAAAGCATAAAAGTTGTAGCCCAAACTTTGGACTTCATTTACCTTAACATGACTTTGGTCTATATCTCAATAGATTTTGAGATACGGGCCACTGAATATCAGGCCCCAAACTCGGCACTTGCTGAATCTCGTGAAAACCAACGGATTCAGATCGATTTTTCTCCATATTTTGAATGTAAACTTTCAAAACTTCAAATACAAAAGTTGTAGCCTGTATATAGACCTTCACTTTCTCCATTATGGCCTTGAGCTGATTCTGCCTAGATCAAGAGGTGTGCTGCCTTGAACCTGACCCTTTTCAATCGCCCGTTTTCAGAAAAAGTGCAGTTAACTCCCTTTTGAACCAGCTACATTCAAGCCACTTTTTCTCCATATTTCACATGTAAACTTTTAAAACTCTCAATGTAACTCTTGTTGCTGGTACATCAAACTTCAATTTCTCTTATACACTTGTTTGCTGATTCGGCTTAGATTGGAAATTACAAGACCTTGAATTTGATCCAAAAATTCCAAATCAAACACTTCTTCCAATAATCTTAATCCTTTTCTATCTTTTAATCTAACCTCAGTAATCTCTGATTATCCCTTAATGACTTTGAAAGATTTCTAAAACATAGCATTTAAAAGTTTCATTAACACAGAGTGTTACAGCCTCCCCCACTTAAAGAAATCTCGTCCCGAGATTTAGCCTGATTACAAGTATCTGCTAGAACGGCGGCAAGGAAAATGTGTCACAACCTTAACTTTGCTTATATCTCACAAGAAAACAGTGGTGTCTATATTACAACTCAATTTACAAACAACCCTGGATATTTGGACGTCTTTTGTGTGGTTACTCCACTGAACTTTATAGAATTTGATGCTCTTTCTTCGAGTTTCTCTCTCTTTCTGGTCCAGTATCTTGATCGGGCGCTCTTCATATGTCAAATCAGACTCAAGTTGCACTTCTATTTCATTGATAGCTTCTTCGGGTACTCTGAGACATTTCTTGAGCTGGGATATATGACACACATCATGTACACCCGTTAAGCTTTCTGGTAAAGCTATACGATAAGCAACTGGTCCTCAGATCTCCACAATTTGAAAAGGTCCAATAAACTTGGGCGCTAACTTTCCTTTTACTCCAAAATGATGCACTCCTTTCATTGGAGAGACCTTGAGATACACAAAATCTCCCTTCTGAAAGGAAAGTGGTCGTCTTCTTTTATCTGAGTAGCTTTTCTGCCTTGACTGGGCTGTTTTCAAGTTGTTTTAAACCTGATGAACTATTTCTTTAGCTTCTTTTACCAGGTCAGGTCCAAAGATGGTCCTTTCTCCAGATTCTGACCAATTCAATGGTGTTCTGCACCTTCGTCCGTATAAGGCTGCAAATGGTGCCATCCGGATACTTGCTTGTAACTATTGTTATATGCAAACTCTGCCAAAGGCAAGCAGTCATCCCACCTCTTTGAATTGGTGAAAACATAAGCTCGAAGCATATCTTCTAGTATCTGATTAAAGTATCTGATTAACTCTTTCTGTCTGCCCTCCTGTCTGGGGGTGATAGGCTTAACTTCTGATCAGAGTAGTACCCAGCAACTTGTGCAACTGTTCCCAAAATCTTGAAACAAATTGAGAGCCTCTGTCAGACACAATAGTCTTAGGAATCCCATGCAAAGAGACTATCCGGGACAAATACAACTCTGCATACTTCTTGACTGCATATGCTACCTTCACTGGAATGAAGTGAGCTGTCTTGGTAAGCCGATCAACAATCACCCAAATGGAGTTATAACTTTTGGAGGTAGTAGGCAATCCTATGATGAAATCCATGGATGTGTCTTCCCATTTCCATCCCGGTATTGCTAATGGCTGCAATGATCCCGCAGACTTCAAATGGTCAGCTTTTACTTTACGATAAACATCACATTCCGAAACATACTTGGCAATTTCTCTTTTCATTCTGGTCCACCAGAATCTTTGCTTCAAGTCTTGATACATCTTATTGCTTCCAGGATGTAGTGTCAAACATGAAGTATGAGCTTCATCTAGAATATGTTTCTTCAACGGTTGTACTTTAGGTACCACTAATTTTCCATTAAACCACAAGATTCCTTCTGAGTCTTGTGTAAAACACTGGGCTTGACCC
Source organism: Alloteropsis semialata (assembly GCA_004135705.1). Taxonomy (NCBI): domain Eukaryota; kingdom Viridiplantae; phylum Streptophyta; class Magnoliopsida; order Poales; family Poaceae; genus Alloteropsis; species Alloteropsis semialata. The sequence continues at coordinate 6,557,072 of CM014276.1, read as the reverse complement.
AGTTGCAACTTCTCTCTAATGTGTTCCATACCTTTATTTTCCTTTTGAGCTTTCTTGATTTGGTCCATCAGAGTGGATGTAACACTGAGGTTATGCACAAACCCTTCTGGCACTATACTAAGATTTAACTTTTCCATCTCCAGACATAGGGTAGTATCTAGCTGCTTAGCAGTCATACATGTACACTGGGCCTTTCTACTCAGAGCACCAGCCACCACATTGGCTTTACCTGGATGATAGTGGATTTCCAAATCATAATCCTTTATCAATTCTAACCATCTTCTCTGTCTCATATTCAGATCTGCCTGGGTGAAGATGTACTTCAAACTCTTATGATCAGTATAAATATGACACACGCTACCAAGAAGATAGTGACTCCATATTTTCAAAGCATGAACCACAGCTGCTAACTCTAAGTCATGAGTTGGATAGTTCTCTTCGTGCTTCTTAAATTGTCTTGAGGCATATGCAATAACTCTTCCTTCTTGCATCAACATACACCCTAACCCAATCCTGGATGCATCACAATATACATCAAAAGGCTCTTCTAGATCTGGTTGAGCTAGGACTGGAGCTGTGGTGAGCAATTTTCTCAAAGTTGTGAAAGCTTCAGTACATTCTGGGGTCCACTTGAACTTGTTCTGGTTCTTCAAAAGTTCTGTCATTGGCTTGGCTATCTTGGAGAAATTAGGAATAAACCTCCGATAATAACCAACCAATCCTAGAAAGCTTCGGACTTGAAAGACAGATTTTGGGATCTTCCAATCCAAGGCTTCCTTGACCTTGTCAGGGTCTACAGCAACACCTTCTGCTGATAGAACATGACCCAGAAATGGAACTTCCTTTAGCCAAAAAGCACACTTACTAAGCTTGCCATACAACTGATGTTCCCTTAACCTCTGGAGAACAATCCGAAGATGTTCTGCATGCTCTTCTTCATTCTTGGAATAGATCAGGATATCATCAATGAACACTAATACAAATCTATCCAACTCCAGCATACACACTGAATTCATGAGATACATGAAGTATGCTGGGGCGTTGGTTAAACCAAAGGACATTACCAGATATTCATACAATCCATATCTGGTCGAAAACGCTGTTTTTGGTATATCTTCTGCCTTGATCTTGATTTGATGATACCCAGACCTCAAATCAATTTTGGAGAACACCTTGGCACCGGCCAACTGATCAAACAACAAGTCAATCCTTGAAAGAGGATACTTGTTCTTTATGGTGACTGCATTCAAAGGCCGATAATCTACACAAAGCCTCAAGCTCTTATCCTTCTTCTTGACAAACAAGGCTGGACAACCCCAAGGTGAAGAACTAGGTCGAATATAACCCTTATCTAACAACTCCTTCAACTGCACCTTCAACTCTGCTAACTCCTTAGGAGTCATCCTATAAGGGCGTTTAGAGATAGGGGTTGTACCTGGTTCAAGCTCTATAACAAACTCTACATCCCTGTCAGGTGGCATTCCCGGAAGGTCGTCAGGAAACACATCCGAAAACTCACATACCACCGGGATATTCTTCAAGTCAACTGCTTCAGTCTTATGGACTGACCCAACTGCAGTTTCCATATTGGGCAGACTAAGGGTACAAGATTCTCCCTCGGGAGTCTTCAGTTGAACACACCGATGAGGTACATCTAGAACTGCTTGGTAATGCCTCATCCAATTCATCCCCAGTATAACATCTAGCCCCTGATTTTCTAACACAATTAGGTTGGTAGGGAAAATCACCCTATTAAGCTCTAACTGAGCTTGATCAACCACCTGATTAGTTACTTGCTTGGCTCCAGGAGCATTAATAATATAACGGGTTCCTTGAACCTTAACATCTAGCTGATGTTTCAATGCAAAACTCCGACAGATGAAAGTATGAGATGCTCCAGAATCAAATAACACAAATGCCGGATGATGGTTGATAGTGAACATACCAGCAAGCATTGGCTCCTCATCAGGAATCTCCTCCACATTCAGATAGTTCACCCGTCCAGTGCGGGTATTCAGAAACTTCTTCCTCACAAACCTAGAACCTGCACCCTGAACTGGTGCAGAAGTAGCCGCTGGAGGCGTTGGAAGAGCTGGAACTGACTGATTGGCCTTAGGAAGGCGGCAATCTCGGGCAAAGTGCCCGGGCCTACCGCAATTGCAGCAGGGCTACTGGCCGGTGGATGCACGGTAGTTGCTGTTATTGGACCCCGCCAGACGAGGCACATTAGCTGGGGCACGGTCCACCCACTGTCGGTTCCTAAACTGCTGCTGCTGCTACTGTTGCTGAGGAGCTCGATACCCAGATCGAGCCGGAATGCGAAACACTGTCCGCACCCTCTGCGGTGGTGGTGGTGCACTGGAAGATCCACCAGGAGTAAACTTTCTCTTCTTCTTGGTATGCCTTCATCCTGTCCTCTGCTTGGATAGCCTGGCTTACCAGACAATTGAAATCTGGAAGATTGCAGATGGATAACTTGTGTTGCATTTTCAAACTTAACCCTCGATAATAGCAATCCTTTTTCTTTTCATCCGTATCCACAAACGGATGGGCATACTAAGCTAAGAAGTTGAAATCATTTGTATATTCCATTATTGACTTACTGCCTTGCTGAAGCTTCAGGAATTCTTCCATCTTCATTTTGAGCAGCCTGCTGGGAATATAGTATGCGCGGAAGGCAGTGCGGAACTCCTCCCACAACAGGACCTTCCCAACTGGCTGAGTGGCCATGAAGTTGGCCCACCAGGTCCCAGCAGGACCATGAAGCTGTTGGGACCGTACTCCACCTTCTGTGCTTCAGTTATACGAGGAATTAGGCGGAATTTTTGCTCCATGGTTCGAATCCACTCATCGGCTTCCAGTGGATGCTCGGGTTTCATGAACACCGGGGGATGAACGTCCATGAATCTTTGATAGTCCACCCCCTCTATAGGCTCAGGCTGCCTCCGAGATGAAGATCCCGCCATACTGTTGGCTATCATACTCATCAGCCTCGTGAGCTCATCATTGTTATTCACAAGATGTGCTATCACATCGTTTGGCAACTGGGGTCCCGACCCAGCTGGTGGGGTCGCCCCATTTCCTCCCGAACTATTTCCAGCTGGAGTCGAGGAAGACATTCTACAAAAGTACGAATGCTTGATTAAATGCTGATCTCAATTTGCTGGTACTTACAATAGTAAGGATACAACAATTGGAAAATAAAAGTACAACAAGCATTAGCATCCATTTCATACATCTTTGCTAAACTTGCATTAAAGGAAGAACTTAATACATCAAAGCTTAAGTAGCATGGTTCTCCTCACACCCATAATTATACAACCATTACAAACTTCAAAAGAAAAGTACAACCCTCGAGCTCTCTCAGCTCGGTTATTCTTAGTACTATTACACAGATTATTTACATGTGTACACTCACTCCCTTCAGACCTTCCTACTGGTTTCCATCGTCATCATGACCCAACTGGTGAAGCATCTCACAAATTTCGTCCTGGTTATCCCTCATCGGCCCAAACAAATTATCGTAGTTCATGTGGAAACCACCTGAAGTACCATAATCACCCCTGTATTCCTCAAAAGAGGTGACTGAATCCTCCAGGTAGGGCACAGAGGAATGGTTCTCTAAACTAATGGGCCAAGATGGTTCTTCGGGTACTTCCTCTTCCTCTTCCCCTTCCTCATCTGAATCATCTACTTCAAACCACTCACCCTCTCCAGGCAACTCAGGGTCCTCTTCAAACTCCTCAAAATTGTCCTCCTCCTGCTCAATACCTTGACCCTGCACTGGTGGCTGGGGTTGGGCTGCTGCTTGTGCTTCCTCTAAAGCAACCCTTAAAGCAGCTATCTCGTCAACGTGCTGCAGCCTTTCCTGCTGCAAGTTGTTGACATTGGTGTTGAGCATCTAAATTTGCTGATCATACTCTAAGGTCTGAGTATGATAGTAGTTCTGGGCGGACTGCATATTGTCCTCTAAAGTGTGGATTCGCCTTTTATACGAATCCTCCAACATCCCCACAGTCTCATTCCTAACATCCGCCTCATCCTGCTGGTGTTTTATTTGGGCCTCTAACTCTGCCTCACGCTTTAGGGATTGCTCATACACCTGTTCTCTCTCATGGTTCATATTATACAAGGCTTGCATATAGCTGGTGTTGGCATTCATATACTCATGGTATAGAGCCTTTGGAGTCTGGTGGATTTTTCTAACCCTAGATCCCCACAGATCATAGGGTCTCACTTCAGAGGGATAAAATCTAGAACTGGTTTGCCCAACCTCGGTGGTGTGTCCATCACAGAGCTCAGTGAGAGCCCTTGTGTGCTACCAGGTTGATAGTGTCAGACCTCTCTATACCCTGGGCATTAACTGCTTTAGGTGGCCATTCTGGGTGTTGTGGGTTTGGGGGTAGGTGTAGGTACATGTCACAAAAACTGTGTCCCCCAGTGAAAGTCTCCTTAGCCACATACTCCGGGTATTCCTCAAAACCCAACTGCTTCATGGTTCCCCAAAGCACCTGAGGAAAACCAGGTTTATCCTCACAAAATCCATGGGTCCAACCTTCCTCGTCTACCCACTGGGCTGCCATCTGTACAACAGATAGACAAAACCTTAAGCCAAGGTAAAACAAAAGGGTTTTTAAAAAACAGAAACTACCCCAAAACCCACGCAAAGGTATGCAATGCACATGCTCGATTCCTACGACCTGAAAGGAAACACACAACCTCTCGCATAAACACGGTGGCTTTTTCGTACATCTCTCAACTTATAATAATCTACCTATTCTAAGCGTAGCGAACGAAGTTAGGGTACCTGCAGAAGACCATACATTACCATTCACTATAGAAATGGCACCCATGCGTTCAACACTGCATGGACAGTGCTTCATATGTTTACACGTATTCACTTGTCCCGTACTCACCACCGTATGGTCGGCGTTTGCGTGCCCCATATCATTGCCATATGGGGTGCCCCTGAGTAGGCCACTCCTCAGGGTTAAGCGACCGTGATTAGTAAGATCACACGGCAGGAACTCCGCACTCCACATCAGGAGGCAGATGTCGACAAGCCTCAAAGACAAGCCCAATGGACTAGCCAATGGACAGGTCGCCCCCCAAACAATCAGTGAACGGGGCCCCTCACACAAGCAAGCTTGTGCAAGTCAGAGTCATAATATCATATTTTGCTGAATTTAACTTACCATCATACCTGATCGGAGGTGCGTCGTTACAGAATCGCAAGTTTAGCAAAAAGTAAATACACAACTCTAGAAGTTAGTTTACTAGGGCCACCTCATAATAACCTCATAACTATCCACTAGGGCACTCTAACTAGGTTCAACTCAACATCCGTGACGTCCCGAGGATATAAGCTCTGATACCAGCTGCGACGGAACACCCCTACTTAAACTGTCTCAGGTGTGATCTGTACATACTTGGGTCAGCATAAGTCTAGGGTTCCATCGAGTGTCTCCGAGATAACCCGAATCATTCACTATCAGCTGTCTCATCACAAATACTCAGGATCCCAACACCAAAGGACACATCACAGATTTTGCGTAGGCACAAATATATACAACACAGACAGGTAAGAGTTATACAAACCAGAGTAGCTCAATTTAAATATTACACACAGGTTCTAAGTTCAGCAACAGGTTAACAAGGTAATAAAACAAACTAACATCAGATCATGTCGTGCCCTGATATGTCTGAGTCCTCGGACCACCTCGGCGCCAGCACAAGCTACTCCTCAGGCTCAACTGCAACAAAGGGGTCAAAGAACCCTGAGTACAAAGATACTCAGCGAAACTTACCCGACAGACTAATCTAAAGGGATGACAAGGGCATGCCAGGCTTTGAAGTTAAACAGAGACAAACAGACGCTAACAAGGCATAGCTTAATGAGTTATTACTTTAATTGACAAATTTTAAACTGACAAGATATTACCCTATTCAGCTAGGTGAGCCAACCAATACTGCCAAACAATAGGATTAGCCAGGTATAGCAAGTATGAAAGCTAAACATTACATAAACATACAATAAATTATCTATCAGGATCAAGCATGTATCAAAACCGTGACACTCGGCGATTCGAATCGATTTCAAACCCTACAGGGGAAAACCTGGGACACACGCCGCGTGCGCACCCCCGGAAGGCCACACAAAGCTACTTTTCCCGCTGCGGCCACCATTGCCTGAACTGTGCCCACATAGCCCAGGGTTGCATCCCCAATCCCTACACATTGCCCGAGCAAAGGCATGTGGGTTACTGACTACGACCCCACCCACATTCCTCGCCAGACATGGTGAGTCACAGTTTAACCGTTAGTACCACAGTAGTACATCAGTTTCCCGACTCCCTATACCAGTATGTGCCCAGTACGTTCAAAGCTTGACCACAGGCAGACCACAGCAACTCCTACACTTATCAAGTGGGCAGGACCAACTCAACATTACCAAAGCGTCCAACATATCTCTTTATCACCATCTATATGTCCTGCCCAACACTTTCAAAGACTTACTAAACAAATTATAGCTCTCTAAGCCAACACTACCTATTGTGCAGGTGATCGGGATAACACCTGACTTTACTACTGTGAGCAGGTCTAAGCAGCTCTACTCTATCTTTTTGAAAAGGTGGCAGAGATGCTCTAAACAAGGATGGATTATGCATTAAAATAGGATTCACTCTACCCTAATCTAATGCACAAACATAGGCTCAATCATAACAATAGTAGTCAAGTTAGTACTGGGACAGGTATGCTCCGGGGCTTGCCTGGCTCACAGATCTCCGGCTCTGCAGCAACAGGGGCTTCCGGAGCTTGCGGAACGGCTTCGGTCTCTGCCTCGAACACCGCCTCGTCCCCTTCTTGAACGTCGTCGGGGACCTCCACCAGCTCAGGCTGCAACGGGTCCTGGTCTACACGAGATGATGCAAAACATGGAAAATTAAATTAGAGACCCTTAACCACCCTAAAATTTAGTAAAACACCTAATTAGTATAAAGGAATTAATTAACTTATTCAAGGATTATAAATAAGAGAATAACTAATAAAAACCTATTTTTCTAATTAAACAAACCCTTAAACCCATTCTAAAACCAAGAGTAATAATTATAGAAGCATCTAATATACTATGTAATGATCTAGATGCAAAAAGCAAAATGCAACTACTGCAACAAAATTTATTTCATTGATTTTAGAGCTTCCTACAAAAAGATATGAAATTCTAAATATTATTCCTATTGAAATGCATTTCTAAAAACCTAAAAACCGATTAAAACCTAAAACTCCCTGATTTTGCAGAAACCCCCCTGGCCCTATCCTTAATCAAACCCGCAGTCTTTCTTCTCCTCTAATGGGCCGGCCTGGTTCGGCCCACTTCTCCCTTTCCATTTTCTTTCTTTTCTTTTCCCCTGCCGGACCAGCTCGGCCCACTTCTCTCCTTCCTCTCTTACTCGGCCGGCAAATGGGCCCGGCCCAGCACTGCTATTCCCCTCTCGTCCTCCACGCTCAGGCGCACGCACGCTCGTGCGCTCACGCCTGGACGACCGGTCCCGGCGTCCTGGCCAGCGACGGCAAACGGCCACGACGCGGCAACCACCTCAACAAGCACCACGAGTCCACACGTTCTAGACCATTGTGGGCTCGTCCCTGGCCAAACCCCCAACTGGGATGATCAGAACCATGGGAAGACACTCGCGGCGGCGGCGGCTCACGGTCACGGCGGCGACGCTCCGCGCACCCCTCAAGAACCTCTCCCAGGGCAACAAATGGCTCCACCAGACTCTACACCACCTAGGACACGTTGTGCTCTCGCTAAAACCACTTCTAGAGGACAGGCCCCTCGATCTCTCCCTTGTGGCGGCCGGTGCTACGGCGTTCCCGCTGAGTCAGCCATGGACCAGAGCAACAAACCACATGGTAAGCATCACGGGAACCTCAGGAACACAGCTACAGGGTTGGTAGGTGACAAGAGCGGCCGGGAGATGCAGCTCACCGTGGGCTTGAACGATGGCGACGGCGCGGTTGGACAAGGACGGCAAACATCGGTGCACAGCGCGTTGCGGGCGAGTTCAGATGGGTCAGGGAGGTGGCTAGGGTTGTTCTTGGACGATGGTGAAGAGGAAGCAAGCGATGGCACTGCGACGGTGGCGAAGAACGGTGGCGGGTGACTGCGAAGGCAGAGAACGGCGGCGAAACAAAATGCGAGGGAAAAGACGAGGTCACTGCGGCTTGAGCCTAACTCCACTCCTCCACCCGCGGCGAGCGGCGCCGAGCCAGCAGCTGCTTGCCGCCTAACGTTGGCTCCTGCCCACGCCGGCGCGTGGCATCGGGCTTGGCTCGGCGGCAAGCAGGTGAGTGGCACCGCTGCCGAGCCGGCCAGCCTCAACTGTCTGCCTCTAAACTCTCTCCCAACCTTCCTCCTTAGCTCTCGAATTTCTCTCAAATCCAAATACAAACTTTCTTTGATCCAAATACCAAAAGTGTAGCCACCACTTGGTTCTCCAAGAACTCTATAAACACTTAAAGCTAAAACTCAACAGATTAGAAGATTCAGGGCTTTGAACATCAGCCCGATAACGACTTAACTGAACTTGACCTTTTCTGAACTCGTCCAGGCCTGTAACTTAACACGACTTGTTCTTCAAAAGTTATATGTAAACTCTTTGAGCTCAAAGCATGAAAGTTGTAACCCAAACATTGGACTTCATTTATATGACTTTAATCTATATCTCAACGGATTTTGAGATACGGGCCACTGAATATCGGGCCCCAAACTCGGCACTTGCTGAATCTCGTGAAAACCAGCGGATTCAGATCAATTTTTCTTCATATTTTGAATGTAAACTTTCAAAACTTCAAATACAAAAGTTGTAGCATGTATATAGACCTTCACTTTCTCCAATATGGCCTTGAGCTGATTCTGCCTAGATTAGGAGGTATGCTGCCCTGAACCTGACCCTTTTCAATCGCCCGTTTTCAGAAAAAGTGCAGTTAACTCCCTTTTGAACCAGCTACCTTCAAGCCACTTTTTCTCCATATTTCACATGTAAACTTTTAAAACTCTCAATGTAACTCTTGTTGCTGGTACATCAAACTTCAATTTCTCTTATACGCTTGTTTGCTGATTCGGCTTAGATTGAAAACTACAAGACCTTGAATTTGATCCCAAAATTCCAAATCAAACACTTCTTCCAATAATCTTAATCCTTTTCTATCTTTTAATCTAACCTCAGTAATCTCTGATTATCCCTTAATGACTTTGAAAGATTTCCAAAACACAGCATTTAAAAGTTTCACTAACACAGAGTGTTACAGCGGTGAGGATTGTGCCTTTGTACCTTCCTGTCATGAAGGTCCCATCAATGCATATGACTGGCCTACAGTGTTGGAAAGCCTTAATGCACGGCCCCAATGCCAGGAATCCCCGCTGCAGCACTTGCTTTCCTGGCCTCAAGACAGAGGGGAAAGTCTTAAGGTCATAGAAGCTCCCTTCATTTCGCTGGCATATGGCGTGGAGCAAAACAGGAAGGTTGTCATAGGATGCTTCATAAATGCCCCACTTCATCTCGAATACCTTCTGTCTCGCTCTATATGCCTTGTCGTAGCTAATTTTGTACTTGAATTTCTCCTCGATGGTACATATTATAGACTTGGGCTCATAGCTTGGATTGTCAATGATCTGTGCATATATGAAGTTAGCCACAAAACCGGATGTGAGGTTTCGGTGGTTTGTGTCCAACTGCTCAAGCACACAGGTGTGATCCTCGATTCTGCTCACCTCCCAGTAAGTCCTCCACTTACCACAGAAAGCGTGAACCTTAAAAGAACACCTTTCTGTGATGCAGCTTATGTCATAGACTTTTTTACTGCTCTTAAGAACCCTAAACTCCCTTTGCAAATACAAAGTGGACCACTGTTTTAGTGCATCCTTCATTTCTTCAGCTCTTGTAGCACGAACCGACGCAAACCTCGTTGCACCTGTACTCCCAGGGGACTTGTTTGCCTTCATTTACCGTAAGCTGTGAGAAGTCATAGTTGTCCCAGTTTCTTGGCACTTGCAACCCCTCGTCGTCGTCGTCATTGAAAGGACCTTGATGTCGCCTAGAGGGGGGGTGAATAGGCGAGACCTAAAAATATTGCCACTTAAAACAAATTTATTAGTGACAATTGGGTATTCTAAATACCACTTTTAGAAGTTCAGTAAATAAACTTCTAAAAGGGTCTTTAGAATCTCCAAATAAAAGAATAGCACGCCTAACGCAGCGGATATAGAGCACTGCCACCAAAACCGGTACCACCGGTTTTTCAAAACCGGTTCCACCGGTTTTGCCCGGGCAGTGAACCCCCAAATTAGATAGAATATGTTAGGGAGCTCAGAATCAAACCAAACTTGGAGATGATGATTGAAATGTCTTTCTAATGTGTATCTCCAAGTCCCTGCACTCAAAAACACAAATACAACGATATCGAGCAATTTCTCCAATTTGCAATATAAACACAAAGAGGCTCAAACCAGCGGGGAGACACAAGATTTGTTTCCCGAAGTTCGGATTCACCGCTTGCACTAAGCAGCCACACGGCACGGCGAATCCTACTCTCCGTTGAGGAAGCTCATACGACCACACTAGGTCAAGCTATTTCCTCCTTCCACTAGTTTGCTTCTTCCCTTTCGGAGGCGAAGCACGACCTGCACAAACTTCCCGCAGCTCACCACACCTTGGTAGCTCACGGGCAACACCTAGCCGTCTAGGAGCGGAGCTCCAAGAGTAACAAATGAATCACAAAAGCTTGATGAAGTCCAACAGTGCTCAAGGTGCTTTTGGTGCTCTCAAACTTCACACAATGGCTGCTCTCTCTACTACCCAACACAAAGGATATCACAATTGCAAGCTACCTCACAAAGAGGGGTTGGGGAGAGCAAATATGGCTTTGGCTTGGCAAGGAAGAGCAGGGAAGCACTATAGCAACCTCAGGAACAGCAGCTTGCCACTGTGGAGGTCGTGGGGTATAAATACTCCACTCCTCAAAAACTAGCCGTTACAGACCCAGTGAAAACCGGTGCCACCGGAATTCAAACCAACTAGCCGTTGGAGAATTCTGACACAAAACCGGTGCCACCGGTTTCCCAAAACCGGTGCCACCGGTTTTGCCCTGGCAAAACCAGTAAATGTGTACGTGAGGGTTTTGTGTCTCTCAACAACTCACATGGGTTTCTTGAGCACTTAGACAATTTCAAGACTACATGTGATGCATCCCTCTTGATAGTACGGCATACCTATACTCAAGATCAAATATAAATACTATTGATACACTTGAGCTTCATCACTTTGAACCATGCCATACTTCTTCAATATATCCGCTTGAGAGTTGCATCCAACTTGTCTTCTTTGAATTGAGCACTTCAACCTTGAGCTAGTGACTTGAACTATTGTCTTTGAATGAAATCCACTTCTAGTTCAATTCACCTTTTCACAACTTACTTCTAGAAAGATTGATACTTGCCAATATGAACACCACATGTGACCAAGATTCATCAAGTTGAAATCCAAAGAAAGTTTCGTCACCCTAGCAAAGATACATGACTCAAGTCCGCAACTTGATCACACATTGCTTAGTACCTCGAAACACTATCCCGAATTCCACCTCTTCATCCTTGCATCATATATAGCTTCACACTAGTTTGTATCAACAATAAAAACCAATTCTTGATATGCAATATATTCACTTCACTTTGACCCTTCGTTTCTATCAAAGTCATCTTGTCTTGTTGGTCATTTCTTGATATGCAATATATCCATTTCAATTTGACCTTTCATTTCTATCAAAGTCATCATGTCTTGTTTGCAAGTCATTCTTCAAATATAGACCAAGAATAAACCATATCACCATGTCTCTTGTCCATTCAACCAAACTTGCTTTATGCAACATTTTAATCTAACATGATCTAAGATATCCCATATCAATATAAACAAGCTTTCATCAATTAAGAGACCAATATATCACATATGTCATTATGTCTCTTTCTTTATTGCACCATAGCTTGCCATTTTTCATATTCATATATAATGGGAACAACCACTTAATTTATTTATGTCAACATGAGCCATTCACATTGAATTCAACCAATGACCAATAGTGAATCATCAATTATACAATTTTAATCCCTGCAAATTATCTTTGACAAACACGTTAGTTCTTTAATCGTTTTGTCATTCAATTCACCAAAACCCACAAGGGAGCCTAGATGCACTTTCAATCTCCCCTTTTTGGTGATTGATGACAATTCGATTAAAGCTCACAATAGATATATCAATAAAGCTTTTGAATGTTCAGATTTAGTTTGAGCTCCCCCTCAATATGTGCTTTGAATGAAATTCAATAACTTGGCCTAAAATGCCAATTTGCACAAATTCAAGAAACCATGGAGCTCCCCCTAAATCTCAACATCCGTGGGGTGCAAAACATGTGTGTGAACAGTTTAAAACGTGATGCATGCAGCACTAATTGATAAAGCAAAGAACCAGTGCTTCCCAGACAAAAACCGGTGCCACCGGTTTTCACAAACCGGTTCCACCGGAAAATTTCTGGAAAGCACAGACATACACCAGACAATGAGCATTTATTGAGCAAATGAATCTAAATAGAATTTAAACAAGTTCCACACACATAAAAGAGTTCAACACACAGAATAGCACTCATTACAAATGTTCTCAAGTCCAAAAGAGCTAAGATAGATTTATTACACGGCCTGTTGCATTCAACAGCCAAAACCGGTTCCACCGGTTTTGGAAAACCGGTGCCACCGGTTTTGCGCAGACAGACAGCCAGCAGAACAGATCGGCATCGCTTTAATCGCTCCATTTTCTCCCCCTTTGTCATCCATCACCAACAAAGGTCCTGGGGGAACTCCTGCTGTCCCTACTCATCATCTTCCTCATCATCATCTTGTCCTTGGGCTTGAGTTGGTGGAATAAGTGGAGGTTGAGGTGCAAATTGAGTTGGAGGAAATGTACCAACATATGGATTGACATGGCCAAAAATCCCTCCAAAAATATCACCTTGAGCAGATCCTGAACCCCCAGCTGCATAAGGATCAATCTGTGGCATATTAGAAGAACCACCTTGCCCTTGAGTGCCCACAAATGGCACCTCAGAAAAAGAAGCCCCACCACTTTGCATGCCTCCATAGGATGGATTATAGTATGAGTCACCTATGGATCGATCCCAATAATCCTTTTGAGTCACCGGATCCACCTCTTGAGATCTAGTCCAAATTTGATCAAATCTGTCGAGGTTGTACTCGTCAGATATTTGTCCGGCAGACACCCCGCTTTGTGCGAAGATTGATCACAGTGATGAACAGAAAGACACGGGATTTTTATACTGGTTCGGGCCCTCGAGATCGAGTAATAACCCTACGTCCAGTTGCTGCTTGTATTATTTCGTCGAGTACAGATTACAATGCGTAATGAGTACCCTCGGGTGGTTTGTGGAATACAAACTTGGATGTTCAATACCCTCTACACACAGGACCCCGCTATTTATACCCAGGGAGACGTGCCTTACAAGACAAAACAGACCTAAACCTAGTAGGACTCGAACTGTCTTCGGGCTTCCCTCCTGCGATCTGGTTGTCGTGTCTTGTTCGGAGTCTTGGTCGTCTTGGAGTCGGTAGTCGGCAATCCTTGTGGTCGGGTACCCTGGTATTATGGCCTCAACAGTAGCCCCCGAGCTTATCTTGTTCAGAAAAGGTTGATTGTTCAATAGTCTTCGGGTCTTTTTGCTCTTCGGGCGATTTCTGGATATGAGAATATCTCGTCAATCATGAGAGCCAGAAAAGTTCCCGAACTCTTGAATGTGGA
>CM014276.1:6524194-6539676 GCA_004135705.1 Alloteropsis semialata | reverse complement strand
AACCTGTGCCCTGCAATGAAGATATGAAGGATAGGTAGTATATGGTGTAGCAAACACTAATTCTGGAGAAAAACATTCGGCGTTGTATGTAATAGAATTTCTACTTCCAACTCTTTAAGTCTATTAATTTCCTCGGGTAGTTATCCTGTTACGTTTATGCACCTGATCCCCGATAGCCATAGTCCGTAGCGCAGGGAGCTGGGCCGCATGCACGCGTAGGAGCGTAGGCGTACGGAAGAGTCGAGGCTTCACGGATTAAGGCGTGTGCTTCCCAAGTACTTTAGCGACTCGTACAAGAGTGGAAATAAACAATGGAGAAAAATGCTATATGTGCGTCCGTTGGTTGTTGCCCGACTGCTTGTGTAGCGCTCGGGCTGTATAAGCAGTCGGGAACAAACCAAGGGTAGTCGGCGATGATCATGGAGACTTGTATATGGAGATACGCGGTGACCGAAAAATATTATGAAAGTATTAGAGTATGACTTAGCTTGATTCGTGTCCGAGGCAGAGAATCGGCATGTTGTCCTTACTTTTAGTCGCGGCCGAGTAGCCGAAGTCGTCGCCGGCAGGTCGGCGCAACGCCGCAGCGGCATATGCGAATTGGTGTAGCAGCCCGAGTGCACATGCGTGTGACACCGGTCCGTCGCCTGTCACCGAGTCGTTGTAAGTCGTTGTGTCTGGCAGAGTTGCCGAGGACAGGCGGCCTCGGCAATCCATCCATGCTTACACGTAAACAAAGGCATACGCAGATTAGTGAATAATCATTAAAGATTTCGAGCCCTTCCCTTGCGTGCATGCGTGTGTACGCCCATGGCAGCTTAGGTCGTGTCCACCATGCATGCATATTCGAAAGAGATAAAAAATAATGATTAGGCAAAGAATAAACAAGGCACATGGCATATCCATCGGATCTGATATGGGAGAAAGACAGGAAAGAAACTTCCTTGCATGCTTGGGCAGTTGATGTAATTCGTTTCACGTTGCCGATTGCCGAGTAGTGTCCGATTCAAAAGTTTGAACCGTCCGTACGCTGTGACTTGGTCTGCGTGCAGGATGCGAAAATCGCCGCCAAGTTGCCGTCGGAGTCGCGGCTGCGGCTGGGCCGGCTGCGATCTGAACCCGCGACACTGCTTCGCCTCCGCACCTGTCGCCGGCGCCGATGGTGTGCGCGTGTGCTCGTTTTTTACGATTATAGATCCAATCGGGGCGAAGGAACACTTGAGCGGCGAACTCGGCAACAGGTTGGAGAAACTCGCCGAGTCGAAGATTGGTCTTCCTGGACACCGTGACGGCGCCCGACGAAGCTTCTGCTGATGTTGATGATTTCTGCCATTGGAGCTGTGGGTGACGAGTCGGCGAGCGGCGTGGCGGAGTTGTCGACGCCGACGGCGCGCGGACGGACGGCTCCACCGATGGCCAGGGTTGTAGCCAGGAACTCGGCCATCGTCTCATGCTCACGTACATGTAAATAACAGATCGAGATTATTAGAAAGTAATAACGAGACGTTCCATACATGCTTGTACACGAAACGGGGAGAGATGAATAAGATTAGAATAATCTAAAAATAAAATACAAAGGAATCTTCCCTGTAGCTTGTAAGCTTGCCGTGTAGTTTTTGATCGGCACCCCCCGAGTAGTCGTCCCGGCGCCAGCCCCCGAGCGTGAGGGCCGAGGCGTGCCGAGTACTCGTCCATACCCTGCAGCGAAAACACAGTGCGACGGCAGTATATGATGCAATAAA
Organism: Alloteropsis semialata; assembly: GCA_004135705.1. NCBI lineage: Eukaryota > Viridiplantae > Streptophyta > Magnoliopsida > Poales > Poaceae > Alloteropsis > Alloteropsis semialata. The sequence continues at coordinate 6,537,934 of CM014276.1, read as the reverse complement.
ATGCAAATCCGAGAAAAAAAAGCATTCGGCAATGTATGAAAACGATTCCTGCTTCTAGCTTTTTAAGTCTATTAATTTCTCCAGGTAGTTAGCCTGTTACATTTATGCACCTGATCCCCGATAGCCATAGTCCGTAGCGCAGGAAGCTGGGCCGCATGCACGCGTAGGAGCGTAGGCGTACGGAAGAGTCGAGGCTTCACGGATTAAGGCGCGTGCTCCTCGAGTACTTTAGCGACTTGTATAAAAGCCTACGGAGTTGCAGTCTTGACAGACCAGGCTGTATAAGCAGTCGGAGTGTGACGTAGATGCTCGGCGAAAGTTATGGAGACATAAGAGAGCGGAGGCGTATGGAGATATACGGAAGCCGTAAAATATTCAATTAAAAATAATACTTAGCTTTGATTCCTGTTCGAGTGGAAGAATCGAGCTCTCGCATGGGCCTCATATCCGAGTGCACGAGGTTGTCGATGAAGTCGGCCTGCCGAGCGATCGCCGTGATCGGCTAGTTGTTGATCGTACGGGCTGGCCCCGACTAGAAACCGGGTCAAAGCAACGGAAGTCATCGCCGGTAGGTCGAGCGGCGGTGCAGCAGCCCTGACTCCTGCATGTGGACGCCTTGCCTTGGTGGACGGTGCCCAACGGCGGGCAGCACTCGTTCAGAGGGCGAGGTCCACACGTACTCTCCCTTCCATGCATGCACATGAGCATCGTGGAGCCATGGAGGTGATGTCGTACCCGACTTGCATGCGCAATTAGAAGTAAGATGGATTAGTAATTCTTATTAAGTCAGGAATAAAATAGGGCATATACTGATTAGATCGGATGTAGAAGAAAAACGAAAAGGAATCTTTCCTGTATGCAAGCCGCAGTTGACGCTAATCCGTCGTGTACTCATGATGCCGGCGATCAGCGCAAGGCAGTTTTCTGCCTCCCGCGTGTAGCACCAAAGGGCGAAGGCCAATGGTGACGGCTCCCGTTGACACGGGCGGTGGGCCGGGTTCGCACGAGGCTTCTGGTTGCTTCACCGCCGCGCAACGAGAGTACTCGGTCACGTGTCTTGGCTCGGTAGTCCGTGTTGCCGCCATAGTAGATCGATCCGACAAATCGGAGTCAGCCGCGACGACATGCAGCAGGAGACAGAGGGCACGCCCAGTAGCGCCGCCGCAGATGGAATTTTTTCCTCGTAGATCTGCCATCGAGCTTGTAGATTGATCTCGTCGATCTCTCCCTACCTGGCGCGCCAACTGTCGGATTTTTGGACCCGGCAGTCCACACAGGGTAGCCTACGTGGTTGATTTGTCGAGGGACAGATCGAGGATCACAAGTCGATGGTAACACAAGACGCAAGGATTGAACAGGTTCGGGCCGTCAAGATGACGTAATACCCTACGTCCTGTGTTGGGTGTATGGATTGCTGTGTATGAAGTTCCTGAAGGATCTCCGTAGTTGGGTTCTGTCCTAGGTTGAATGATTGCTCGTGTTTCGGAGGGGGGTCCCAAGGCACCTTATATAGTCCGGTTGCCTTGAGTTACAAGTCGGCTAGAGATCATAACCTACCCGAAATACAAGGATTCGATCCTATAACGATTACAGATATCTTTCCCTAGAATTCCGGCTAGCTTATCTTGATCTCCGATCTTCTTGCGTGATACGCCGCCTGCTTCCTTGCCGCGCGCGCCGTCGCAGTCATCCAGTTCGCCCGACTGGTGGGCCTCCCGAGTGGTGGGCCACCCAGTCTGATAAACCAGCCCAATAGCACTCGGATTGGGCCGCCCCCTGCTGGTTGGGCCAATCCGCCTTCTGGGTACCCCCGGGGGTCTATCCCCGACACTAACCCTAGTTTTTCTTTTTTCTGATTTAGAATGCAATTTTCAACTCAATTTCGCCTTATATAAGCGACAGCGACCTGACCATCGAATCATTCGGCGGTAGGGGCTGCCGCCGTGGATCCGACGGCGGGAAGGCTTCCCGCCGGATCAAACGGCGCGGCAAGGGCCGGCCTCCCCCTACCGCCCAATGATCTGGCCGTTAGGAGGGCCGAGCCCAAGTGCCGACACCTACCGCCAAACCATTCGGCGGTTAGGTTCCGCCTACAGAGGAAATTTATATTTTTAAATTCAATAGCTAATTCATACGGCGGTATTTGAAACCACCGTATGATCTGGCGGTTACAAGCTCTTAACCACCGTATCATACGGCGGCAGGTGCTGTCACCCGTCTGTTTTTTTTTTTGAAAAATCGTAAAAAAAAATCGAAAACAATGCAAGTTTTAGGTGGGCTCGGCCCATCTACCTCTTCAGTTCCGGCCCATCTACCATACCACTTCATTACCGGACTCTCCCATACGGCCATACCCTTCCCCTCCTGCTCTGCAGCCCTGCGTCTCCATCTCTCCATCCATCGCCGGCGGCGAGCAAGGAGCCAACGACCAAGTGGGCGAGCGGCAAGCAGGAGACCAGTGAGTACCTCTCCCCTCGATCCGTGCCCATCCCTTCGCGTCCGTCGTTCGGTTTTGATCTGCCTATTTCTGGTGTGCTATGGTAACGCGATCCACCCTAGGGTTCGCGATCGGATTTGGTTCATTAGGTTGGGTGTGGATCTGGGCTGGCCTAGGCTCATCCGATCGATGACCACGGATGTCTGTGGTAGCTAGGAGCGATTTCAATCGCTTTTTGTTTCACGCTGTCGTAAGAGTAATCCCTTGTTGTTTTGACAAATCTGATCGGTGGCGTTGGATGTTGTTGGTAAAGTTGTGTCGTTTCTAGAGAAAATTTCTGGCGCAAAAGATGCCTCACCATGCCCAGGGTCTCGAATCACATCTTAGGGTATTGGAGGAATGGCTATATGTGTGAATTGTCTGTTAAATATTTTAATTGTTATTACCATGGAGGCAATCAGTTTGATTAACACCATGCATGGTGATGAGTCTCTGATAAAATACTAAACCAGTATTGTCCACTATGTAACCGTCTACAAATCCCTACCCACTACTGCAGTTAATCAATGATCATTGAGGGGCGATGAAATGTAGCACCCAGCTCTGAGTTGTTTGTCAGTTGTGAATGCAGCACCTGAAGAAATTTGTTCATTCATATATTTGTGCACCTTATGTTCTCGGCTTTAGCGGATAAGAAAACTGAAGAATCTTTGTTTCCTGTCTTTGAGCTGTTAGACTTACCCTTGAAGTTAGGCAATATAGCTATGTGATGTCCTACGGTTTAAGATTGAGTGCTTATCAAGATGTAATGAAAACTGAGCACTCTGATATGCAGCTACAGAGAACTGCAGGCCTAAAACTTAGTATTTGTTAATAGCCTAGTAGCCTGGTAGAAATTGGGGGTGGGATTGTCGAAGTAATTATAATCATGAGATTACACACACTGGGCAAATTGAGAATCATGGGATTAACAACTTCTGCCACAGATGAATTTGCAAACTTGTACTTAAAGTAATACCAAATGAATGAAAAATAGTATAACATAGTTGTGGTTAGAAATAGTTTTTTTTTTCTTGAATACGCAGGAGAGCTGCGTATCTTTGTATTAAGAGAGAGAACAATCGGTCCCTTACAAGCAGCGCCACCTCACTCCGGACCGAGCTGTGAGGGGCTGAGTTTACATCAAGTTGTACTTAATAGAAAAAACCACAAGAGAAGAGCATGACCTAAAGAAGACTAAAGACTAAGCACTAGCCTAGCCCAATAGCATGACCAGCACTCAAGGAGCTAAGGCTCCGAGCCCCTGCAAGACACCATAAATGGTATTCATCCTTGAAGGCCTGAAACAAGACAGCCAAGCTCGGACTGGTACCATCAAATACACACGCGTTCCTGTGTTTCCAAAGAAACCATGCACCCATCACGACCAACGTGTTTCCTGTGGTTAGAAATAGTGGTTTCACAAATTTACTGTTTTGGTAATTGGTATTAACTCTTTCATCCAATGCTAAAGTGTAGTAACTGTAAATAATCTAGCAGCATTAACATATAAATCTTCCATAACTTGCATGCCTGCAACAGCAATGTAGTTGTTGACGCAAAAAACCCGGCTGGTGGATTTCCATGCATGCAACACGAAGGCCTGGGAGATTTGCTTAACTCCGGCGCAGGTCCTGTATCTTGAAATTCGGGGCGTGCCAGTCAGTTTGACCATTCAACTGACAAGGAGCATGATCGATATCATATAGCGAGCCGGCCATGCCTTTGCAGAATATAACCAGTACAGAATAAGGCCGATACGCTGTTCATCGTCTTAACTGCTTGATCATCATCTCTAATACATCTGCTAGCTTTCCGATCTCTCATAGCTGTTGAAGAATCAGATTAATTCACATGGCGTAGATCTAAATCAATCTAGCAACCTCAAACAACCGAATAAGCTGCCTTCAAATAACCAAGATAAATCTAGCTCCGACGTAGGGAATCTAGATCAAACCCGAAAGCTCGAAGAACAACCCAATAAACGATTAATCACTGAATAACCAAGAGAAACCCAGCTCCGACGTAGGGAATCTAAACCAATCTTGGCAATCCAAAGATAAATCGGTGGCACCATTGCCTCACGTAATTGCTCGCAGATATAATAAAGACAGCTCTCCCGCAGCTAATCTTGATGCAATCATAATAACAGATCGGCTTTGCCCGTTGCAATATATTCAATAAGCTGTGAGAGCCGATATGTTGTCCCTCCTGCCTAATCTCTTGGACAGGAAGCTCGCAATGATAATCATCCTGATAGAACAGTAACAAGATCGTTCCAATATTCACAGTTGTTGAAGAAACAGATTGACTCACATGGCGTAGATCTAAACCAATCTAGCAACTCCGAGCAACAGCATAAGCTGCCTTCTAATAATCAAGAAGGATCTAGCTCCGACGTAGGGAATCTAGATCAAACCCGATATTCAAAGAACAACCAGATTAAGTCTATAAAGATGAATCGGACCTGGAACGATATTGTCAGCTCAAATCGGACTAAACCAATGCTCATAGCTGTTTGAAGAGTCAGATCAATTCACATGGCGCAGATCTAAATCAATCTAGAAACTCCAAACAACCGCATAAGCTGCCTTCTAATAATCAAGATAAATCTAGCTCCGACGTAGGGAATCTAGACCAAACCCGAAAACTCGAAGAACAGCCCGTCAGTAACAGATCGGCTATTATATTGAATAAGCAAAGTAAAGCCGACATGTTACGTTGAACAGCATAAACGAGAAAGGGCGATGCGCCTCAATTCAAAGCGTACGCTAATTCGGTAGTTGAACCATCCAAACGAGAAGAGGGCGATGCGCCTCAGATCAAAGCTTGGATCGATCCGGGTGACGGAACTCGCGGCAGGCTGGAGATCGAAGACTGATGCAGCCCAGCTTGCTGAAGAACTCGTCGATAAGCTACATGGTTCCTAAGGTTTTGGCGTGATGCCAGTTTGTGTATTGATCGAGAGATAAAAACTTACAAGCTGCCAAGACCCTTTATATTTATAGGGCTGCTGGACTTTCCCCTGAAGCTGCGTACAAAATCTTAACCTTGATCTAATCCAACTCTATCTCTAAATTACTAAACAGAATAATATTATCTTATTCGGCCGAGCCTACACGTAACAAATATTACTCCCGCTAATAGACGTAACCACGTAGGACTATTGTAAATAAAATATTGCGGCCACATTGCTAATCACTAGATAGGAAAATCTTCTACGCATCCTCCTTGCAAATATGGTTATTTCCTTCACGTGCTGTTTCCAACCATATATCAAGATATATGGCAGTATAATTTCCTTGCGTAGCCGGCCAGATACCATTAAAATATTTCTTTCCTCAATTGTGCAACAAGCCACGGACTACTATTTTTCAAAGTACTGCAGACCCAAGCATGCTAATTGCTTTGCCATATTTCCATGTATGCCTCCTTCGTGTTTTCCTTAATATTTCTCCTGAAACCCGCAGCTTCCGTCTTGATTTTCCTTAGATTTATCGGCTTTATTTTAGGGACTCCTCTGGCCATAAAATTACCAAATTTCGGTGTTAACACAGGCCCCCCCAGTTCGAAGTATGAATTCTTCATGCTTCGAATTATTTATTCTTCCAGCCGATAAACTTTTCTTCCAGGCGATATAATCTTTTATTTGACAAAAATAAACTGATCGGACCTCATGTTGCCATGGGACCTTCAAAATCCAAATCATCGGGCTCGCAAGTTATATCATCAGACCTCCATCGACTCCTCCATCGGCTATTTTTTCTTTCTTTTCTTTTTTATCTTCATCGGCTTTCCAGCATCATAGTAATATATGGGCCATTAATCAGCCGATTGGTCTCGATTACCGACTTCCTGATATGCTTGACTTATTAGAGCCGAGAGCTAATCGGCTGTCGGATATAAAGAGTAACTGGTCCGATGCACTGGTATGCACTGGTCCCATCGTGGTGTGCTGACCATCGGACTCAATTAATGCCTTGCTTCTGCTTTGAGTGCCGATGCCCCCCCCTAGTACATAATCAGAATTGGCCTTTTGAACGAAACAAGTATGGACATCAGCTTGATGGCTTGACGATTGCATGTCATCGGACCCCGGGTTATCGGACCTTCATCAGATTCCAAGCTGCACCATCGGACCTTCATCGATAGCCTCTGTTGTTGCCGATAGCCAGTAATACTTGACTAGGACTGATGTACCTTCTGGCCGATGACGAGCGGTAGACTAGAGCCTGGTCCGATCGAACCTCATCTGTAAGCCAATGTCGTCAGTACCTTGATCGGACACCCCGGTATCAGCTTTCCCGTACAAAAACAGCCGATAAACAAGAACGGTTCTCAAATACGTCCGATGATGGGTAATATCAGCCATAGTATTGCTTTTATCCTTCCAATACATATCAGAAAATCAATTGTAGCCTTCCGTGACAAAAGCAAGTAATTTGCTGATTAATTACACTCCTCCTTTGGACAAAACAGTACCGGCCTGAATGAAAAACTTTCATTGCAGCATAGGAATTATCCCACGGCCGACTCTTCTTTTTCCTCCTGATGAATTGATATATTCCACTAGCTGATAGCCAACACATCCTTTTAATTAATATCTTCATCGCTGATCATGGGCCGATAAATCCCTGTAATTCACCAGCAGGTTCACATACACAGTCGTTGAATTACTCATACGGCCGATCATCTAGTTGCCGACCAGGTTTCTTTGGCTGACGACGCACGCAAATTCAATCAGACTAATCGAACCTTTAGTTGACGAGCGCATATTAACCAAATTCAATCGGACCATCTATCGGCCGAAAAATCATCAACTTGATTAACCCCGCCATCGGCTAACCATTAATTGATCCTTGACACAGCTGGCGGGCATGTGTCGACGGAAGTAGCTGGTGGTGCACAGCTCTAGACAACAAGGTCATCGGCTGAAGGTTCAGTCTGCTCTTTATCTGTATCATGAATCGGACTGTGCAGCTGATAGTTTATTAAGGTAACCCCATCGGCCCTTCAAGGAGCAGCGCTAGCTTTCCAATGTGAAGTATTACAGCCGACGACGATTATTCTGATAGCTGACGCTTCTCTCCAAGTGATCGGCTAATGCACTTCTCTACCCCTTTAGCCGATGACGGGTAGACCAGCCTGGTCCGATCAACCTGGTCGAAGGACACCCTCAGCCTCCATCGGACCTCATTATACTATCCATCGTGGCTTTATAGTCCGATCAACTTTTAGCTTCTTGGTCCGATCATTTTTTATTATATCACCGGCTAGGATGTCTAATGCATCGGCCATGCCTCTAATGGTAGTGATTAGCCCATATCAGCCATGCACCATTCACCTTGCACGCACGTGTTTCATGCTAACTCTCTTGATGGCATCGGCTGTCTTCATGACGCAATAATGTAACGGCTTGATGATTTGATGCCTTTGTATTGACCCATCGGACTCCGGGTTATCTCCATCGGACCCTTCTATCGGCCATTAGTTAAAAATTAATCTAAACAAATCAACAGCAATACCAATTGCTAATGAATCTACTTCTGGAGCCGATATTTTAATAATAAAAGTCCCGACGGTCAAAGCAATCACGTCTAAGATTTTCTTGACAATTTTGATAATATTCCATCATGAGAAATCCAGGCGTGACTGTCATATGAGAGGCAGATATCCCACCAATTTCATCGGCTTTTAATTTTGGAATATAATATAATCATGAATTATTCCATAGCCGATTCTTCTTGCTGCTTCAAATAATGTCGAAACTGAAATCCAGCATATGATTCCCCGCAACCAAGAACCTACTGATATAATAATTGTAGATGTATCTGACTTCAAATCAAACGATGTGGTCCCACCAGGCGTGCCAAAATATGTTGACGCAAAAAACCCGGCTGGTGGATTTCCATGCATGCAACACGAAGGCCTGGGAGATTTGCTTAACTCCGGCGCAGGTCCTGTATCTTGAAATTCGGGGCGTGCCAGTCAGTTTGACCATTCAACTGACAAGGAGCATGATCGATATCATATAGCGAGCCGGCCATGCCTTTGCAGAATATAACCAGTACAGAATAAGGCCGATACGCTGTTCATCGTCTTAACTGCTTGATCATCATCTCTAATACATCTGCTAGCTTTTCGATCTCTCATAGCTGTTGAAGAATCAGATTAATTCACATGGCGTAGATCTAAATCAATCTAGCAACCTCAAACAACCGAATAAGCTGCCTTCAAATAACCAAGATAAATCTAGCTCCGACGTAGGGAATCTAGATCAAACCCGAAAGCTCGAAGAACAACCCAATAAACGATTAATCACTGAATAACCAAGAGAAACCCAGCTCCGACGTAGGGAATCTAAACCAATCTTGGCAATCCAAAGATAAATCGGTGGCACCATTGCCTCACGTAATTGCTCGCAGATATAATAAAGACAGCTCTCCCGCAGCTAATCTTGATGCAATCATAGTAACAGATCGGCTTTGCCCGTTGCAATATATTCAATAAGCTGTGAGAGCCGATATGTTGTCCCTCCTGCCTAATCTCTTGGACAGGAAGCTCGCAATGATAATCATCCTGATAGAACAGTAACAAGATCGTTCCAATATTCACAGTTGTTGAAGAAACAGATTGACTCACATGGCGTAGATCTAAACCAATCTAGCAACTCCGAGCAACAGCATAAGCTGCCTTCTAATAATCAAGAAGGATCTAGCTCCGACGTAGGGAATCTAGATCAAACCCGATATTCAAAGAACAACCAGATTAAGTCTATAAAGATGAATCGGACCTGGAACGATATTGTCAGCTCAAATCGGACTAAACCAATGCTCATAGCTGTTTGAAGAGTCAGATCAATTCACATGGCGCAGATCTAAATCAATCTAGAAACTCCAAACAACCGCATAAGCTGCCTTCTAATAATCAAGATAAATCTAGCTCCGACGTAGGGAATCTAGACCAAACCCGAAAACTCGAAGAACAGCCCGTCCGTAACAGATCGGCTATTATATTGAATAAGCAAAGTAAAGCCGACATGTTACGTTGAACAGCATAAACGAGAAAGGGCGATGCGCCTCAATTCAAAGCTTACGCTAATTCGGTAGTTGAACCATCCAAACGAGAAGAGGGCGATGCGCCTCAGATCAAAGCTTGGATCGATCCGGGTGACGGAACTCGCGGCAGGCTGGAGATCGAAGACTGATGCAGCCCAGCTTGCTGAAGAACTCGTCGATAAGCTACATGGTTCCTAAGGTTTTGGCGTGATGCCAGTTTGTGTATTGATCGAGAGATAAAAACTTACAAGCTGCCAAGACCCTTTATATTTATAGGGCTGCTGGACTTTCCCCTGAAGCTGCGTACAAAATCTTAACCTTGATCTAATCCAACTCTATCTCTAAATTACTAAACAGAATAATATTATCTTATTCGGCCGAGCCTACACGTAACAAATATTACTCCCGCTAATAGACGTAACCACGTAGGACTATTGTAAATAAAATATTGCGGCCACATTGCTAATCACTAGATAGGAAAATCTTCTACGCATCCTCCTTGCAAATATGGTTATTTCCTTCACGTGCTGTTTCCAACCATATATCAAGATATATGGCAGTATAATTTCCTTGCGTAGCCGGCCAGATACCATTAAAATATTTCTTTCCTCAATTGTGCAACAAGCCACGGACTACTATTTTTCAAAGTACTGCAGACCCAAGCATGCTAATTGCTTTGCCATATTTCCATGTATGCCTCCTTCGTGTTTTCCTTAATATTTCTCCTGAAACCCGCAGCTTCCGTCTTGATTTTCCTTAGATTTATCGGCTTTATTTTAGGGACTCCTCTGGCCATAAAATTACCAAATTTCGGTGTTAACAGTAGTGTTGCTTCTATTGTCACTTTGTCAGTAAGGAAGCATTACCTTGCTTCACTGGATACCTCGGTTTGTCTGCAAAAGCTCCCCTTTGCTGTGAGCTGGTTAGGCCCTAATGTTCCTTCCTGGGATGTGTACTCTGATCCATCTCATCTTGCTGTGGGTCATCGTGCTGTAACTTTTTTTTTCTCTACCAAAATTTTTGTTAGGTTCAAACGAATATCCCATCCCCCATATTAAGTCTTACCCCGTAACTTATGTATTACGATTGAAATTTGTAAGTATACTGCATGTTCTTATGAATATTTTGTGGGTTCAGTGTTTCCATCATGTTTCCCAAGTTGACTGCTGTAAATGTAGTAACAAGTTGAGTCCTTTAATTTAGCTATAATTTTGCTTCTCATGCATATGTTAGACATATGTAGTTTGCTTCATTGATTATTAGTTTGCTTCACTGCTGTAAATGTAGTAACAAATTGAGTCCTTCAATCATGTTTCTCCTCTTCATGCGTTTAAATCCGCAGGACATATTAGGTTAGACATAATTGATGATTAGTGGAAAATGTAAGTTAGCTACAATAGTTTGACTGTATGACAATTGTGTTTATGCTATTCAGAATGTGTATAGGTGTATCTGGGGTTTTTGGACAGGCACTCTTTGAATATAAGTGAAGTGCTTAGAAATTTCAATACGATATAATGCTCGAATTTATGCTCTCTGTGCTATCAAAAGTTACTATATCCTTTATAGCACTGTGTAGTCACAGTGCACATAATGAGGAAGCTAAGATATTTGTTGGATTGTCAATTTTGAACCACAACATATCTACTATCTTGATCCTGCATAATATTTTAGGTTGTGGTTAGCATCAGGATTAACTAGGGTCTAGTTGCTGAAATACATAATGGTTTTCATATTCTCCAATTGAATTGAATAATTAGTTAATCTTTCTACATTGAACTACACAAAATTTGGTGTTCATATTTTCTTTTATCAATCTGTGATTTTGTGTTGATGCCAATGTACATTATTGGTTGATGTGCAGCAATGGAGAAGAATAACAGCAACACTCAATTTGCACCCTTGAGAGATGCCCCATTTGCTCTCCGTGGTAAGCACTACTGGAGATCTCCATTTATTTTGTTATATGTTCTCTGTGCTTTGGCATAGTTTTGAGTTATCGCCAACAGCATGTACTTGGAGACAGTGGCTGAAAGCACGCTAGGATCTTTCCATGTAGATTGTTGTTTACATTACTTAGTAATATGAGTTGGAAATGACATAAGAGGTTTTATAGTATCCCTGTTAGAGCTTAATACAAGGGAAGGTCCATAATGTGCATAGGTCACAACCACTTTGCACCATTATATCTGGTAGGTAACATTTGTTCGTGGTTAATCATGAATTTTGTGTGACCAAGGCAAAGGATCGATTCCCTGTAGCTTTAACCATTTCAATTATGTTCTTTTTATTTGGATATAATTTAATATGGTGTACAGCTTCATGGAGAAATATCGGTCCGCATAGTGCATCATTTGTTGTAAATATGTGCATATCAATGTCTTTTGATGCGCTTTTAGTGGAATGCAGTCCGATTCCCCTCCTTTTTGTTGGTTCTGCTAAGTAAAACTGTAAAAGTATGCAGTTCATTCCACACAATTAACCATTATATATTTATTGCATTCATCTTTTCAGGTGCTCTTGGTAGCTCGAGCTCAAATCTTGAGCAAGCCAGGGGCTACACATCTTCGCCTCTAGCTGCCCTGCGACCAAATATGTCCGCACCTGGAAGCCGACCGCTGCACACAAGCCGCCCACTGTCATCTCCTGTTGCAAACCGCCCATTGTCGCCCCACCTCCCGCTGAAGAAGCCACAGTTCAGTGCTACATTTTCAATCTCGCACCGTATTTTCGGTGTTGCATTGGGAGTTGCCCTCATATCCGTCCCTCTTGCCACCAAGTTCAGCGTGATGTTTGGTGTTTGAGAGTGAACAGCCACATCGATGAGAAACGATGATCCCTGTTTCTGTGTCTGTTTCATTATCAGGGCTATCTTAAAACTCATCTGTGGGTGCATTTGGAATAACATCTTTGTCATGCTTGCAAACTTCGGTAATAAGTAAGAGTCTGGAATGATCAGTGTAAGGATCTCATTCTGAATGTACATGGTTCTGAGGTCTGCAAATTTGGTCAGAATATTGACTTGTATGCACGCCTTTACCAAAGACGTGAATTCTGGGTTTGGGTGGAGATCATGAATTTTTAAGGTCTGAAATGTTGAATATCATTGCCGTATGTGTTCCTCGGATTGTATATCTGCAAACTTAGCTGCTGCAGTACTCTTGGACGTCTAACAGTGTGGTTTCGTTGCAGGGTAATCCAAATTGCTTGGTATATGACGAGTATAATTCATTCTCTTTGATAAATTGACGAAATGGTAGACACCGAAGAAAGGTCTCGTGGAAAATGACCACGGAATAGTACTTTTTGGACACCAACGGTATCCATTTGTAGTGTTTCAAAAAAAAAAAAGGAATCCTAACACACAATCGAGTGCTTTGAAACACATCAGCAATACCTGTGTGCTAGCTGTGCTGTAATTGTTTGTTGCCTGAGATCGTCATCCGGCCATCGCCTGTAATTGTTTGTTGCCTAGGATAGTCATCCGGTCGTCCTCTGGCTACCTGGCGAGAGGAAGAATAGCTTCGCCCTTGAATAACACTTGAGCCCTGCTGCCTAGACAACCCAACAAGAAAATTCGTCATTTGTAGAATTGTAGCCACTCTCCAAAAAAAAAAAAGAATTGACATTTTACAAACGACGCGTTTACCGGCACACACATCTGATCACTAGGTTTCCATCACATTATGTCTAATCAAGATAAAGGAAAATTGTACTATTACAAAGTTACTATGGGAGACAAGTTTACTTACGTCATTCTGACTTATCATTGTCTACATATGTTGTTTTATTAGGTAAAAAAATACTAGTGAACAAAATTTAGAAACTTTGATTTTCCAAAAATCAAAGTACTAGCCACAATAGGGGCTTCTTTGGTTGGGAACCTGGAAAAGCGGCCTGGCCCAGGCAACCAATCCAAGCGGTCGATTTCGTGAGCCTGCGGCTCTCCACGCTGCCTGGGAGAAGCTGTCTGGGCCAGGTCTCCAACCAAATAGCCCCTAGATGCGCTATGCGCCTTCTACCTCTTCTAAAACATGCAAAGGTTGACTTCTTTTATTTTTTTACCGCAGCTGCGTTCTCATCTTTCTCGTCCTCATTTTCTTACGTCCGTGATGATCCCCTTTCTGGCTCATCCGTCCTCCTCCTGAATGTTGCTGGGCTTCATCCTCCCATTGGCGTCGTCACTCCAGTGTCCACTTAAGATTT
>CM014276.1:6507692-6521746 GCA_004135705.1 Alloteropsis semialata | reverse complement strand
ATGCATAATTCTGTGTTAACCCCTCCGTGGGTGTGGTTGGACTTGTTGAGTACTTTTGTACTCACCCTTGTTGTTGTTAAATCCAGAAGAAGACCCGGACTTTGTTGAGGACGCTGAATAGGTGGTCGCTTCCGCACCCAGCTTGCCTGTGGAGTTTGGTCCCGCCCAAGATGGCTTCGCTGTCGCAGAACTCTGATCCCTTAGTCGAACCAGTTTGGTTCATCCTTTGGCTCACCGCCGTAGTTTACCTTTTAGCAGTCTTAGTTTGTATCAGGTGCCCGCTTCCTCGTGGGCTGTGAGTTTCTGTACCAACTGTTGAATAAATGTGTATCAGCCTCCTGGGACTGATAATTTGTATCACATTTAGTCTCTGCTTAGGCAGGGGCGCTTCAGGCAGCCTTGTTCATGAGAAGATTGAGAAAAGCCATGAAGAAAGAAGGATATGTCAAAGGGAAGTACAAGAAGAGCACAACCAAGAGAAACTCAAAGAGAGCTTGCTTTAGGTGTGGCAAAGAAGGTCATTTCATTGTTGATTGTCCACGTGAGAAGGAAGATCACAAGGAAGACAAGGACAACAAGGAACACAAGAACAAGAGTCACTACAAGAAGAAGCACACCGGAGAAGCTCACCTTGGCATTGAGTGGGATTCTAATGAAGAGAGCTCCGACTCCGATGATGAGGAAGTTGCAACCATTGCCATACAAGCATCCTCAACTTCATCAACACTATTTGGCTACATCACCGATGATGAAGATGATGCTCCACCAACTTGCCTCATGGCTAAAGGACCCAAGGTGATATCCGATTCTCCTTCTAGTGATAGTGACCATGATAGTGAAGATGATGATAGCACAATGAACTTAGATAAAAGGGCCACATCTAAAATAATAAAACTTTTGGAGGAAATAGATAACCGGGATGATGCTCTTGAGGAGCAAGAAGAATTGATTAGACTTGAGCGAGAGAAAACCGTCTCTCTTGAGGAATCTCTTGCCGAACAAAGGAAGAGTTTCAAGAGGCAAGAGGACTTGCTCAAAGTCAAAATTGATAACCTTCTTGCTCTTGAAAAGTCTTATGCTAAAGAGAAAGAAAAGGTTGATGAGTTGCGTAAGAAACTAGACTTAGCCAATGATGAATCAAATAGCCTAAAGAGTATGAATGAGAAACTTCAAGAAAACTTCTCATGTTTAAATGCCAAACACACGGCTCTTGAAGTTCAATTTAATACTCTTTGGGAAAGCACCTCGTCTAACTCTAAGGATGCAACCCAACCATCTATTCCCTCCACTAGTAATGGTTGTGATAAATGCTTCAATATTGATGTTAAAGCCTATGCTACTAACCTTGCCGAGATGCATGCTATGAAGAAAGAAATTGCAAGGCTTACATCTTTTGTTCAACAAGATTATTCTCCAAAGGAGGACAACATTGGTAAGTTTGAGAACCATACCAAGGGGTTTGGTACTCAATACATGCAGAAATTTGGCTTTGTGAAAGGAAAGGGCATTGGTAAGAGTGAGCAAGAAAATGTTGAACCCATTCCTTTCATCAAGAACCAAAGCAAGTCCGGCATAGGTAAGAATGGTGGTCTATTGGATGGCATGACACATCAAAGGAAGAGACCACAAGCAAAGCCAACTAAGGTAGTGGTCACTCAACCAATTAGACCACAAGAGGTAAGAGCAGCTCCTCCAACAAAGACAAAGAAGACAGCTGCTCAAGATTCTTATTATGCCGATTATGTATTGACTTGGGACCACAATGGTAAGGTGGTTGCCAAGTATTGGGTATCGCACTAGGGACACATTGATTAAAAGAAATGTGTGGGTGCCCAAAGTTCTTGTGACTAACACTCTAGGACCCAAGCAACATTGGGTACCTAAAACTAGAGCTTAAATTGTTTTGTAGGCCTACTCCTCCGGCGGATCAAAATGGGTGCTTGATAGTGGGTGCACCAATCATATGACCGGAGAGAAAAAGATGTTCACTTCCTTTGAGGCAAATGAAAATGCAAGTGACAATATTGTATTTGGTGATGGGAGTCAAGGAAAGGTAATGGGGTTAGGTAAAATTGCTATCTCTACCGATCATTCAATTTCAAATGTCTTTCTTGTTGAATCCTTGGATTACAATTTACTATCCGTATCTCAACTTTGTGAGATGGGTTACAATTGTTTGTTCACTAATGAGGGTGTGACCGTCTCAAGAAGAAATGACAGCTCCATTGCTTTCAAGGGTGTACTCAAAGGAAAGCTTTACCTTGTGGATTTCACTTCGGAGAAAACTCAACTTGACGCTTGCTTGATGGCAAAGTCTAGCATGGGCTGGTTATGGCATCGCCGGCTAGCTCATGTGGGAATGAGAAACTTGAACAAGCTTCTCAAATGTGATCATATTCTTGGACTAACCAATGTGACTTTTGAGAAAAATAGACTTTGCAGTGCATGTCAAGCCGGGAAACAAGTTGGAAATCCACATCCTTCAACAAGCATCATGAAGACTACAAGGCCACTTGAACTACTACACATGGATCTTTTTGGACCCGTGGCCTACATAAGCATTGGCGGTAACAAATATGGTTTTGTAATTGTTGATGATTATTCTAGTTTCCCTTGGGTGTTCCTTTTGCATGACAAAAGTGATGTACAAGAAGTGTTCAAGAAATTTGCAAAGAGAGCCCAAAATGAGTTTGAGAAGACCATCAAGAGGGTGAGAAGTGACAATGGAACCGAGTTCAAGAACTCCAACATTGAAGTCTACCTTGATGGGGAAGGCATTGGTCATGAGTTCTCGGTCCCATACACACCTCAACAAAACGGAATTGTTGAAAGGAAGAATCGTACACTCATTGAGATGGCAAGGACAATGCTAGATGAGTACAAGGTTTCGGACCAATTTTGGGCCGAAGCTATTAACACCGCTTGTCATGCCATCAACCGACTCTACCTCCACAAGATTCTTCAAAAGACCTCATATGAGCTTCTCACCGGTAACAAGCCAAATGTGTCTTACTTTAAGGTTTTTGGATGCAAATGCTTTATTCTTGATAAGAAACCTAGAAGTTCTAAGTTTGCTCCTAAATCAAATGAATGTTTTCTTCTTGGTTATGCCTCAAACTCTCATGCCTATCGTGTTTTCAACAAAGCCACCGGCTGTGTTGAAATTGCGAGTGACGTGAAGTTTGATGAGACTAATGGCTCTCAAGTAGAGCAAGTTGATCCACATGTTTTAGGTCAAGAGGAACCGTCTCATAGGGCAATTCAGAGGATGGCAATTGGCGAGATCAGACCTCAGGAGAACGAAGATGAAGAAGAACAAGTAGCAGGGTCAAATGAAACTGCTGCAGGCAGAGATGCTGACATCTCCGGAGACTCCGGACAAATCTTCGGAGGTTCTGCAGGTTCCGGAGACTCCGGACAATTTTCCGGAACCTCCGGAAATTCTGAAGGAAATGCTCCTGACCTGATTCAAGACTCTGAAGCTGAAGTGGAAGAAAATGAAGATGGAGATATTCAGCACCACACTCAAGTCCCACATCCGAGAGTGCATCAAAGTGTTCAACGGGACCATCCCGTTGACAATATACTTGGGAGTATTCAAAGAGGGGTAACTACTCGATCTAGATTGGCAAATTTTTGTGAACATTACTCGTTTGTTTTCTCTTTGGAACCCCTAAAGGTAGAAGAAGCCTTGGATGATCCGGATTGGGTGGTGGCCATGCAAGAGGAGTTGAACAACTTCACTAGGAATGAAGTCTGGTCCTTGGTGGAAAGACCAAAACATAATGTCATTGGCACCAAATGGGTCTTCCGCAACAAACAAGATGAACATGGTGTGGTAACAAGGAACAAAGCTCGATTGGTGGCTCAAGGCTTCACACAAATAGAAGGTTTGGACTTTGGTGAGACTTATGCTCCCGTAGCTAGGCTTGAGTCAATTCGTATATTACTTGCCTATGCTACTCACCATGACTTCAAGCTATATCAAATGGACGTGAAGAGTGCGTTTCTAAATGGACCAA
Source organism: Alloteropsis semialata (assembly GCA_004135705.1). NCBI lineage: Eukaryota > Viridiplantae > Streptophyta > Magnoliopsida > Poales > Poaceae > Alloteropsis > Alloteropsis semialata. Next base: position 6,517,724 of record CM014276.1, on the reverse strand, counting down.
TCTCCGAATTGGTATATGTTGAGCAACCACCCGGCTTTGAAGACCTAAAGTTTCCTAACCATGTCTTCAAGCTCCATAAGGCGCTCTATGGGCTCAAGCAAGCCCCTAGAGCATGGTATGAATGCTTTAAGGATTTTCTCATTAAGAAGAACTTTGAAATAGGCAAAGCTGACCCTACTTTATTTACTCGCAAAGTTGACAAAGATATATTTGTATGCCAAATATATGTCGATGACATTATATTTGGTTCTACTAACAAAGCTTGGTGCGAGGAATTTAGTAGGATAATGACAAAGTGAAAGTGCATCTAGGCCCTCAAGTAGATTTTGGTGAATTGAGTGACAAAACGATTAAAGGACTAACTTGTTTGTTTAAGTGCATGAGCAGGGATCTATTCTTATAGTTCATTTACAGTTTATATGCTCATGATATATATGTGTTTATTAATCAAAGCAAGCAAGTATGATCCCATGATTTCTAGAATGTTGAAAATGGCATGTCATTGGTATTCATAATGGAGACATAGTTCTATGATTCATATATGGTCTCTAATTGCTTAAGATGGACAGTCATTAAAATATTGGGATGATAGTTTCAAAGAAGTATGCTTGGATCATTATTGGTCTCATGCCAAGGATGGTCTTTGGACAAGGCATGAGACACTATCACTATGATAAAGATAGAAACTTATGGATCAGTTGAGAAAAGAAGAATTATTGCATAAGATTGGATATTGCAATAAGATTGGATAGTGCAAGACTTCATGTATGTATGATAAAAATGACATGAGCATATGTGTTACATATTGGTCTTCAATTGGAAGCTTGCATTATGTGGGATATTCTTTGTCAATCAAGAACAAGCATTTGAAGATTCTTTCAAGTGGAATTCATTCAAGGGCAAAGCAAAGTCGACTTGATGATACAAGGGTAAGTGATGAAGAAGCAAATCGAGATGACTAGAGCGAGGGACTAAGCAAGCTAAGGTGCAAATTGCTAGGGTGAAGCATCTAGTATCCGAGGTATGTTCGAAGTATCATATCCAAGTCTCATCAAGAAAAACAATGCAATGCATATGTATGTTATGATTGATAAGGAGGGTGACCTAAGGATTAAAGTGAACTCAAATATAAGTTATGGAAAATCCTAAGTCACTAGCTCAAGGTGGATATGCTCAGTTGAAGATACAATGTTGAAAAGCCTCAAAGAAGTGATTGATCAAGTAATGGCATGATCATTGACATACAAGCTCAAGTAGTTGAATTATGATTTATCTTATGTCTTGAGTATAGGTATGCCGTACTATCAAGAGGGATGCAACATTGGTTGAATGACAATCTCCAAAAGTGCTCAAGTGAACCCTTGTGAGTTTAACCATGAGAGATCCTAACTTAGTGGGGGTTCCTTGGGTAAACCGGTTTTACCGGTTTTGGGAACCGGTTAAACCGGTTTATGTGGCCTGAGCGTCTAACGGCTAGTTTGTTTGAAATCCGGTGAAACCGGTTTTGGTAACCGGTGAAACCGGTTTTCTCTGACAGAAAAACGGCTAGTTTTTGGTGGGATGGGTATTTATACCTATGAGCTCCTCATTGAGGGGCTGCTGGTTCTTTGGCGTCCCTTGCACATCCCTGAGGCCAGCTGAGCTCTCCCCAACCTCTCTTTGTGAGATTTGAGCAATCCTTGTGAGATTCTTGAGTTGGGTTGAGAGAGTGACTTGTGTGTGAGCATTGGAGAGCAATCCATTCCTTGAGCACTTGTGGTTTCGTCAAGCAATCATTGAAGCATTTGTTACTCTTGGAGGTTCTTCCTCCTAGACGGCTAGGCGTTGCCCGGTGAGATACCGAAGTGTGTGGTGAGCCACGGGATTATTTGTGCAGGTCGTGCTTCGCCTCCGAAAGGGAAGAAGCAAGCTAGTGGAAGGAGGAGATAGCTTGACCTAGTGTGGTCGCATAAGCTTCCTCAACGGAGAGTAGGATTCACCGTGCCTTGGTGCCTGCTTGGTGCGAGCGGTGAATCCGAACTTCGGGAAAACAACTCCTTGTGTCTTGGTTTGGTTTTGCTTCACTTGTTGATTTCTAGTACATTATTTGTGCTTCCGCTTCGATCTACTTGGGTGTGCTTATATTGTGTGCAGGAATAGTTTTGCCTTGCTAAAGATCATCTACAAAAACTACTCACCAAGTTTGGTTCGTGCTAGAAGTCAAGAAGAAGCTCAAACTGCTGTTGGGTGTGTGCACTGCACAGCACCGGTCTGACCGGTGTGGAGCACCGGTCTGACCGGTCACCCTCTGGCAGCTAGGGAAATTTGGGGAAAAATTTTATTTGCCGGCCATTCGCCTATTCACCCCCCCTCTAGGCGACATCAAGGTCCTTTCAATTGGTATCAGAGCTTGGCTTCACATCTAAGCTTAACCGCCGTGAAGAAAAGATGTCGATTGAGGTACAATTTGAGCCACTTGAGCTCGATGGCTCAAACTATGCTTCTTGGTTTGGTAATGTTCGTAATGCTCTTAGAAAGTTAGATCCTTTAGTTGAACATATTTTATTTGCTAGCATTCTACCTCCTAAATTTGATTATGACAACTTTGATTTGTCAAATCTCACTTAAAAGGAGCTAGCTTGCCCGCAACTTAATGCTTGTGTTATTAACTTCTTGCGGAGTTCTGTTTGTGAAGAGTTATGGGATATCATCTCTAGCAAGAAAGAAATCCGAAGAGATGCTCATCACATTTGGACTCTCATCACGGATATATTTGAAAATCCGGAAAGTGATGATGAAGAGGAAGAAGTCATGGAATCACCTGAGAAATGCTCATCTACATCAGCAGTATTCATTGAGCCTCAGGTGGTTTTTTCCAAGGAGCTAGAAGAGCAAAAGGAAGAAATTGCAGCCTGCCTGGAGGCACCGGTCCGACCGGTTCCAGGGACTGGTCTGACCGGTTCTCCCCAGGGAACTGCTTCCCAGTGCGCTCAAGACACCCAAGCCGCAAGCGTCACCCCATCCACTTCTAGCTCTTCATTATCCAATGATGAGGGACCCAAGTGTCTGATGGCTTGCAGGAGCAAGAAGAAGACCAAAAGAGATGAATTCCATAGAGTTGGAACCATCAAGGCTTTAACTCAAGAACTTGAAAAGCTCAAGTTGTCACATGCCTCCTTGGTCAGTAAGTATGAAATCTTGTTAAAGGATTATGCTTGTGCTACTGATTTATCTACTTGTGTAGCATCCTTAGAACAAGACAAACAAATGCTTAGTGCTCAACTTGATAAGCTCACTAGTGAGCATGTGGTTTTGCAAGCAACTCACAAAGAACTTGAGTGTTCTCATGAGAAGCTTGTGGAATCATATGCTATGCTAGACATTGCTCATGAGGTTGTATTAACATCGGTAAAATATCTTGAACCTCATACACACACAGGCACATGCTCTCACATAAATTCTATTTTATTATGTGAAAAACCGTGTTGCTTCCAAGCAACCCAATCTTGTGTTGAGCATGTTTTTGTAGAGTCTTGTGATGATCTCCTTGCTGAAGAATTGGAAGACATGAGGCAAGAGAGAGAAGAGATCAAGATCGACTTGGTCAAGCTTAAGGGAAAGGGTCAAGTGCAACCTTCTCAAGATAACCGAGAAAACATGGTGAATAAGCTTGAGAAGGGATCAATGGTCACTAGCCTAATCCCTCAACATGACAAGAAAGTCAACAAGAACAAGACTCAAGAAAAGAAGAAAAGAGAGCTTGATCACATACAATGCTTCAATTGTTCAACAATGGGGCATTATGCATCTATGTGCCCCATCAAGCATAAAAGCAGGACAAAGAAATTTGGAGTATCCAAGAAAAGGAGTCTTGCAAAGAAAAGGATTTGCTATGGATGCAAGAAGAAGGGACACACGATAGCCACGTGTCCCGGCGCTATTAATGTAGGTGGCTCTGACCCTGACCGGTCAGACCGGCCACTTGGACCGGTCAGACCGGTGGCGGCCAGGGCAGCCACCTTTCACCACAGTGACAAGATTGGAGTCACCTCTTCATCCATGGAACCCAAAAGCAAGCAAAGGCAAGAAAAGCAAAGGAATATAAAGTCAAGCAAGGACAAGAGTCGTGTTTGCTATACTTGTCGGCAAAAGGGTCACATGGGCAAGGATTGTCCAAATGGTAACATTCTTGAATCTAACCTTGTCCATTATGATTTTAGTAAGCTTGGGAAAGACAAAACTGACACTTGTGCTACAAGAGTGATTAGTTCACCTCAAACTAGCATAAGAGCCATTTGGGTTCCCAAGCATCTTGTGACTAACCTCAAAGGACCCAACAAGATTTGGGTACCAAAGAGTGCTTGCTGAGCTTGCAGGATCGTCGAGAGGCATTGGACACTTGGCTTATAGAAAAGATACAAGAAATGAAGAAATTAGCCAAGTGACTAGCAAAGTGTTGAAATCACAAAACCAATGTCATCTCGGTAACTAGTGCTTAATGTCATGTCTTAGTCACTCTCAGTTCTATGTGAACACTCATGAGTCACAAGTGTGAGTTTGTGAAGCATAAGAAAGTGACTTTGACATTTTTATTTGATTTATTTCTCTTATGCCATGTGATGCTTTTAATGACTCTCTAGTAGAGTATACTATTTTGAAGTGCAGGAATATAATTAATCAATGGAGAAAGAATTTCTTGGATCATGTAAAGATATATTTCCACTTACATGTGAGCTGCCAGGAAAAACCGGTTTCACCGGTTTGGGAAACCGGTTCTACCGGTTCTGGCCCAGTTAGCTGAAATGAAGTTCCGGCAGCCTCTGTCCCGTATCAGAAGTTCCGGCCCAAAAGTCCGGTAGCCTCTGTCTCGGCTCCAGAACTTCCGACCCGAAAGTCCGGCAGGCTCGGTTTTGTGCCAGAAGTTCCGGCCAAATTATGCCAGAAGTTCCGGCAGAGGTTTGTTTGTCAACTTTTATCTAAAGAGGAATATTATAAGAAATTCTCTCAGCACTTCCATGGCATACAAATTCATATACTATCTTTGTGATAGTAAGTACTCTTGGCACCATTTCAATAAATGCAATTTGTTTATGTGCTGGAACCAAATTGTGAAATAAACTCCTCAAATTCATTAAATTGAACAAGTGCATGTGACAAGTGATTCAAACACTTGATGCAACTATTGAGGGGGAGTTCATTCTACAATTTGTGTCCTTAAGACTAACGATTTCTTTTAGTGATCTTGTAGTCTCATGTGTGAGAGTTTGTCTCTCTTTGAAGCAAGCTATGTCTTTTGTCCAAAAATGGTAAAATTGTATCTATTTCTTACTTGGGCAATGAATTCTTCTCAATAAATAGCTGCTTGCCATAATATAGATTAAATCCCTTTGCTTGACTTTTGTTGACACCGGATTTTCGCACCTGACATACTGAGTCAGATGATGACGTGGTGAGGATGAGGCTGCGCGGTGGACCCGTTGACTGGTCAAGGCCGAAGGCGACAAAGAAGGAAGCCGTTACCGAAAAGGGGTCCGATGAGGCAGGAATCCAACCCGATGACGAGTGCAAGAAGAGAGGCGCGTCGGCTAAGGAAGAAGCGTATCAGATTCGGGGACTATTTCCTTTTCAGAAGGGGTTTGAGAGTCCCGTTGTATCTTAAGCTTAGTTTACCTTATTTGGTTAGTCTGGTCCGATCAGGACTCTCCACGACCAGGGTATAAATATGAACCCTCGTCCATTGTAAAGAACAATCCTCACATTCAATACAACCCGGCTTTACGCCAAAACCCTAGTAGTAGTTACCGACGAAGCTCATTGGTGGACGGGCTGCATCAGTTCTGATCTCCGGCTTACCAGTAAGTTAGTCAATTTATCGAACTAGTATAGGCTTTGAATTGAGGCGCATCGCCCTTTCTCGTTTAAACTGTTCAACCGATTTATCTCTGGATAATCAAGATTGATATAGATTCCCTACGTCGGAGCTAGATCAATATTGATTATTCAACAGATTATCGTTTATCGGACTATACTTTAAGCCTAGATTCCCTACGTCGGAGCTAGGTATCAAGATTAGTCTAGATTCCCTACGTCGGAGCTAGAGTAATCTTGGTTACTAAAGGTAGTCTTTGCGGTTTGTTGGAGTTGCTAGATTGGTTTAGATCTACGCCATGTGAATCAATTCTACTTCTTCGACGGCTTTGAGCATAGGTCTTGGTCCGATTTAAGCATTGTATATCTTACAGCATCGTTCTATGTCCGATCCTGTCTTGTGGTTTAATCTAGCTGTTCTTTGAGTATTACATTGGTGTAGATTCCCTACGTCGGAGCTAGATCTTTGTAATACGCTTAGATTAATCTTTGACTGTCATGCTTGGTCTAGATTCCCTACGTCGGAGCTAGGTTCATCTTGATTAGTTAAAGGAAGCTTTGGTTATGCCTTATTGCTATTTGAATGTTAAGTATGGTGTAGATTCCCTACGTCGGAGCTGGATCTTGCTTAATTATTTGATAGCATATCTTAGAATCAGAACGTATCTGTTAATGTTTTGCCTGCTTATTTTGCTTATTCTGATCAACACCTGTGCGAGCATCTTATCTAATTGACAGGTTGATGAATCGAGTCTGGTTATCTAACTATCTGATCTGATCATAGTTGGAGAAATCTAGATTCCCTACGTCGGAGCTAGATTTCTCTGAAAAGGCTATAGTCCGATCGGCTGGTTAGATGGTCCGACAAGACGAGTCAAACTGGCAACTAGATAAGGTGGACAATGTATCGGCTTACACTTTGATTATTTAATATCTTGTTTCAAGACATAGCTGATCCATTATTTTACATATTGGCCTTGTTTTATGCTTTATTTCATTATTCAAAGGCTGGTCTGTTATATCAATCAAGGTCCGATCCTGATTGGTCCGATCCTGAAGTCCGATTTGGTGTCTGATTGAGGTCCGATCACTCGGTCCGATTGACGTCATCATTGAGGTCCGATTCTGAGGTCCGATCAGTATCGGCCGATGCGTGTCTGATTGGGTCTTGGCTAAAATTCGACGTTCTTCCATCGTCTGAAATAGAGCCGGCACAATCGTAGAGCAATTTAACTGTTTTATTCCCTTGTCAATTTCAGGTCAAATTGACTGGCACGCCGCGAACCTGAACTGGAGTGTAGACTGGCACTGGAGCGAAGCTGATCTCCCCGGTCTTCTTGTGCTGCACGCGGGGAATACGTCTGCCGATTTTTCGCGTCAACACATTTTTGGCACGCCTGGTGGGACACGAGAAACAAATCCAAGATGTCGTCGTCTGATGCTGAACAAGAAACTGCAGCAAGACTTGCTGCTGAGAAAGAAGCTGCTGAGAAGGCCAAGAACGACAAGAACAGGGCGTCTGAAGTGACCATGCCCATTACGAAGGCCGATCTATCCAAAGCTCAGTTGGATGCAGTTCAGGCCCAGATGGATGCGTTTGAGAAGCTCTGCCTTGGTCAGTTTGGGCGTAATCGTTCAGGCCCTATACTCAAAGGTCCTCTCCCGGATCCAGAGTTGATCAAAAGGACAACTGAAGCTCGGGAGCACCAAGTCAACATGTCAGGGATGATTCACCAGGCTGTTCATCATGCAATGATCAACCAATCAGGCACCCTGGTGAATTCTTTGGACAATCTTATCAAGAAGGCGGTGGACGATGCTATTTGCTTGAAGGGTCCAGTATTTATAGCAGATTCTGCAGGAGCATCAGGATCAGGAAGAGGCAAAGAAACTGCAGATAATACAATGACCGTTGCTCCACAGATGCCGATTGCTCCACCACCTCCTGTTGAACTGGCCAGCGGATTTCTGTTGATGGCCGATGGAACTATTGTCGGCCCACATGGTGAAAAGTATGCTAGAACTCTGAGTGATCAAGAGAAACAGCCTGCTGCTGCAAGGCTACGTACAGAAGTTCCTTCACATCAGCGCATGGTCGGAGATTACAATAATTATGTGATGGACATAGCTGATGGAATACCACATGGAAATCAACAGTCCGATTGGTCACAAAAGATAGCCGAGGTGATTCAGAATCAATTCGGCTTGAAGCCTAAAGATGAAGCGAGGCTGTATCGGCACCCGTACCCATCTTATTTTGATGCAGTGCCGCTTCCTCCACGTTACAGAGTGCCGGATTTTTCCAAATTCTCCGGGCAAGATGATATGACCACCATCGAGCATGTGAGCCGATTCTTGGCTCAGTGTGGTGAGGCTGCTTCTGAGGAGGGACTCAGGCTCAGATTTTTCCCTCTATCACTGTCAGGGCCGGCGTTTACCTGGTTTACGTCGTTGCCAGCAGGATCGGTCACAGGGTGGTCCGACATGGAGAAGCAGTTCCATAAATACTTCTTTTCTGGTCTCAATGAGATGAAGATCTCCGATTTGATTGCCATCAGGCAAAGGAATGACGAGACCGTCAAGGAGTACATCCAACGATTCCGTGACACTAGGAATCGGTGTTACAGTTTGAAGCTGTCTGATATGCAGTTGGCCGAGCTTGCATTCCAAGGTTTGCTCGCGCCGATTAAAGAGAAGTTTTCTGCCCAGGAGTTTGAGACATTGGGGCAATTGGTTCAGAAAGTGTCAGCTCATGAGGTCCGATATCAGGAGATGAAGCGTATGAAGTTTTCTAAACAAGTGTCTTATCTCTCTGATACTGAAGAAGAGGCTGATGTTAACATAGCTGAATGGACTAAATCCAAGAAGCCAGTGTCGCTCCCGTGGATCAAACAGAATCCTGAGAAGTTTGGATTTGATATAACAAAGGCCGATAAAATCTTTGATTTGTTGCTCAGTGAGAAGCTTATCCAGCTTTCTCCAAATCACTCGATTCCATCGGCCGATGAGTTGAAGAAACGCAAGTATTGCAAATGGCATAACTCGACATCTCACGAGACCAATGAATGCAAAGTGTTCAGAAGGGAGATCCAATTGGCTATTGAGTCAGGCAAGATCAAATTTGAAGACAGCAAGAAAGCCATGAAGATCGATGGTCATCCCTTTCCCAATAACTTTGCTGATTTCTCCTTTTCTGTTAATATGGTCGATGCTAGTGAAAAGGGGAAGGTCAAGGTGCTTACATCGGACCACGCCAAGAGTTCTGGTGCCGTTGATCCTGTGGTTCAAGTTACTGTTGAAGAGCTACGCAGGAATCATCAGGCGTTTGGGCGTGAATCTAATGCTCCTGGTGGATATCGGCCACGTGTGACTTCCCAAATGCTGATCAACAAATACAAGAGGCAGCAGGCAGCAGTCCGAGCATGGAGAGAACGCGAGGAACGGCGACGTCAGAGGCGTGAATATCAAGCAAGGCGCCATGATGAAGAGTTTGATGATCGTCGCCGACATGATTACAGGTCCGATGGCCGACGCCGATATGATGAGTGGTCCGATGACCGACGCTGGTATGATGACAGGACCGATGGCCGGCGCTGGTATGATGATAGAGTTGATGATCGCCATCACTACGGTTATAGGTCCGATTGGTATACAGATGGACGTCAAGCTTATAACCGGTACGATCAAGATGATGATCATTGGGGGTGTCCTTTCTTCGTGTACTGCTGGAACGAGAAGCTTAGACTGCCATCAAAAGCAGATTGTCCTGAATGCAGCTTCCAGTATGAAGAGTACAGAGCTTCCAAGAGAGGCCGACGATCAGTTCATGAACGGATCGGCGTCAGGATTGATGATCGTCATCAAAGAGATGAAGGCCAGGTTAACACTCATGGCCACAAAAATAATGAAGGCCGGGCTGATGCTCATGGCCCTGAAAAAATGGAAGAGAAAGCTCCAGTTCACAATCGGACTGAAGAACCTCCAATGAGGCCTGGACAGTGGTGCCCGTCGGGGATTTCTAAGTCCAAGAAGAGGCGTGTGCAACGCTTGCGCTATAATGAGCAGATTCAGGAGCAAGAATTGGCAAAAGAGAAGAAGTGGCGTGTCAAGATGGCCAATGATGATGAAGCAAGCACATCGGCCGCAATAAATATGGTTTTGATGTTGCCGTCCGATTTTGCTGCT
>CM014276.1:6429953-6506692 GCA_004135705.1 Alloteropsis semialata | reverse complement strand
TGATGACACACCCCAACCTCCTCTTGGGAAGATACTCGGGCAAGGAGGATCAGGCTTGAAGAGGCCTTGTGCTGATGATGCCCCAAGTCCAACCATCCCTAAGAAGAAACGGGCTATGCGGAAGAGAGTGTCTCCTTCGGTGAAGGAATCATCAGAGGCCATTCTTGATGAAGCAGAGGCACTTGAAGCAGAGCCTGAAACAAATGTGGAGATCCCAGTGGGAATCCCACTACAGTCTCCTCCGCCCAAGGTACCCCAATTTATCTAGGTTGCCAAAAAATCTTGGTTTTATCCTCTTGCCGGGTTTTTTTCTGAATTGAATGTATAATTGCAGAATCCTGAACAAGAAGTATCCGCTCAGTCGGAAGAACCTCAAGGACCTCAAAACAACCCTTCTGGCGGTTTTGACTTTGTTGTGGAAGAGCCTGAATTCAACATGGAATTTGCCAGGTAGATGATCCGACTTCATGGAGCAAAATTCTGAAACGCGAATATTGCTAATCTTCAATTGTTTATGCAGCCGTCCGCCTACTCCTGCTCCTGCAGACGTACCAAAGACTCCAATCATGGAGATAGGAGGAGGAGAAGGGCCAAGCCCCCAAGCATCTTCACCGCCCCAACCTCAAGCAGCAAGCGGCAACGTCGCGCCACCACCCCCTGCAAGAGAGCAAACCGCTCCAAGTGCTTCTGCTCTGGGTCTTGGCCCAAAGCAACAGAAAGTATCCGGATGGCTGGCCTCCGCTCTGAAAGATTGGACACCACCACTGGCCTGATGAAGGAAGCTGTTGTTGAATAAATCATCCAGGAGCAAAAGAAACCCCGCGAGCCTTCACCAGAACCATTCCAGATCTTCACCGGCACACCCGGCGTCAACGCTAATGAGGATGAAGACGCCTTCTTATTCAACTCTGAAGTTGACCATGAAGATCTGGAGAAGGCCGCCGAGCTGTACAAACAACTCTCCAAGCTCACAGAGGTTAGTAGAAATAGTGTAGTATTGTAAATACTTATCTCCTTCGTACTGTAATCAACCCTGCTTCCTTTAATCTGGATGTAGAGTATACTTGTACGATCTCAGCAGAAATCTGAGATGCTTCGGAGAGCAAGCACGTCCATTGCCCGCGCTGAGAAAGCCACAGCCGATCTGGCCAAGGGACAAGCAGCTTGGGACCAAGAACGTGCCCAATTGCGCCGAGAGCTGGATGAGGCGTACAAGAAGATCAACTTGTACCAGGACCAGCGCGATGACATGGTTGAGAAGAATAAGTCTTTGCGACAAAAACTCTCAGGTGTGTATGCCAAGTACTTTGTCTCTGCCTGCAGTGATCATATAATGAATAGGATCTGATGTGCTGTCTGCAGAGAGTGAAAGGCGCGTTGAAGCTCTAAAAGACGAGTTCATCGATATGAAGAACCGCTTTTATCGAGAGCAGGAGCGCGCAAACCAAGCAGAGCGGAGGGAGACGGAATGCATGGCAGATCTTGCAGAAGAGCAGAAAATGCGCCAGCATGCCGATGCCCAACTCATCGAAGACCTGACCAAGATCCGCATTCAAGAGGCTGAAATCCAAGCACTTCGCGTGGAGGTCAATCGCCGTGGTGCGGAAATTGAGTCTTGGAAGGAAGCCGCCCTGCCTTTGGTTGATGTATATGCCAAAGTACCCGCCGGAAGTGTTGCTCCTCCTCTCCTTGATCGTCTTCGAGCAACTCCTGGGCAAGTGAAGCTGTATTGCCAACGGATCGCCCATTCGTGTACTAAACAAGTACTCGGGGTTGTCCGGTCATGGTTTCCTTCATAGCCATTAGGTGTTACTGAAGGAAGAATCAACCCGGCTTGTACCCGGGCCATGTATGATACTTACATGGAGGAGGAGAAGGACACTGTAGAGAAAATTGTATCTCGTCTTAAGTTCTAGAGTCTCTTTTGTAAGAAAACCCTTTGTAAAGAACTTGGTTTCAGATGTAAATACTTAATGTTTTTAGTAACAACAAGTATCTGTTATCTGATTGTGTGTGCCCGATCTCTTTGTTTTGAACAAAAAGTAGATGGCATTTGAATGTAGTCTTTCTGGATTGTTTTTAAACAACCCGACTAGATTCAGATAAATAAGTGCGCCCGATCTTTCTGTGTGAAACAGAAAGTAGATGGCTTTTGAAACAACCCTTTCTAGATTGTTTTTAAACAACCCGGGATGAGTCAAAAAAGATGCGCCCAATCCTTCTGTGTGAAACAGAAAGTAGATGGCATTTGAAACAACCCTTTCTAGATTGTTTTTAAACAACCCGGGATGAGTCAAAAAAGATGCGCCCGATCCTTCTGTGTGAAACAGAAAGTAGATGGCATTTGAAACAACCCTTTCTAGATTGTTTTTAAACAACCCAGGATGATTCAAATTTGTAAGACTATATCTGATTTCCAAGCTTGAAGGCAATGGAATATTGATACTTTATTAATTAGGCTAAGAAGCCGATATCAGTACATTAAGAAGGCTGACTGTTTATTGACTCTTAAAAAACTCTAATAACTTCTTCAAGGGTAAAAACGCCGCAAGTGCTCAATGTTCCATGCATTGGGCACCTCTGTTCCGTCTTCCCGTTGTAGCTGATAAGTACCCGGACCAATGACCCTTGATACTATGAACGGACCTTCCCAAGGAGAAGATAGCTTGTGCTGATCTTTTGTACTCTTAATTCTTCGAAGGACCAAATCACCTATGTTAAACGATCGCATTTGGATGTTTCGGTCATGATACCTCCTGAGTCCTTGCTGGTACGTGGTTGTCCTGATCAACGCAGCTAGCCTCGCCTCTTCTAGCATGTCCACATCTTCTGCCCTACTTTGCTCTGCTGCTTCCTCCGAGTAGTTTTGGATTCTTGGAGCATTGTACTCGATGTCCACCGGGAGTACTGCTTCTGAGCCGTAGACCAGAAAGAAGGGTGATTGCCCCGTCGCACGGCTGGGCTGGGTTCTGAGCCCCCATACCACGGCTGGCAATTCTTACACCCACTTGCCGCCGTACTTTTTGAGTGGTTCATAGAGCCTTGGCTTGAGACCTTGAAGTATGAGGCCGTTAGCTCTTTCAACTTGTCCATTGGTTTGTGGATGCGCCACTGATGCGTAGCGGACTTCAATTCCCAGGTTATCGCAGAAATCAAAGAACTCGCTCCCTGTGAATTCTGAGCCAAGGTCGGTGATAATGCGATTTGGGACGCCGAAACGATGAGCAATGTCTTGGATGAACTCGGCCGCCTTCGCTGCTGTAGCGTTGACTAGCGGCTTGACTTCAATCCACTTGGTAAACTTGTCGATCGCCATGTAGAGATACTTGAAACCTCCTGGCGCAGTCTTGAGTGGTCCAACCATATCGAGCCCCCAGCATGCGAAGGGCCAGGAGGGCGGTATGGTGTTGAGGACCGTTGTAGGGACATGAGCTTGCCGGGCAAAGTATTGGCAGCCCTGACAGGTCTTCACGATTTCTTCGGCATCGGCCACAGCGGATGGCCAATAGTACCCGGACCGGAAAGCCTTGCCTACGATGGTGCGGTGAGCAGCATGGTTCCCGCAGATTCCACCATGGATTTCTTCAAGGATTTCCCGTCCGACTTCTGGAGTGACACACTTCATCAAGACTCCAGATGAGGCGCCGCGTCGAAAAAGGGTGGAGCCGACTACTATGTAGTGCTTGCTTCGTCTGATAACTTGCTCAGCCTCCACCTTATCTTCGGGCTCCCTCTGGTGCAGTATGTACTCGATGAAGGGCTTTGTCCACTCGGGTGTAATCACCATGACTTGCTGATGGGGTGGTGTTGTAGTCGGTTGTACTTCCTGCTCCTTGATGGATGGTTGTAACAGCTCATGGACGAAAACGCCACCTGGTACTTGCGCTCGGTGGGAACCCAGCTTTGAAAGTGCATCAGCAGCCATGTTGTTGTCTCTGATGACGTGATGAAATTCGAGCCCATGAAAGTGCTTCTCGAGTTTGCGCACCTCCATGCAGTATGCATCCATGTTCTCCTTAGTGCAGTCCCAATCTTTATTGACTTGATTGATCACCACAGAGGAGTCGCCGTACACCACCATGTGCTTGATGCCAAGGGAAGCTGCCAAGCGTAACCCGTGCAGTAGAGCTTCGTACTCGGCTTCATTGTTGGTGGCTTTCCACAGAATTTGGAGCACATATTTAAGCTGATCGCCTTTTGGGGATATGAGTAGTGCTCCTGCACCTGCCCCTTCAAGCTTCAGTGATCCGTCGAAGTACATGATCCAATGCTCGAGGGGTTCTTCTGGTACTGCGTGTTGTATTTCTGTCCACTCCGCGATGAAGTCCACCAGGGCTTGACATTTGATGGCAGCTCGTGGGACGAAATCGATGGCGTGAGAGCCCAACTCGACCGCACATTTGGAGATTCGCCCTGTCGCGTCCCGGTTATGGAGTATGTCACCAATTGGAAAAGAGGTGACTACAACAACCCGGTGGGCGTCGAAGTAGTGGCGCAACTTGCGAGATGTGATCAAGACAGCATATAATAGCTTCTCGACCTGCGGGTATCGTACTTTTGATTCTGAAAGCACCTCGCTGATGAAGTAAACTGGCCGCTGTACTTTTTATACATGGCCGGGTTCCTCTCGCTCGACTACAATGGCAGTGCTCACGACGTGAGTTGTTGCTGCTATGTAGAGAAGCAGTGGTTCCTGATCAGCTGGTGCAGTCAGTACTGGTGGTGACTGGAGAAATTTCTTGAGGTCTTCAAACGCCGCATCAGCTTCTGGAGTCCATACGAACTTGTCTTGCTTCTTGAGGAGCTTGAAGAAAGGTAATCCTCAGTCACCCAACCTTGAAATGAATCAGCGGAGGGCCGCCATGCATCCAGTCAGCTTCTGAACGTCCTTGAGGGATTTTGGAGGCGCCATGGATGTAATAGCGGTAACTTTCTCGGGATTAGCTTCAATTCCCCGGTGGCTGACTATGAAGCCCAGCAGTTTTCCCGCGGGCATGCCAAACACACATTTGGTAGGATTGAGCTTCCATTGGAATTCCCTGAGATGTGCAAAGGTCTCAGATAGGTCATCGATGAGACTATCCGGGTTCTTTGTCTTGACGACGACGTCATCAACATAGGCTTCCACATTGCGGCCAATCTGAGCCTTGAGACAACTCTGAATTGCATGTTGGTATGTGGCTCCTGCATTCTTGAGTCCAAAGGACATTGTAGTGTAGCAGTAGGCGCCGAACGGAGTGATGAATGCCGTCTTGATCTGGTCATCTTTGTGCAGGCTTATCTGATGATAGCCCGAGTAGCAATCCAGGAAACAGAGTAGAGAGCAGCCAGCTGTAGAATCCACCACCTGATCAATGCGAGGTAGCCCGAAGGGATCCTTTGGGCAATGTTTGTTCAGGTCAGTGTAATCGACACACATTCTCCACTCGTTGTTGTTCTTCTTGCGGACCAGGACAGGATTAGCGAGCCAATCTGGGTGGAACACCTCTTTAATGAACCCGGCTGCTAAGAGTTTCGCCAGCTCCGAACGTATGGCTTCTTTCTTGTCCTGGGCAAAGCGTCGTAGATGTTGTTTCTTCGGCTTGGCGGCAGGATCAACGTTGAGTTTGTGCTCAGCCAACTCCCTTGGGACTCCCGGCATGTCAGACGGCTTCCATGCGAAGATGTCGCGGTTGTCCCGTAAGAAGCTGGTGAGCGCGCTTTCCTATTTGATAGGCAGGTCAGCGCCGATCAGCGCCGTCTTGGAGGGGTCGCCCGTCCCTAGGTCGATTGCTTTGATTGGGACTTCCTGGGAGGGCTTCATGTTTGGCACGGCTGGCTTTTTCGTTGGGATTTCCAACTCAGCCTCGCCGAGTTGTTTTGCCATAGCTGCTACAATTGCTGCCTGGCTCGGTTGCTGCATGCTTGCAGCAATCGTCACTGCCTTGGTGTCACAATCGTAGGAGGTCTTCAGGTCGCCCTTTAGGGATAAGATCCCCTTAGGGCCTGGCATCTTCAGGACGAGGTAGATGTAATGTGGGATCGCCATGAATTTCGCCAGAGCGGGTCTTCCCAGGATCGCGTGGTACGATGATTCGAAGTCGGCGACCTCGAATGTGATGTACTCGGTCCTGTAATTGGCCTCGGTACCAAATGTAACTGGAAGTGATACCTGGCCAAGGGGCACGGCAGCGTTGCCTGGAACAATGCCGTAGAAGGGTGAATCAGTGGGCTTGAGCAGGTTGGTGATGTCTAAGCCCATCTTCTTCAAAGTCTTGGCGAACAGGATGTTGAGTCCGCTTCCTCCATCGATCAATGTTCTTGTGAGTCGCGCGCCAGCTACCACAGGGTCGAGTACCAGAGGGTATCGTCCTGGGTTCTTGATGTTGGTCCATTGATCGTCGCGAGAGAAGCTGATGGGGACTTCTGACCACTTCAGGAAGGTGGGGATGGCAGGCTCAATGCAGGCGATCTCGCGGTGAATAAGCTTTTGCTTGCGCTTTGATTCTGACTGAGTGATTCCCCAAAGATGACGTTGACAACCTTGTCGGCTTGTTGGTAGCCGGTGTCTTTGTCACCCTTGTCTCCTTTGTTGTCAGGGTTGTTTGGTTTGGGAGCGCCCTCTGCTGAGAACGCTTTCTTAAGCGACCAGCAGTCCCTGCTTGAGTGCTTATCCTTTGGGTGGAAAGGGCACTGCTTGTCGAGTAGTTTTTCGAACTTCCTACGGGAAGAGTTCTTCTCAGCAACATTGACCGTGTCTTCAGGTTTGCGCTTCTTATCGCTGAAGTCGCGTTTGCTGTTGTTCTCAACTTGCTTGCCCTTGTTACGGTCGTTGTTGTTGTTGCGATCTCCTCCCGACTTGTTTCGGTTGAATCTCTCACGCTGCATGTCTTCAGCATCTGACCAGCGGCTGATGAGTTCTCGCATCTGCTCTAGTGTCTTTGGCCTGTTCCTTCCGAAATCGAGGTGCAGCACGGGGTCTATAAGGCCACCGTGGAAGCAATCAATGACATCTTGGTCGGATAGGCCAGCACATGTTGAGCGTTTCTCCCAAAATCGCCGGTTGTAACTGCGCAAGTACTCGTTCTGGCCCTGTTTGCACTAGGCGAGGTCAAAACGAGTACCCGGCTTCTGCCATGAACCTTGGAAGTTGTTGATGAAAGCCTTGCAGAGTTCATCCCAGGAGTCGATGGAGCCTGGCTTGAGCCCTTCTAACCAGGTCAGTGGGGCCTGATCGAGGACTACTGGGAGATAGGTGCACATGGTGTCGGTGTTGCCCCTTGCCGCCTTGATTGCCGAGTAGTAGATGCGAATCCACTGCTCGGGATCGCGTTTCCCGTCATATCTATCGATATGAGCTGGTTTGAACTTGTCGGGCCAGAAAGTAGCGCGGATGCGGTCTGAGAAGACCGGAAACCCTTCGTACTTGTGGAGGTTGTGGTGATCCTGACCCGGTGCCCCGTAGACTTGGTCGTACTCCTGGCGTCTGCGGCGTTCTTGTTCTTCGCGATCGCGCGCCCGTGATGAGATGATGGTGCGCGCGTCTCTGGGTGGCAATTGTTGTCGCAGATCCCTGTTGTTATCATGATTCTCGGGGCGTCTGTCCCTGTTTCAGTTGCCATCACGACCGCTGACGTGGCTCTGCTGAACTTCACGATTGCTTGGTCCGGCGCCGTGGTCACGACCTCCACTGCCGAGTACTATGCCTCCCTCATTTTGGCGTTGGCGTTGTTCTCTGCTCGGGTGGTGGGACTGGTTGCCTCGGTTTCCAACTTCAGGGTGTGCGCTGCTTGCCTGGCAGCTTGGTGCTTGAGTGATAGTCTTTGCCGGGTTGATTGCGTCATGCTGGATGGCTGCTGTCTCGAGCATTGTCTTCATCTTGAGGATCTCAGGAGTTTCAGGCATCTGTCCCAGCTCTGTGACGACAGCCATGATGTTGGCTGCAGCGCTGGAGTAGACGTCTTGGCCGGCAACTTGCCGAAACTTGGCGTTGAGGTCCTGTGGAGGTAGCCTACGGCCGAGGCGGCGACGTCGTTCTGCGCGAGCGACATTTCGCTCCCTGCGTCGGTTACGGTCAGCTTCAGCTTCGTTCTCCACAGTTGGCTCATCGTTGGAGACTTCTTGTTCCTGGCCGATGATCACCATGGCTTGGCGCCCTGGAGAGTAGCTCCCTGTGCTTGAAGTTACTGGGACAGTTGAGCCGCGGCTGCTTGAAGAATTTAGGGGTTGCCCGTGTTGAAACGGGAGTGGATCGATGCACGCGATGATGCGAGACATGTCCAGGTCCTCCTGTGGTGTTGCTCCAAGTACTGGCTTATGCCCTGGCCAGTGAACAAATCGTCCTTCGGGGGTTGAAGTGATGACGAGTCCGACTTGTTTCCCGTTTAGGGGAAATTCGTCAGATTCGACCAGAGATCGGAGTTGTTTTGAGGACGCCGCCTGGAAAGCAGAGATGGGGCCCACGAGTCCAAAGGGATATTGGCTCGGGGTGTCGGCCTCGTGCTTAACAGTGGCTGGACTCCTTTTCTTCTGGATTTTTGAATTGGCGGATTTTAGCATAGCCGATGGTTCAGAAACCGACTCGGGTTGCCTGGTCCGCTTCGGAAATTTCCCGGCCCGAGTTGAAATCGGGCCAGGAAGGGTGATTCCTTGAGTCCGAGTTGATTTCGAACTCGTGGTTCCCCGAGCCCGAGTTGTATTCGGTCCCGGGGGCGCGATCTCGTCGAGCTTGTCGGCGAGTTGCTCCGGAGTCGGCGATTTGAGGACGCGGTCGAAGTTGCCCGCACCGTCCGCCGTGCAGACCTAGGAGCCGAAAACGAAGGTGGCGCCTTTCTCGAACGCCATGTCACCGTCGCAGTTGATGATGACTGGTGCCATCGAGCTTGCTGAGCGATTCTCGACGAGAGCCCCTACCTGGCGCGCCAGCTGTCGGTTTTTTATACCGGCTAGCCTACTATGGGGGGTCCCTAAGTAGTCGAGTTGTTCGTGGGGGCCTCGCCGGAACCAGAAGCACGATGGTGAACACGAGACGATTTAGACAGGTTCAGGCCGCCTCGAGTAGAGAGCGTAATACCTTACGTCCTGTATGGTGGATCTTCTCGTATTGATGGGTATGATTTTACAAGGGGTCCCTGCCTCACCTTGTATACTCGGGAGACAGAGTCTACAAGGCAAGAAATACAAACTCCTAGTCGGATACAATACACAGAGTCCTAACATGAGTAGGCCGGGTTGTTTCCCAGTACCCGACTAGTTTCCTTAAGCTGTACAATCCTTCCTTGTATCAGTCAGGGTTGCTGGCCCAATTTCCTGACGGGACTGTGGCCCATGAGGACTCCCATGGATCCTGGACCGACAAATATTTAATCAAAAATAATACTTAGCTTGATTCGTAATTAAGTCGGAGAAACACAATGTCGTCATAGTTGTGGCCGAGTCGTTGAGGCGTGTATGTCGACGATCATACACAGTCGGCCTCGCCCTCGACAGGTTGCCGAGTCAAGTAGTCGATGCTTTCGCCAGCAGGCTGATGTCGCGGACGATCATTAGTGCAGGCCGTGCCAACGTAGCTTCACGTTCCATCTTGTATTCGTGGGCGTAGAGGTACGAGAACCTGACGCCTTCCTTTCTGGATGCTGTCGAGTCCGCCATATGGTACAATCCTCACATATATCAAGAAGACATATACAAGTAAAGTAATTGTTAATTCTCTTGAGAAAAGGAAAGTGACCAATTAGCCTAAGCGGTAAAGGAAAACAACAAGGCTTCCCTGTTGAAGATTAGATCCAATCTAATTAACCACTGTTGTTATGTGGATAATAAGTAAAATAAACAAAAAGGTTCTTCCCTGTTGCCGCCGGGTGAATCTTTATCCGGTGGGAAGGGTGGTTGTTTGCGTCGCGACTCGTCGGGATGGCCGTGGACGATCGCAGACGCCGCATGGTGCTGGATCAAAAAAACTGCCGTCGAGCTTGTAGATTGATCTCATCGATCAGCCCCTACCTGGCGCGCCAACTGTCGGATTTATGGACCCGGCAATCCACACAGGGTAGTCTGCGTGGTTGATTTGTTGAGAGACAGATCGAGGATCACAAGTCGATGGTAACACAAGACGCAAGGATTGAACAGGTTCGGGCCGTCAAGATGACGTAATACCCTACGTCCTGTGTTGGGTGTATGGATTGCTGTGTATGAAGTTCCTGAAGGATCTCCGTAGTTGGGATCTGTCGTCGTGTTTTGGAGGGGGGTCCCAAGGCACCTTATATAGCCCGGTTGCCTTGAGTTACAAGTCAGCTAGAGATCTTAACCTACCTGGAATACAAGGATTCGATCCTATAACAATTACAGATATCTTTCCCTAGAATTCCGACTAGTTTATCTTGATCTCCGATCTTCTTGAGAGATACACCGTCTGCTTCCTTGTCCCGCGCGCCGTCGTACCCGTCCCGGCTTGTCCGACTGGTTGGCCTCCCAAGTGGTGGGCCCTCCAGCCTGACAAGCCGGCCTGATGGCACTCGGATTGGGTCGTCCCTTGCTGCTAGGGCCAATCCACCTTTTGGGTACCCCCGGGGGTCTATCCCCGACAGGTGGGAACCAAGCTTAGAGAGTGCATCAGCAGTCATGTTGTTGTCCCTAAGGACGTGACAAAATTCGAGTCCATGGAAGTGCTTCTCGAGTTTGTGGACCTCCATGCAGTATGCGTCCATGTTCTCCTTGGTGCAATCCCAATCTTTGTTGACCTGATTGATGACCACCGAGGAGTCGCCGTAGACCATCATATGCATGATGCCAAGGGAAACTGCCAGGCATAGCCCATGCAGCAGAGCTTCGTACTCGCCTTCATTATTGGTGGCTTTCCAGAGGATCTGGAGCACGTACTTGAGTTGATCACCTTTTGGAGATATAAAGAGTACTCCGGTGCCGTCTCCTTCAACCTTCATTGATCCGTCGATGTACAAGATCCAATGCTCGAGGGGTTCTTCTGGCACCACTTGTTGTATCTCTGTCCACTAAGCAACAAAATCCACCAGGGCTTGCGACTTGATTGCTGGTCGTGGGACAAAGTCGATGGCATGAGAGCCCAGCTCGACCGCCCATTTGGAGATTCGCCCTATCGCGTCCCGGTTGTGGAGGATGTCGCTGATTGGGAAGGAGGTGATTACAACAACCCAGTGAGCGTCGAAGTAGTGGCGCAGCTTGCGAGACATGATCAAGATAGCATATAATAGCTTCTCAACCTGGGGGTAGCATACTTTTGACTCTGTAAGTACCTCACCGATGAAGTAGACTAGCCGCTGTACTTTGAATACCTGACCGGGTTCCTCCCGCTCAACTACAATAGCAGTGCTCACCACGTGGGTTGTGGCTGCAATGTAGAGGAGCAGTGGTTCCTGATCAGCTTGTGCAGTAAGTACTGGTGGTGTCTGGAGGAATTTCTTGAGATCTTCAAACGCCGCATCAGCTTCTGCGGCCCATACGAATTTGTCTTGCTTTTTGAGGAGTTTGAAGAAAGGCAATCCTCTGTCACCCATTCTTGAAATGAATCAGTTGAGGGCTGCCAAGCATCCAGTCAGCTTTTGGACATCCTTGAGGGATTTAGGAGGCGCCATGGATGTGATGGCGGTGATCTTCTCGGGATTGGCCTCAATTCCACGGTGACTGACTATGAAGCCCAGCAATTTTCCTGCGGACACGCCAAACACACACTTTGTAGGATTGAGCTTCCATTGGAATTCCCTAAGGTGTGCAAAGGTTTCGGACAAGTCATCAATAAGGCTGTCCAGGTTCTTTGTCTTCACGACGATGTCATCAATATAGGCTTCGACGTTACGGCCGATCTGAGCCTTCAAACAACTCTGGATCGCACGTTGATATGTTGCCCCTGCGTTCTTGAGTCCAAAGGACATTGTCGTGTAGCAGTAGGTGCCAAATGGAGTGATGAACGCTGTCTTGATCTGGTCGTCTTCATGTAGGCTTATCTAATGATAGCCCGAGTAGCAGTCGAGGAAACAGAGTAGGGAACATCCAACTGTAGAATCCACCACTTGATCAATGCGTGGTAGCTCGAAAGGATTCTTTAGGCAGTTCAAGTCGGTGTAGTTGACACACATCCTCCACTCGTTGTTATTCTTTTTTCGCACCAAGACAGGATTAGCGAGCCAGTCAGGGTGAAAAACCTCCTTGATGAACCCGGCTGCTAATAGTTTTGCCAGCTCTGATCGGATGGCTTCTTTCTTGTCCTCGGCGAAGCGTCGTAGGCGTTGTTTCTTTCGTTTGGCAGCTGGATTGACATTAAGTTTTTACTTAGCCAACTCCCTTGGGACTCCCGGCATATCAGATGGCTTCCATGTAAAGATGTCGCGGTTGTCCCGCAAGAAGCTGGTGAGCGCGCTTTCCTATTTGGTAGGCAGGTCAGCGCCGATCAGCGCCGTCTTGGAGGGGTCACCCGTCCCTAGGTCGATTGCCTTGATTGGTACTTCCTGGGAGGGCTTCATGATTGACATGGCTAGCTTTTTTGTTGGGATGTCCAACTCAGCCTCGCCGAGTTGTTTCGCCATATCTGCTACGATTGCTACCTGGCTCGGTTGCTGCATGCTTGCAGCAATCATCACTGCCTCGGTGTCGCAATCGTAGGAGGTCTTCAGGTCACCCTTTAGGGATAGAATCCCTTTAGGGCTGGCATCTTCAAGATGAGGTAGATGTAGTGTGGAATCGCCATGAATTTCACCAAAGCAGGTCTCCCCGGGATCAAGTGGTACAAAGATTCGAAGTCGGCGACCTCGAATGTGATGTACTCGGTCCTGTAATTGGCCTCGGTACCAAATGTGACTAGAAGTGATACCTGGCCGAGTGGTACGGCAGCGTTGCCTGGGACGATGCCGTAGAAAGGTGAACCAGCATGCTTGAGTAAATTGGTGATATCCAAGTCCATCTTCTTTAGTGTCTTGGCGAACAGGACGTTGAGTCTGCTTTCGCCGTCGATCAGTGTCCTCGTGCATCGTGCGCCTGCCACTACCGGGTCTAGTACCAGAGGGTACCTCCCCAGGTTCTTGATGTTGGTCTATTGGTTGTCACGAGAGAAACTGATCGGTACTTCTGACCACTTTAGGAACGTGGGGATAGCCGGCTCGATGCATCCAATCTCGCGATGGATCAGTTTTTGCTTGCGCTTTGAGTCTGTCTGGGCAATCCCGCCAAAGATGACATTGACTACCTTGTTGGCTTGTTGGTAGCTGGTGTCTTCGTCGCCCTTGCCTCCATTGTTCTTGTCAGGTTCGTCGGGTTTGGAGTCGCCTCCGGTGCCAAAAGCTTTCTTGAGCCCGATGCAGTCCCTGCTGAAGTGCTTGTCCTTTGGATGGAAAGGGCATTGCTTGTCGAGTAGTTTCTCGAATCTTTTGCAGGAGGGGCCTTTCTCAGCAACGTTGACTGAATCTCAGGCTTGTGTTTCTTGTCGTTGAAGTCACGTTAGACGTTGTTCTCGACTTGCTGGCCCTTGTTTCAGTCATTGTTGTTGTTGCGCTCGCTGCTCGACTTGTTTTGATTGAATCTTTCACGCTGCAGGTCCTCGGCGTCGGCCCAACGACCGATGAGTTCGCGCATGGCCTCAAGCATCTTTGGCATGTTCCTCCCAAAGTTGAGATGTAGCGTGGGATCAGTGAGACCGCTGTGGAAGCAATCGATGATGTCTTGGTCGGATAGTCCGACACATGTTGAGCGTTTCTCCCAGAACCGGCGGTTGTAGCTTCGGAGGTACTCATTTTGGCCTTGTTTGCACTAGGCTAGGTCAAAGCGAGTACCCGGCTTCTGCCATAAACCCTAGAAATTGTTGATGAAGACTTTGCAGAGTGCATCCCAAGAATCAATGGAGCCTGGTTTTAGTCCTTCCAACCAGGTCAGTGGAGCCTGATTGAGGACTACTAGGAGGTAGGTGCACATGGTGTCGGTGTCGCCTCTTGCCGCCTTGATCGCTGAGTAGTAGATGCGCAGTCACTGCTCGGTATCACACTTTCCATCATATCTTTCGATATGAGCTGGTTTGAACTTTTCAGGCCAGAAAGTTGTGTGGATGCGGTCTGAGAAGACCGGGAACCATTCGTAGTTGCCAAGGTTGTGATAGCCTCGGCCTGGAGGCCCGTAGATCTAGTCGTACTCTTGGCGCCGTCTGCGCTCTTCTTCTTCCCGGTCGCGAACTCGTGCAGAAATGACGGTGCGTGCGTCCTTACTCTACAGGTGGTGTCGCAAATCCCTGTCGTCGTCGTGGTAGTTGCGACGTGCCTCTCTGTCCCTATTGCCGTCATGTCTGCCATTGTGACTCTGTTGAGAAACGTGGTGGCTAGGCCCGACGCCGTGGTTTCTACCTCCAGCACCGACTACCATGCCTCCCTCGTTGCCGGGTTCATGGCGGGCTCTCTTTGGGTGATGGGACTGATTGTCGCAGATGCCTTCAGCAGGTCAGCTGCTTGCTTGGCGGCTTGGTGCCTTGGATCTGGTGATGGTTTTGGCAGGGTTGATTGCATCATGCTGGATCGCCGCTGTCTCGAGCATTGTCTTCATCCTCTGGATCTCTGGAGTTTGGGCCATGTTGCCAAGCTCTGTTGCGATAGCCAAGATATTGGCTACGACATTGGCGTATACATCTTGCCCAGCGACTTGCACGAATCTTTCATTGAGGTTCTGCAGAGGAAGTCTGCGACCAGCACGGCGACGACGCTCTACGCGAGCAGCGTTTCGTTCCCTGCGCCGGTCTCGGTCGGCTGTGACTTGGTTCTCTACTATCGGCTCATCGTTGGAGGCTTCTTCTTCTTGTCCGATGATCACCATGGCTTGATGACTTGGCGAGTAGCTTCCTGTGCTTGAAGTTGCTAGGACTGTTGAGCCACACCCGCTTGAAGAGTCCAAAGGCTGCCCGTGTTGAAACGGGAGTGGATCAATGCACGCAATGACGTGAGACATGTCCAGGTCTTCTTGCGGTGTTGCTCCAAGATTTGGCTTGCGTCCGGGCCAGTGGACGAATCTTCCCTCTGAAGTCGAGTCGATGATGAGTCCGACTTGTTTCTCGCTTAGAGGGAATTCGTCGAATTCGATCAGAGATCGGAGTTGTTTCAAAGATGCCGCCTAGTAGATGGAGGCAGTTCTCACGAGACCAAAAGGAATCTGGCTCGGGGTGTTGACCTCACGCTTAGCAGTGGCTGAGCTCCTCTCCTTCTGGATTTTTGAATTGTTGGATTTCGACGAGACCGATGGTTCAGAAACTGGCTCGGACCGCCTGGTCCGATTTGGAATCTTCCCAGTCTAAGTTGAAGTCGAGCTGGGGCCTGAGGTTTCCCGAGTCCGAGTTGAAATCGAACTCGGGGATGCGATCTCGTCAAGCTTGTCAGTGAGTTGCTCCGGAGCCGGTGACTTGAGGACAAGGTCGAACTTGCCCGCGTTGTTCGCCGTGCAGACCCAGGAGCCGAAGACGAAGGTGGCACCCTTCTCGAACGCCATGTCGTCGTCGCAGTTGATGATGACTGGTGCCATCTAGCTTTCTTGACGATTCTCGATGAGAGCCCCTACCTGGCATGCCAGCTGTCGGTTTTTTATACCGGCTATCCTACTATAGGGGGTCCCTAGTAGTCGAGTTGTTGGTAAGGGCCTCACTGGAACCTGAACATGATGGTGAACATGAGACGATTTAGACATGTTCAGGCAGCCTCGAGAGAGAGCGTAATACCCTATGTCCTGTATGGTGGATCGCTTTGTATTGATGGTTATGATTTTACAAGGTGTCTCTGCCTCACCTTATATACTCGAGAGACAGGGTCTACAAGGCAAGAAATACAAACTCCTAGTCAGATACTAAACATAGAGTCCTAACATGAGTAGGTCGGGTTGTTTTCTAGTAGCCGACTAGTTTCCTTAATCTGTACGCCTCTTCCTTGTATCTATCAGAGTTGCCGGCCCAATCTCCTAGCGGGCCTACAGCCCATAAGGACTCCCATGGATCTTGGTCCGTCAGGTCCCTCTTGGCATTGGGGCCCATCCGTCACACACTCACCCACCCGTGAAATCGGTGACTAGGTCTCTCACCCCTCCCATATTTGGAGCAAACAATAAATGGGTCTCTCCACCTCCCATCTTTTGTCTCTTGGAGCAAACAGCAAACATCAAACAAAAAACAACAAACAGCAAACAAATAAGAAATGTCGTTATACATCAGAAAAAACAGATCGTGCACATAGTCAGGTCCAAGCCGGAATACATCAAAGACTCGAAATGGTGTCATACCCAAGGCCCAAATCACGAAGATATTTCTTTGCTTCATTATATGATTTGGATAACTTGTTCTGAGGGAATGATGAACACAACAGAACCAGTATTGTATCAAATCCTGTAGTACTGATTTTAAAGCGGTACTTGATCCGGAGCAACCTCACAATAAATGAAAATTTGTTGTATCTAGATCCTAGGGACAGAGATGTTGTCAAGTCCTGCACCAATTTAGTAAATGACATTGGCTCTGTTTTATCGTCCTTCTTTACGACTGTGTACAAATCTGCCAATAATTCCACATCTAGAACTGCATCATCATTGTCCTCTTCCTCATCCAGTTCCATCCCAGCAGCACCTTGTGCATCATAAGCATCATCCAGATGCATCCCCAAGCCCTATGTATCCTCATCAACATCAACATCATCTGCTTCACCATACAGAAACCACCTTGTGTATGTAGCTGACATCCTAGAATAAAGTAGGTTGGCCCATGTATGGCTGGTAAGTGGGCCTTCTGGATCATCTATACTTGAGTACGGCGTGTTTGAGCATGTTCTGTCCTCTTTTGCACCTGCCCTTCTCCTGTCATGTCATTTCACCAAAACTCGTGGAAAGAGTTAGCATTAAGACCTAGTCCTAGGTTTGGTGATTAGATAATTAAGGAATTGATGGCTAGGAATGGCTTGTAAGCATCGCCAATAGAGAGACACCAAGGACATGTTCTAGCTCCCTAACCATGTTGCTAAAAGGCATATTTTAATCATCAATTCCATATACCATTAATCAAAGTTAACATTTGATATGATGCGATCATCAATTCATAAGCAAAGGTTGTGAAACATAGCAATAAACTACCCATAAATGCATAACCCCAGGTGTACAAGGTAAACAGGATAAGTAAAGCTAGGTAACATCCTTAACGTTCATCAAATTAGACACATGCATGTATGAAAGAATGATTAAAGGTTACTAGGTTGCAAGGAAATACTGTGTTACATTTGCCTTCTCGAGGTATTGCTACTGCTGCGCTCCTTGATGTACTGATCCACCAAAGACACGAACGGCTCACCGCCTATACTCGATAAACATCACCACACAAGCATCCATACAAGCCAGTACATGCAACACAAGTTAACCCTATTAGAACAGTACACCAAATAGTGCAAACAGAAGCAAAAAGGGTTATAAAACTATTCTACGCTTTATTACAAACACATGAGCGCTAGAATCACCCAAATCGGAGCTAAAATGCATTTTATATGAATAAAAAAAGGTCTAGGGGCTTATCTGCAAGAACCTAGGGACCTATGCATAATTTTGTATCAAAACTAAAGGTCTAATGTGTAAAAGACACAGGAGCCTGAAGAGAAGAAAAAGGACTTAACCATAAATACTTTTGAACTAGACTGGACTATGGGTTGATTTACAAAAACCTGAGGGGCTTTTCCACAAAAGCACGCTGCACGATGGGCATGGACTGACGGGCTGCTGACGAGGCGCTAACGTGATGAGCATGTGGCACTAACGCGGCCGTAGACTGGCATCATGGACCCGGCTCATGGGTCCACAGTGGACCGTTCATAAAGCGAAGGGGTATGGGGGGGGAGGAGGAGGGCTCTCGACCGTTCGGATCAGATCCGATGGCCGGGTTTAAAGCGGGCTGTGAGGGTGTCCGGCAGTGAGCGAGTCTACGGCGGCTGACGGCAGCGCTTCACCGGAGTTGGCGAAATAGCGCTACGAGGCTCGATTCAGGACAGGGTTTGCACGGGGAGGTCAAGGGGCTCGCGGTGAAGCTTACCAGGGGGTTGTGGACGACGATCGTGTGGCGGTGGTGGCCGTCGACGGTGGAAGGCGGGCGACGGCAGTGGAGCTCAGTGGCGAGGTGCTCTAGGGGCTCGGTTAGGGCTTCAGGACGGCAGGCTCGGTTGCAATCATCTGCGCGTAGAGAAGAGAGCGAGAGGGAGGTGAGCGGGAAGCTTCTCGGCGGCAAAGTGAAGCTCGGCGGCGGCGGCTCAACTCGGGGCTCCAACGGTGGCGGCGAGCTGTCGTCGATGGCAAAAAAGGGTCGGGGTGGCACGGCTTATATAGGGGCGAGGGCGGTCGCGGATGAAAGGTGCAGGTATGGAAGGCTCGGGGATGGAAGGCTTCGCAAGGGAAAGCGGCGGCGGGGAAGGAAAGGCAGCGGCGGCGCGGAGCCGATTCCGGCTCAGGGATGGCGCGACGGAGGGGATGAGCCCAACAGGTGGGCCCCACTTGTCAGTGACCCCGAGCGAAGGCGCCCGGCGCTTCTACGCCATCACAAAGCATGCTGGGACACGGGCTGGAGTGGGATTAAGGCCGAGGGGGAAAGCAAACGAGGGAGAAAAAAAAGACAGGGGGCTAAGGCGGGCTGGGCTAAAAGTACAGTGGGCAAAAACAGACTTAAACGTGAAAAACAAATTTAGGCTCAAACAAAAGCGAATTCAATATGGAATTAAAATATAAATTCAAATCCCATAATTGAATTGCCCATAAACAAAAATATGCACCAACATGTATGCTCAAACAAGTTTCTAATTGCTTATATTAAAAGTTAATTAGCACAAAATTATATTGTCCTTATGTTGATCATGCACACTTTAATAAAATAAAATAAATTCATTACTTTTACTACAAGCCTAATTTTTATGGTGTTACAGTAGTTTGTTTTACTAATATATTCTTGCAATACTTGGGGGTCTTAATTATAAGTTGCAACAATTGATCTATTTGTATCATGTAGGATGGAGATCCATACATACCATGAACAATCGTACAATGGTGTCCGCTTCATGGATCCAGTGGTGATAAATGCCACACTTGTACGCGATAAGCCACTAGATACCTATGCATGTATACAAATTCTTGGAGAGACAAAGAAGCAAGAAATTCATTTTTTTACTTACAACTTCAGGTGAGTACTTTTTATCTATATGTATAACATTAAGATTTTTGTGCAAAGTAACAAAACTTGTTTCTAATAATTGTGCATGTATTTGTATCTCTACGTATTCCGCTAGATACTCCTTGTGTTTGTTGTAGACAAAGGTCGCATTGTTGTCTTGGACTCATTGCGGAAAAAACAGGAGGAGTTCCAGCCACTTATAGACCTGATTAACATGGCATGGACGTGTTTCCGTGAAAAGTTCAAGGAAATTTCAAACCACAATTGGATTTGAAGATGGACTTTCCGGTATGTGGCTAAAGCACTCATATATCTCATCATATCACACTAATATAAAGTCATCATAGTAAACTTTTCTTCTCCACATAAGTGTGTGAGACTGGAACAAGGGACGATTCTATGCGGATCCTACGTCTGCCAGTGGATGCACAACTTTGTTGGTCCAAAAAAACAACTAACATCAAACTTATAGTACGTAATTAAACCATCATATTCATACTTATATATGTTTGTTATTTGATGTGAATAATATAGTGTTATTCCATGACTAAAGATTAAAATAGTTCTCATTTGTAAATAATGCAGAGGATGTTTTACCATGAAGAACTGTCGATGATTGAAACATCAAAAGCTATCACGGACCAACTATTTGGGTTTATTGTGGACCAAGTTGTAAATCCAAACGGAGAGTACTATCATGATGGACGTGATGTTGCAATATATCTATAGAGAATTGGGCAAACACCACACACCCAAGATGGGGGGTGACCTTTCATATATATAGGCCGTATAGGCTTGGAGTACAAGAAATACAAATACAAGTCATATACAGCTATGCATATCTAATACCCGCCCGCAGTCACAAGGGGAGGTTCACGAACACCAATACTGGTCCTAAAATCAATAAATAACTGTACAAGAAGTCCCTTGGTCATGATATCAGCACACTGATGTGAAGAGAGAACATGAAGAAACCAAACCTATCCCAACTGAACCTTCCCACGAACAAAGTGAATGTAAATCTCAATATGCTTGGTCCGGCGATGATGAACAGGATTAGTAGTCATATATATAGCACTGACGTTATCACAGTAAATGATAGTGGCAGATGACAAAGGGACATGAAGTTCCTGCATCAGTTGGCAAAGCCAGCAACACTTAGCAACGACATGTGCAACACCCGATACTCGGCCTCTGCACTAGAACGAGACATCATGGTCTGTCACTTGGAACCAAGATACTAGAGTATCACCAAGATAAACATAGTAACCAGATGTAGAATGCCTAGAGTTAGGACAACCTGCCCAATCTGCATCTGAATAAGCTGTGAGCGTATCCATGGAACCAGTACCAATATGCAAGCCATCTGACAGAGTACCTTTAATATAGTGAAGAATGCACTTGACAAGCGCAAGTTGAGGCTCACGAGGGTCATGCATAAACAAGAAAACATGTTGTACTGCATAAGCAAGATCTAGCCGAGTCAAAGTAAGATACTACAGTGCCCCAGCAATACTCTTGTACTCTGATGGATCAGCAACTGGAGGACCATCTGAAGCAAACAACTTGGATTTACTATCCCCAGGTGTTGAAGTAGAATGACACTCACTCGTACCCACTAGCTGAAGTAAATCCAGATCATACTGGCGCTGAGAAAGAAACAAACCATCTGAATTTTGTGTGACTGAAATACCAAGAAAATGATGAAGAGCACAATGACATCAACATACAGAAGTAAATAAGCAGTCTGAGGCCCATCTTTGTAGACAAACAAAGAAGTATTAGTCACTGAAGGAACAAAACCTAGCTGGCGGATGTAGCTAGCAAAACGCTGGTACCAAGCACGCAGAGCCTGCTTGAGTCCATAAAGTGACCGCTGCAATAAACAAACATGATTTGGCAGAGAAGGATCAATAAACCTTGGAGGCTGCTAACAATAGACTGTCTCAGTAAGGTGCCCATGAATAAAAGCATTCTTGACATCAAGCTGATGAATCGGGCAGTGACGAGAAGTAGCAATACTGAGAATAGTCTGAATGGTGGTGGGCTTAACAACTGGACTAAAAGTCTCATCATAATCGAACCCACGCTATTGGGAGAAACCCCGAACAACCCAATGAGCTTTGTGTCGAGCCTAAATGAAACTCAAGTTTATAAATCCACTTGTCTGTCAGCACATTAGCACCTAGAGGACAACGAACAAGACGCCAAGTACCATTGTCCATGGGAGCCTAGAATTCATCAGCAAGCGCAATCCAATAATTAGTCGAAATGGGAGAAGCCACTGTAGCTGACAGATTCGTGTAGCTAACAGGCTGAATTGTGCCGATTTGAATACGTGTCAAGCGGCGAAGAGTGGGCGGCGGAGACGCAACCCGAGCAGGCGCCGAGGGAGGGGGCAGGAAACAGGCAGCCGGACTAAACCGTCGAGCGGTTGCGGTGAGTGTACAACAGGTCAGCTGCGGTGAGTGTACAACAGGTCGGCAACTCTATGGGACACCATTGAAGTGTCGAAAGGCCAGTGCTATTGCTGGGACAATAGCCGGCACAGCAGGAGACGCTGCTGGTACTGCTGCAGGGGCAGCAGCCGACACTGGCGTTGTTGTAGGAGCAGCCGCCGCTGGTGCTGTTGCAGCAACCGACAACGTTGCTGGTGCAGCAGAAGGAAGAGCCAGAGCAGCAGTGGCACTGTTGCAAGAAGACGACCGAACGGGGGCACGAGACCACGCCCGCCCAAAGGCGAAGCAGATGGTGGTTGCTCAACATCCGCCAATGATGGACCAACCACATGAAATGAAGAACGAGCTCCAGCTGCATTGTTAGTAGAACAATAGATCAGATCATGTGCATCATCGAGGAGAAAATCAAAGGACTAATCAAGAATAGGATCATTCGTAGAAAAGGGAAACCCAGATTCGTCAAACACAACATGGCGTGAAATGATGATACGACGAGAGGAGAGGTCGAGGCACCAATATCCTTTATGACTAGAGGGGTAACCCAAAAACACACAAGCAGTAGACGAAGGAGCGAGCTTATGTGGTGAAGTAGCCTGAAGATTAGGATAGCAAAGACACCCAAAAGCCCGCAAATGCTCATACATGGGAGGAGTATGGTAAAGGTGAGTGTAGGGGACGACCTCATTGCTAATGGACGTGGAGGGACGCCGGTTTAGGAGGTATGTGGCTACTGAAAGAGCTTCTGCCCAGTAGGAGGGTGGCATGGAGGCATGAATTAAGAGAGTATGCACTGAGTTATTTATGTTTAAAGAACACGTTCAGCGTTGCCATTTTGAGGGGAAGTGTAGGGGCATGAGGGATGAAACAAAATACCACTTGTTTACGAATTCGGTACCATTATCGGCTTGAAAGCATTTAACGGGAAGACCAAACTGCATGTGTGCATACGAAAGAAAGTTAACTAAGTGCTCATGAACATTGGATTTTCGGTGGAGAGGAAAAGTCCAGCAAAAATGTGAAAAATCATCCAACATGACCAAATAATAAGA
Source organism: Alloteropsis semialata (assembly GCA_004135705.1). NCBI lineage: Eukaryota > Viridiplantae > Streptophyta > Magnoliopsida > Poales > Poaceae > Alloteropsis > Alloteropsis semialata. The sequence goes on along the minus strand of CM014276.1, from coordinate 6,484,031 downwards.
GTAGCCAAAAACCCTAGGAACCGGTGATGTCCAAACATTGCAATGAACTATCTCAAAAGGAGCCACGATATGAGAAGTTGAAGTACTAAACGGAATATGCACATGTTTGCCTAACTGACAAGAGTGGCAATGGTACGGCGATGCCTGGGAGGGGGAGTACGCTGGGGAGAAACAAGCAACAGAGCTGATTGAGAAGAAGAGCGGAAGGGGTAGCGACATGCTGGACGTGGACTGCCTTTGTCGCCGGCGGCCAGATGCGCCAGAGCGACCGAGGAACAGACCCAGTCTGGGATTCTATTCCTTTGATGATCTGATTACAAGTCTCTCAGCTGCCTTTATAGATCAGGCGCCTAAACAAACTCATCTTTCCTTAACTAACTCAAACTCTCTAAAAAGAACAAACTCTAGAATAATATCTCAACTGCCTAATCTTCAGGACTGCTTCCGAACAGGTGACAAACGACGATGGTACACACGCCCAACAAACGCGTCCGTGACATTTCCCCCCTCCACGAGGAACAGCTCGTCCGCGAGATGAACATCCAGATAATCAGCAACAAAAACTGCCAAGGACTCCCAAGTAGCATCAGCCGCCTCACGGCCTTCCCACTGAACTAACAACTCCTAATTACCACGATTAAGCCGAGCACGCAGAATCTTTGCCAGAGTTGGAATAACACGGCCATGTAACATAGGAGGCAAAGGCACCGGCACCACTGCAGGTGGCTCCCCAATAAATTTCTTCAAAAGCCCAACGTGGAACACAATATGAATCTTGGCCTTGTCAGGTTACTGCAAATGATATGCAACATCACCAATACGAGCAGTAATCTGGAAAAGACCATAAAACCTGGGCGACAACTTGGAATAATTGGAAGTAATCCCCATAGCAGAACGATGGTGACACACCCAATCACCAACTGCAAAGGCAACCTCGCGGCACTTTTCATCATGTTGTGCCTTCATCATATCCTGTGCCAACAGAAGACGCTCGCGGATCTCCCTGAGAAACTCATCCCGGTCACGAAGCTGCTGGTCCACCGCTGGTGCACGGGCTGCACCCTTGGAATACTGAATAAGGACCGGTGGTTCCCTGCCATAGATGACTTGGAAGGGAGTCATCTTAAGGGAGGACTAAAAAGAAGTATTATAACAATACTCCACCCAAGTCAGCCACTGTAACCAAGAGCGAGGGTGATCACCCGCAAGACAGCGCAAATACATGGAGATAATCTTGTTCGTAATTTCTGACTGACCATCCGTCTGAGGGTGAAAGGCCGAACTCAATAGGATCTTAGAACCAGATAAACGAAAGAGCTCCTTCCAGAAGGTACTAGTAAATACCGGATCACGATCACTCACAATGGATGACGGAAAACCATGCAGCTTAACAATATGATCAAAGAAAGCATGAGCAACCGTACTGGCCAAATAGGGATGACCGAGAGCAATGAAGTGAGCATATTTAGAAAATCGATCAACCACTGTGAGAATAACTGACTTGCCCCCAACCTTCGGAAAACCCTCAATAAAATCCATAGCAATATCACTCCAAACAGTGCTAGGTATTGGCAAGGGCTGCAACAGACCACTAGGATGAAGATGTTTTGTTTTATTCCATTGACAAACCGAGCAGCCACGAACAAATTCACGCACCAAACGAGTAAGGTGTGGATTGTAGAAGGAAGACTTCAATCGATGCAAAGTCTTTTGGATGCCTTCATGGCCAGCTTCATGGGCCTCTGACAATAATCGAGGCCATAACAGAGAATCATCGGGGACAAAAATATGTCCATGGAAGAGCAACAATCCATCCACCAGAGACCATCCGGCTGTGCTGTCCCTGCTGCAAGATTAGCTATAATTTGCTGGACTGCTCCATTGTTGGCATGTTCCTCACGTAGCTCCCTGAACAGATCAAAGGATGGAGCCGACAATGCCATTACCGCAGATAGGTCCTCGTCGCGGCGAGACAGTGCATCCGCCGTTACATTCTGCTTGCCCGGCCGATACTCCACCGTGAGGTCATATCCAAAGAGCTTACTGACCCAATTATGTTGTGGAATTGTTGAAAGACGCTGATCAAGAATGAATTTGAGGCTGTGATGATCAGTGCGTACCGTGAAAGACCGACCCCAAAGATAAGGGCACCAATTGTGCACTACCTTAACCAATCCGATCAGCTCCTGCTCATATGCCGGCAATTTAGCATGATGCAGCGCCATTGCACGGCTGAAGAAAGCGATCGCGCCATCGCCTTGATGGAGGACAGCGCCGAAGCCGGACCCCGACGCATCACAGTCGACGAAGAAGCGGCGTGAGAAATCTGGAAGCTGCAGGAGGGGAGCCGTCATGAGGGCTTGTTTGAGGTCGAGGAATGCCTATTGGGCAGCATCGGTCCAAGAGAATGCTGCGCCCTTGAGCAGGGCAGTCAAGGGTGCTGCCACAGCGCCGTAGCCTGCAATAAATTTGTGGTACTAGCCCGTGAGGCCAAGGAACCCCCGGAGCACGCGGAGTGTCCGCGGCCGTGGCCATGCCTTGATAGCAGCCACCTTCACCGGGTCCATGGAGACACCATCGTGGGAGATGATGTGTCCGAGGTACCCCACCGACTCCTCGCCAAAGAAGCACTTGGAGCGTTTGGCAAACAACATGTGTTCACGCAAGCGCTGGAAAACAGCCTTGACATGCTGTAGATGTTCAGCCCAAGTAGAACTATAAATTAATATATCATCGAAAAATACAAGGACAAACCGATGGAGGAATGGCCTAAGGACGTCGTTCATGAGAGCCTGAAAAGTCGCAGGTGCGTTCGTCAAGCCGAACGGCATCACCAAAAACTCATAGTGGCCCCGATGTGTGCGGAATGCTGTCTTCTCAATATCATCCGGGTGCATCCGAACTTGGTGATAGCTGCTACGAAGGTCGATCTTGGTGAAGTACCGTGCACCATGGACCTCGTCCAGGAGCTCATCGACAACCGGAATAGGAAACTTTTCCTTCACTGTCTTGTCATTGAGGGCGCGGTAGTCCACACAGAAGCGCCATGTGTCATTGCGCTTCTTCACCAGCAACACCGGGGAGGAGAATGGCGATGTCGACTCCTGGATGATGCCCTGCCGCAGCATGTCGTCACACTGACGTTCCAGCTTGTCCTTCAGCAGTTGGGGATAGCGGTATGGACGAACAGCCACCGGAGCGGTCGCCGACAGCAGGTGAATGCGGTGGTCCTGCCGGCTCTGAGGTGGAAGGCAGTGCGGCTTGACGAAGATGTCGGCGTAGGCGGCCAGCAGCGTCTAGAGCAGGTCACGGCCTGAAGCAAGGGCAAGGGCTGGCGGAGAGTGCCCGTCGACCCCTGTCCAGTACAGGGTGTGGCCGTCGCGCCAAAACTGCATGGAGAGGGCGTCGAAGTTCCAGATAATTGGCCCCAAAGTGCACAGCCATTGCACACCCAGGACCATGTCGAAATCAGGTAGGGGCAGCGCCTAGCAGTCGATGGCGAATGGTTCGCTGTGCACCTATATGTTCGTAGCTGCGCACATGCCGCTGCTTGCCACACGTTCGCCGTTGGCGACCTTGACAGAGAGGCCCTGCCGAGGCGTGACATGGAGGCCGAGCTTAGAGATGACGTCCGTGTTGATGAAATTATGAGTCGAGCCGGAGTCAACCAAGGCCATCAATTCCACACCCTTCACATGGACACGCAGCTTCATGGTGTGAGCAACTGCAATTCCGGTCAATGCATGCAACGAGATGCTGACCGTGTCATCACCTGAAGAAGATCCCTCGCCATCCTCGAGCTCGACCAAAAACACACCCTTGCGAGCGCACTTATGATCTTTGGTGAATTGTTCCGGGCAGATATAGCACTGCTCGCTGAGACGCTTCTCTGCGATCTCGTTGGCAGAGAGACGGCAGAAACGCGGCCGCTGATCTTTCGGCTTGTCAGCCGTGGGCGCCCAGGACACCGTCGCTGGGAGGGCCGGCGTGGCTAGTTGAGGGCGCAGCGCAGGTCGTGGCGTCGACGATGACAACGCACGCGCCGCCTCGGCCGAGCGCTTCACGAACGCCCGTGCCAAACTCATGGCCGACTGGAGGTTCGCCGGGCGCTGCATCTCGACATCGGAGCTCAGCGGCTGTCCGAGGCCAGCTGTGAATAAGTCCACCTGATGTTGCATGGTCAGGTTGTCGCAGTGGCAGAGGAGCGCGAGGAACTGCCGTTGGTAATCTTCCACGGTGCCTGAGCGCCGGAGTTCCTTCAGTTCGCCCAGCGCATTAGTACGGATCGGGGGCCCGAAGCGCAGATTCATGTACTCGATGAAGCGAGGCCAGGAGATGATGCCGAGGTCACGCTCAAGCTGGTAGTACCACTCAGCCGCAACGCCGTCGAGGTGAAGTGAAGCCATCCAGACCTTCTCCTCATCCATGGTGCAATGGCCCCGAAAAAAATTTTCGCACTTGTTGAGCCATGCGAGGGGGTCAACCTCGCCATCATAGTGGGGAAAGTTGAGCTTTGGGTGACGACTCTGGCGCCAATCTTCTGAGCGGTCAAAGTCACGGCGATCATGGCGATCCCGGCGGTTGTAGGGGCCGCCGCCGCCGCCACCATCGTCGCCACTGTCGCCACCACCACCGCCGCTGTTGCGGTTGGAGTCGAATAGTTCCAGCTCAGGGGTGCCGTTCTCTTCGCTGCTGCCATCGGCACGAGCCTTCTCAGTGCGTGCAATCCACACATCGTGCGAGTCAAGCCGCTTGTTGATGGTAGAGAGGTGGTCGATGATCCGGTCAAGCTTGGCGGAGTCGGTAAGCGGAGGATCGTCGTCCTTAGGGCCAGCCATGGAGGCTGTCGATGGCGATGCCCCAGAGTTGGTCTCTGATACCAATTTGGTACGGCGATGCCTGGGAGGGGGAGTACGCTGGGGAGAAACAAGCAACAGAGCTGATTGAGAAGAAGAGCGGAAGGGGTAGCGACACGCTGGACGTGGACTGCCTTTGTCACCGGCGGCCAGATGCGCCAGAGCGACCGAGGAACAGACCCAGTCCGGATACTATTCCTTCGATGATCTGATTACAAGTCTCTCAGCTGCCTTTATAGATCAGGCACCTAAACAAACTCATCTTTCCTTAACTAACTCAAACTCTCTAAAAAGAACAAACTCTAGAATAATATCTCAACTGCCTAATCTTCAGGACTGCTTCCGAACAGGTGACGAACGCCGATGGTACACACGCCCAACAAACGCGTCCGTGACAGGCAAAAAGAGTGGTCTACTTTATTACAAGAGATAAAGTTTTTATTCTTCAATTTGACTATGTCATCTGGACTGGGATGACCAAGACATTGGTGCCACAAGGAGGAAGAAGCTGCAACTAGGGCCTGGTCGGTGGAGGATGCGACAGGGTTGATGGTGTACAGATCACCATCGCTATTGCAACGAAGAATCACGCGTCGCGTCCTGAGGTCCTTCATAGAAAAACCAAAGACATCAAACTCGATAGAACAACTATTGTCGCGGGTGAACTGTCGAACGGTAGAAGGTTTCGAACAATAGAATGAACAACAAGAATGTTGTTTAAAGCGAATTAGATGCGCAGGTGGGAAGGATGGAATGACCAAGAGATGTAACAAGAATACGAGTACCATATCCTACAACAATGAAAGAAGGAGCAACAATAGTTTGAGAGAGGATTATACCATCCGAGGCGTGCATATGGCAGGAAGCACCGCTGTCCATGACCCAGGGAGTGGCTCCCTGGACTGACATCTGCTGCAAGTGGCAATGGGACCTGCCTGATCCCAAGACAAAGTCTACGGAGGCGCCTGGGGGGAGTGAACGTCGTATGTGCCTAGGGGGAGGGGTCGAGGAGGCCCTGGCCACTGCGCCAAGGCTGGCCGCCTGCCCAGGAGGCCTGGCCGCCGCCCTGCTACGCCCAAGGGTTGAAACAAACCCAGGTACTAGTGGGGATGGGACCACGACCCTGCTGGCCACCACCTTGCTGGCTGCCTCCGCCGTTACGCTTGCCTCCGCTGCCCTTCTTCCAGTGACGCTGCTGCTGGCCGCCGCCCTACTGCTGCTACTGGCTGCCGACGAGTGCAGAGGCGGGGCGGCCGTTAGGGCCGCAGCAGGGAGGGGAAGAGACGATGAGAGCAGTGGACGCCATGACATAGCTCTTTTAGTGGGAGCTGATCAAGGGCTTCGGCGAAAGTCATGTCGGGTGTGGTGGTGATAAGGTACCCGATGCCGATTGCTGATATGTTGGTGGATGCAGCTTCAGGGCATAAGATGATTAGTTTTATGGATGGTAATGCTGGTTATAATCAGATCTTCATGGCAGAAGAAGATATTCCTAAAGCTACTTTCCGATGTCCTGATGCCCTTGGATTATATGAGTGGGCTGTGAAGACTTTTGGCTTGAAAAATGTCGGTGCTACGTATCAGAGAGCAATGAATTATATATTCCATAAGTTGATCGACAAAATTGTTGAGATATATATTGATGATGTGGTGGTTAATTCTGATGATTACAAGCAGCATCTGGCCGATTTGTGAGAAACTCTGGAATGCACGAGAAACCATGGTTTGAAGATGAATCCTACTAAGTGTGCATTCAGGGTATCGGCTTGAAAATTCTTGGGGTTCATGGTTCATGAAAAAGGAATTGAAATCAGACAGAAGAGCATGAAAGTCAATAATGATGCTAAGCCATCGACCGATAAGATGAGTCTTTAATTGTTGATCGGTAAGATTAATGTTATTAGGAGATTCATATCAAATTTATCTGGAAGAATTCATCCATTTTCTTCGCTACTGAAATTGAAAGCCGATGAGGAATTTGTATGGGGAGAAGAGCAACAAAAGGCGTTTGATGATTAAAAAAGATATTTAGTATCGCCGCCAGTTCTGATCCTGCCTCAAAAGGATAAGCCATTCAAATTATATTTATCAGCCGATGATTTGTCAATCAGGTCTGTTCTCATACAAGAATTTAAAGGAAAAGAATGAGTGGTTTATTATTTGAGTCGAAAGTTAATTGATGCAGAGACAAGGTATCTTCTATTGGAGAAATTATGTCCATGTTTGTATTTGTTTGCATCAAATTGTGGTATTATTTATTATCTGCTGAGTACACAGTAGTTTGCAAAACCGATGTGATCAAATACATGTTATCCATGCCAATTTTGAGAGGTAGAATTGGAAAATAGGTATTAGCTTTATCGGAGTTCGATTTAACGTATGAATCGGCTAAAGCGGTGAAAGAACAAGTGATGGCTAATTTCGTAGCGCAACACATTGGGGATGAAGTTAAAATGGTTGAGCCGATGCCATGGACATTTTTTTTTATGGATCTTCATGCGGGCAAGGATGTGGCATCAGAATAGTCATCATACCTCGGAGGGCAAATTTTGAATTCAGTTATCTGATGGATCCAACCTTTACTAATAATCGAGTTGAATACGAAGCCTTAGCTAAAGGGTTGAAGTTGCTTAGAGAAATTGGAGCGAAAACTATTGAAGTCTTCGGGGATTCTCAAGTGGTGGTTAATCAATTAATCGGCAAATATGAATGCAAAGATGAGATTCTGATCGGGTATTTCGAAGATTGCCGACTATTGTTGAGAGAATTTGTGATGGTTAATATTGAGCATATTTCCAAGGCATAGAATCAAGAGGCTAATAATTTGGCTCAAGCCGCCTCTGGCTATCGACGTTTTCAGGAGATTATGATGATCGAACCAAGAATTGGTGATTGGAGATATGATATTATAAATTACCTTAAGGATCCATCGCAAACGGTTTCTAGAAAGTTGAGATTCATGGCTATTAAATATGTTTTGCTTGATGATTAGTTATATTATAAGATGATTGATGGTGTGTTGCTCCGATGCTTCAGTGAATCGGAATCCAAAGGTATGATGGATGAAATGCATGAAGGTGTTTGTGGAGCGCATCAATCGGCTTATAAGATGAAAAGGGTAATTAGCAAAATGGCTTGTTTTTTGCTAATGATATTGGAAGATTGTTTTACATATTAGAAGGGTTGCCAAGAATGCCAAAGATTTGGGAACGTGCAAAGAGCTCCTGCATCGACCATGAATCCGATTGTAAAGCAGTGGCCTTTTAGAGGGTGGGGAATTGATTTGATTGGATAAATTTATTCATCATCAAGCAAAGGGCACAAGTTCATATTGGTGGCAACTAATAATATTACTTTACCTAATGGGTTGAAGCGATTCCTTTAAAGATTGCCAACTCGAAGAATATGGTGGATTTTGTTAGAGAGCATATTATTTATCAGTTTGGTATTTCTCAAACTATTACTACCAATCAGGGGACTATGTTTATGTCTGATGAATTTCAAGGAATTGCTGCCAGTATGGGAATCAAATTACTAAATTCTTCTCCTTATTATGCACAAGCCAATGGTCAAGTGGAAGTATCAAAATTATTAAGTGAACGATCGATGAACAACCAAGGCTGCGGCATTTGATGTTGACCGAGTCATTGTGGGCTTATCGGATGGCGTGTCACGAGGCTACTAAGTTATCTCTGTACCATTTGGTATATGCGCATGAAGCTATTTTGCCTTGGGAGGTCAAAATCGGATCAAGACGTATATCGGAACAGGATAGTCTGACTGCCAATGGATACAAAAGCTTGATGAATTTTGAGTCGGATGATTTGGCTGAAACTCGCTTGAGAGCATTGGAAAATATTGAAAATAACAAGGCTAAAGTTGCCAGGTATTATGATAAAAAGGTTAAGCCCAAAGAGTTTGTTCAAGGAGAATTTGTTTGGAAATTGATTTTGCTGATAAGGACTAAAAGTTCTAAATTTGAAAAATGGTCGCCTAATTGGGAAGGACCCTATCGTATGAATCGGTGTGTGCCTGATAATGCATATATTTTGGAAACATTGGAAGTGGAGGAATTTCCTAAGCGCATAATGGGAAATATTTGAAGAAATACTACCCGAGTATTTGGATTGATTCGTAAAGCCGATGATCTAAAGATGTCAACTAAAGGAAGCCAATACGATACGTAACGCCTCTAGTGCAAAAATATTTACAAATTAACAAGTTCATCGATGATCTTGTCATCGGATCGAGGCAAGATCACCTACATAGTTCAAATGGTTACAATGATCGCAGGAACTTTTTGATCGCTTCTACCTCATGCAGGCAGATGTTGTCCACACTATTGATTGTTTCCAGATCAGCTGCATCGAAGCTAGGCACCGCCTTGATGTTCTTGTGAATTCGGCGTACTCCACACTCTTCATTTCTTCTTTGGCTGTGGCAAGGGTCGCCGAGATCAGACTGAGTTCTTGCTTTGTGCTGGCTATTTCTTGATGAACTTCCTCGAACTTTTTTAACAGTTCAGCTTCATTGATTTTGAGTTTCAAGGGAGTTGATCTGGGGCTGCATTTCCTTGAGAGTTTGTTTGCCTTCATCTCTTTTCTTGATGAGGTCTGGTTGTGCAGCCTGATCAGCGATCCGATGGTGAGCGGCTAGGACCAGAGTTTGTTGACCTTCAATGAAAGCTGCTAGGATAAGTGCGCTTTCTAGCTCCGATGGAAGTTGTCCTTTGATTTCCTTATAAATTTTTCCGAATCGGCTCGGCGCCTTCTACCAGCACAGTGATGCTTTTGTTCAGATGCACCGGCACATCTTTTAGTTTTGTCTTGATCTGATCGGAGGTTCCTTGAGCGGGCTGTTCAGAACTAACCTCTTCATCTCCGATCGGAGCATCAAGGTCGATTGACATGAAGCTTATGGCTGGTGAATCTTGTGCCTGAAACAAAATATGAGTAAATATAAGTTATTGGCATATATAAGAATTGACAAGTACCAATTTGAATTGTCTTTCTCGAATTTAATCGGGCATTACTTCTGTGCTTGGCGCAGTTGGGACTTGGCCAGTTGGCTCGAGTGGTGCAGCTTGGAGAGATGAGAATGGAATGTCTACAATTGGAGGAGTGATATTGGTACTTGATGCTTTCGGAGGTGAGACAGATGACTGAGTGTTGATAGGTTGATCGGATTGTGCAATGCCTATCTCAGATTGTGTTCCTCCGATTGGTTCCTCAGTGATAGGAGGAAGATTTGTGTGAGGGGGAAAATAATGAAACAAAAATGATTTAGGATTGGGTTGCAATGGTTAATTTAAATTATTTTTGGTCGAAGGATTAACCTGATGAACTGGTTGTATTTCAACATCTGGAGTTGAGACCGATCGAGGCTCGGGGAGAATGATGTTCGTTTGCTGAAAAAAATTGTGTTATAAATGAAGTTTTAAGAAAAGGAAAAAGGAGGCAATCGGGTCATTACCTCTATGGCGATAAGGAGCATGCTAGCGGCTAAGGCAGTTTTTCTTCGTCAGATTTGGAAGATGACCGGCCAAGTATTTTGCCTCTCCTGATGATAGGCTGTATTATGATGGAGTTAATTTTGATGCTTGGAATTGGGGAAGCTGAACTAGAGTTTGTTTCATACCTGGGATTGGTCGGGTTTCTTCTTCTTCAAAGAAAGACTTTGACAAAAGTAGGTTTTCTTTTGACATTGCCCTTCATGATATTGGCTAGGGATGGCGCGTCTGAGCCGATGCGAGGAAGAGGGGTGTTTGCTGCATATTGAATGTGTCTCCCGCTCAGGCTTGTGGTTGGAGTCTCCGTTTCGTCAGGCTGATTGGAGAAGAGAGTTAGAAATTATAGATTAAAAGTAAGATAAGGGAAATGTCGATTGAAGAACTTACAAGGTTGTCTAGCACTTAAAAATTAGGATCAATAAGGCTGCATTATGTGGATGATGGGATTCTGAAGAGATGCGTGCCCCATTCTCTCCACCAGGTCTTGAAAAGTTTGAATTGGAAGCTTGTGCACAGCCATTCGGTGATCTCATAATCAGCTTCAGGTGCGAGCACTAGGACTCGGCCCATCTCCAAATCGAATGTTATTACTTCTCGGTGCTTTATTTTATCTGCAAAAAACAGACCAATTGGCAATTGACCGAATCCCAAATGACGAGCTGCAACCGATGGGTTGTAAAATTCATATGAACAATTCTTGCGTCTGTACAATATGTTTCTGCCCAAAATGGTGGGAGTGATGAATGATTTGAGTACAGGGACAACTGATTCGAGATCGTTGAGTATGTTGAAGACTGGTAGTTCATATTCTCGATCGGAGACTTCATATGGGAAGTAGTGCATGTACTCCGATGCGATGCCATAGTAGAAGCTCTCAAAGAAGTTGGCCATAATGCTTGGTTCAAGTTTCGCACCTGGGCAGGCCGATGTCGCTTCTCGAAAAGACATGCATTGGCTAAGTGTTGCATCTTCTTGTTCTGTATGAAAGTTGGGGAATTGATGATCCTTGAAGTTCCAGCATAAGGCAAATCGGAGCTGGGTTTGCAGCCAGAGTTGAATAAACCACCATCGGCCTCCGATATGGAAACAGGCTGGCCAGCTGATAACTTAGCCGCCACTTAATGGAGGAGGTGGTATGCTGCTCCAAGGAGAAGATGGCCGAGGTGTACTGATTGGCCATGAGCTAAACACTCAGTTATTGGCTGCATGTTAGTGGTTGCTCCAAGAGTGGCACCACAGAAGATGAATCATTCAAGTCACATGCTAAGGAAAGTTGCGTGCTCTCTTTCACCAATTGGGCTGGTCTTGCAGTTATCGGCGACATATTTCTTCCATCCCTTTGAGCCTGGGATGATCAACCGATATTCTGTTGGAGACAATAGTTTGCTTGGATTTGATGCAATAGTTGTGTTGAGTTCGGTCAGCGTGTGGACATCCATCAATGTTGGAGTCATCGGAGCATGGACAAAGAGGTAGGCGTTCAGAGTATCGGACCAGAATAATGATGATGCAATCAGAAGGTTCTTGTCCTTGGCCATATCAGCTAGAGAAAAGGTAATGCACTAGCTTATTTCCTTTTCACCCCAGAAAGCCGATTTGGATGTGTGGAGTCTGAGAAGCCAGTTCCTCCATCCGGGATATTGCTTGGCCATGATCGGAATGATTGCGAGGTTTGATCCTCTAAAAGGAACCTGTTCTGTCTCCAAGTTAACGAAGTCAATTAGATGGGGATTGCCCATTGGCCCCAAGTAGTAGGCTGACGAGAGGTGTGAGACTGGGATGATGATGTCGTCTTTAAGGTTCTATGAAGAAATAAAATGATGAATAAGAACATGGTGGCATGAGTGGTCTCGAAGAGGAAAGCTGTGAGTAAAAGGAAATAAAGTGATGAATCTTAAGAAAAATGTGATGATTAGTGAGGTGATTCGTTACCTCTGGGACATATGTGCTTGTAGCTTTATCTAAGGCCGCCATTGTTGGATCTAGAAGGAACAGTAACTAGGGATGAGAAAATGCGAAAACTTATCAAGAAAGATTGATGATCGCCCAGATGTGGGGTGGAAGTTGAATGCGGATGGGGTCCTTACCAGATTCACGATGGAGTTTTTGCAAAAGATGATTCCTTCGCCAGACAAGAAATAAGAAGAGATAGTGGCGGTGAGTTTGAACGGCTTCAGCAGATGCGAACTGGAGGAAGAAGATGGGGGTGGTACGCGTTCGGTATTTATAGGGCTTACAAAGGAAGGAACCGCCCGGAGATCAAGGCACCGCACATGTGCGAGGATCGAGGATGTCAACAGTGAAGGAAGCACGAGTTTTTATAAACTGTTCACTACAGAGGTCATCATTCCTGAAGAAATTTTGGAATAAAATAATATTTTATCCCAAAATTGGTGGGCATATGTTGACACCAGATTTTGACTCGGCTGGCGGAGTAAAATACTGACGTAAGATGGATCTGATGATGGTGGTGGAGCCAATCCGATTAGCATCGAAACCGAAGCTGATTCTGATTGATAAAGGCGAGTCCAATTTTGATTTAGGGCATGTCTGGCACAGCTCCAACTCCAGAAAAATAGCTCCACTCCATTAACTCCAGGTTTTTTCATGCCAAACACGTCCAGCTCCGGAAACTCCAACTCCGGAAAAAACCTGGAGTTGGGGGGCCAACTCCATCTTTTTCTTGGAGCTCCTCAAGAGGTGCTCCAAAAACACTAGTTAGGCTATCTCCAACAGCCATAACCCAATTGCAATACCCATTCTACGGGTTGCGTCATGCACAGTAAAATAATTCGGCATGCATATCTTACCCTCTCCAACAGAGCAGACCCAAATCCGAGCTCTCCGTCGAGCGCCGGCCGCCATGGACCCGCCGCGCCGGCTGCTTCGAGGAGGTCTCGGTCGAGCACCGGCCGCNTCCCCGCCGAGCCGTGCCTTGGACCCTCCGCACCTCGGGGCCGCTTCGTCGCGCCGGCCGCCGAGGTCCCCGCCGAGCTCCGTCACGGGCTCGCCTCGCGGACCCTGCAAGCGCCACCGCCCGCTTCGCCCTGCCGCGGAGCCTAAAAGCATTGGCCGCGCCCTGTCGCGGGCCCACCACTGGACGAATGCGTCATGGTGGAGAGGGACGCAACTTTGCGTCGTCCATCGGCTGCGACGCAAAATGCGTCCGGTATTTGCATCGTCGGTTGGAGGGGGATTTTGATACCCAAATGCACTGTGCCGAACCTATTTTGGGTTTGGGTTCGCATTTGGGTATGCTGTTGGAGTCAGTCTTACAACACATCTCATGGAGTTGCAGGGTAATTACCCACCAATGCCACTCATTAGTCGTAACGATTCACGAAATAAAAAAAAGAAACACTCCCCTATCGCCCGCCTCTCCGCGGAGCGCTGCCCCGGCGTGCGGACTCTGCCGAGCGCCGCCCCGGCCCGGCCATGCCACCGCGTCACGGCGCTTCCTCTGGGCGGGGCTCCTCCCGCTCGCCGCGGGCCGCCGGGCCAACCTCCAGGCAGCCGCCCGGCCGACCTCCAGGCCGCCGCGGGCGCGTCCTGCACGGCGGTGCTCCAGGGCGCGGGCGCGTCCCGCCGAGCTCCAGGCCGCGGGGACCTCCCCGCTGCGGAGAGACTGGGCCTATCCCCGGAGCTACGGACGCGGGCGACCATGTGGAGCGGCTCGGCTTCCATGCCCGCGGTGAGGAACGCATGGAGTGCGAGCAGGAGTGCGCCGTACCGCACGCGAGCGCTTCCGCTGGTGCTTCCGTAGGACGACGAGCAGTTAAGGACGCCTGCAGGGCCGCGCAGCGCCGCCGCGCCGGCGACAAGGCGATGCTGCACATCGTCCAGGTCGCGCTGCTGGCGGCCGTCGTCGGCGCGGCGGCAAAGGCTGCGGCGGCGTTCCATGCGTGCGCTGGGGTTCGCCGTGGTGCTGGCGCTCACGTAGCTGCTCTACGTGCTGACGCTACACGCCGCCATGGCCGGCGACCGCAGCGAGCCCGGGTGCCGCACCGAGGACGACAACCAGCATCCCCAGAGCGGCCACAGGGGCGGCCCCTGCAGCGTCATGTGATCGCCCGGACTCTGATCGTCCTGTTAGCTATATGCTGCTATATGTGCACATGCTTGATGTTTGTATCCTGTGATTTCCGTCCATCTCGTGCCGTGTGGAAATTAAGCAATTTATAAGCTAGGTTTCGATTTGTATTGTGTCAGGTGTTCATTTTCGTATGTGAACGTGTCATGTATTTGCATGTGTCATATTTTATTTTATCATGTGAACTTGCAAATTATTCTTTTTGTCATGTGAACTTGCAAACATGTGAAAAATACTATTCCATTATCAGAAAAAAATTGATCCGAACGGCAAAATAGACTATTCCTACCAAAGCCTCCTTTACCTGGAGCTGGAGTCAGCTAATTAGCCAAACAGATATGTCAGCTCCTTGTTTTCCTGGAGTTGGTGGAGTGGAGCTGGACAAACTTAGAGTTGGTGGAGTGGAGCTACAAAATTTGAAGTGGAGCTGTGCCAAACACGCCCTTAAAGGTGATTTGATTCCTAATCGGACTCGTCCAATTGAGCACATTTACGAGCAGTAACGAGTTCTGATCGGACAAGATGCCAAGAGGTCGGAGCAGATACGACTGCGAGGGAGGCGTGAGTCTGGATGCTTCTACAGGGCCTGACTTGCGGCAATTGTAATTCTTTTAGTAGTTTAGATTTTACTTTAAATAAGTTAGAGATATTGTCGTATCTGACAATATTTAGTTAGATTTTCAGGGTATAATTTTAAACCCTGTGCCATTGTAAAAACGTTCGCACAACCAATCAATAGAGGTCAACTTCCGACCTCGCGCCAACCCAACCCTTTTCGTCGAGTTCTTCAGCAAGCAGGGTTGCATCATCTTGATCTCCAATTTGTCTGTAAGCATGACATCTATCGAGTTATTTTAGGCTTTAGATTGAGATGTATCGCCCTTCTTCGTCTAAATAATTTACCAATTTATCGAGCTATTCTAAGCTTTAGATTGAAGTGTATCGCTCTTCTTCGTTTAGTTTACTCACCCCTTATCGTGGCTTATTGTTTTATCTTATCGGACCTGTTTAAGATCTATTTGCTTTGTTTATCATTTATTTATCATATGCTTTGCAATAGATCTATTTATCTCGTTTATAAAGCTAATTTAGATTTAATTATCGAGACACAAATACATTGAGTTTAAGCAAGTTCTTTAGAACATATAGATCTATTGGCATGAATAAGCTAAATCGGTATCCTACAGCAACGCTGTCTTGGTTAGGTCCGATCCGATGTTAGTGACATTGATCTTAGTTTATTTAAGTCCTTTAGAAATATGTGCAATAAAGATCATGATTAAACTTAATTTAATACTAAATCGGCTCTTATAGTCGATGGCTTGTTTCATTACATGTTATATCTTTGCGATTCAGACTCAAAGTCGATAGTTCATGCTTGTATCGGACTCCTTTACATGTTGATCCGATTGGGGGAACGAATCGGGGCTTTGGCCGATGAGTTCCATTAAAATAACTAATCAAACTTTACCTCGTCAATTTCAGGTCAAATTGGCTGGCATGCTACGAACCTCAAGATTTTGGACCTGCACTAAAATTGAAGCAAATCTTCCAAGCCACAATGTTGTTTAGAAAGTCAACACCTGATTTTTTGGCGTTAACATTGCTCCACGGGGTACTTGTCTTTCCTGCGGAGGCATCCAGATGCATCCTCCCTCCACCCCGGGGCACTTATATAAAAGGTCCTACCCTCTTCCAAGAGACACACCAACACAACCTCTCAGGTATTGCTACTTAGGAGACCTCTCTCTTCTCCCTCACTATTTTCTGCTGCAACGCTTGCCTCTCCATCACTAGCACTGCGTGCACGGTCCTAACGAGAGCAGAGCCTCTGGAACCTCGACTGGCCTGAGATCCTGCTCGAGATTGCCAAGCGATAAGATTTTTGGGCAGTGTCTTGACGCGACTCCTAAACTTCGACTTCATCTACTTCCTGGTGGCCTATACGACTACCTCTACTTTCCAGTGCCATTTGAGGGACTGCACTACATCAACTCGCCACTGCACCGATTTCGTACGGCTATATTGAACAATCGTGTGAAGACGCTCCCAAAAACCGTATCGCCTGGCTATCCCGAACAGAATCTTAGCGCAGTCAACGTTGCGAAGGCTTTGCTCTGCTAGAACTGTGCACACAGTGCTAGCGATGGGGATGCAGTGTTGTAGCAAAAAGCAATGGAGTAAGAAGAGAGAGACCTCCTAAGCAGGAGTATTTGAGTTGTGAGAGGTGTGCCTTTATAGGAGAGGGGAGGCCTTCTCATATAGACGCCTAGGGATAGAGAGAGGATGTATCTGGACGCCTCAGCATAAAAGGCAGCTTTCCCGCAGGACAAATAAGGCAAGTCCCGGTGAGCAGTATAGATAGTTATTGATTCTACCATATATGTCATCAATCTCGTTGACAACTGGCAAAACCGATCATTGCACATCACGTCCGTTCGTCCGCTCTGCACCCACACTGCCCGTCAAGTGACGTCTCGACAAGACACGCCACATCCACGTGCACACCCACACCCTCGATCCATGGGCCTCAGTAACCACTTTACTAGCTTATAGTAACCACTTTTAGCTCCCTTGCATTAATTCTTGGGCCTTAAATATTTTATATTTAATTGGAAATAATAGGCCAAGCCCAGATAAATCCTACGGTTCATTTTGTATGGGTCAATTGACTCTGTGCTATTTGAAATAAAAAGGTACTTTTTCAAGCTCAATGTCTGGTAAACAAGAAAATATGGCTGACGCAAGAATATTCTTTTATCCACAAATGTAGTATGCTGAAATTCATGTTTGAGCGTCACTGAATTTCTCTACACTTCAAATTCAGTTCTAAATTATAGTGTTATTGGTCATTTCTCAGTCATATTGGCACCATTTGAATATATACATAAGAAGGTAGTGCACGAGTCTAGGAAACAAAAATTCTCTAATGTGTTAGTTTTCGCACAACAGAATCACCACCGCAATCAGAATTATCATAGCTAAAAGAAGACCAGGGTCCATTAAATTTAGGTTTGCAATCATCGGTTGTTCATAAAATTCAGATTCAATTGAAGATTTGCTCTTTAGATTGATAAATGCATATTGTAACTGCCAAGAAGAACACCAAAGCAGTTCCGGATTAAACTTAAGCAATTACATTTCCACTACCGACAACATCATCCAAAGCAGCCCAGTTACTAAAGTTAATTTTCCCATTAGGCCAAACTGACTATTAATGTTTGTTCAACTCTTAAAACATCAGCTAGAGCATTTACAGTAGCAGGATATGGAGAAGAGCACGAAGAAATCAAACCATGGATGCACACGGACGGAGCTCACAAATCCTAAGCAGCAATAACCTCAACGGAGAGCAGAAGGGAGAGATTTTGATCTCAATGGGAAGACCAGCTCTACAAACAAGAATGGAATCTATCAAAGAAAGCAAGCAAGGGTCTTCCGCTCACTTACCCAGAAGGCAGAAGCCATGGGCACCGCCTCCATTGCTCGAGGTGAGGGAGAAGGCGACCTCGGCAGGGCTATCTCCCGTGTCCCACCACGTGGTAAACAAGGCAGGGGCAGGGGCAGCAGCTTGAGCCCTGCCACGCGTCGGCACGCCAGGGGCAGCTCCGATCCGGGGGGATCCGATATCTTTCGGCTTCCATTCTATTTTTAGTTTTTATCCGGCCCTCTTCTTCCTCCGAGATATTTTACCTCTCATTCCTAGCTAGAAAAATTCCCCCGAAATGACCCGTTCAAGATCCTAGCCGCGGCCACCGCCACCACCACCACCACCTCGCCCCGCCCCGCCCATCCCTCTCTCGAGCATTCTTCACTTACAAGCCGGCGCCACTCAGCATGGCCAACGCGAGGGGCTCGTCGGGCGCCGGCGCCGGCCACGGCGACCTCGGCAGGGCTATCCCCCATGAGCAGTACCAGGCGTTGGTGGCGTCCGTGCACAGGACCGCCGCCCCGGCCGCCGCGAACGGCGTGCACCAGTGCCACCACCACCAGTACCCTGCCGGCCTGATCCACGCGCCGGTGCCAATGCCGGTTCACGTGCCGCGGCCCTCCTCGTACGGCCCCCAGATCGCCGTGCCGCCGACGCAGCCATTCGCGCGACCGCCAGACCACCGCGCACAGTCCCAGATGCCTACCGGTCAGTGCCGCCGCCGCGCGCTTGCTGAATTCCGCATTGGAGTCTCTCTGATCTTGCCGTTTAGGGTTTCTCTGAGGTTGTTTTCCTAGGGTTTTGATGCGCGCTCGGAGCTGGTTATGATTAGATACCAATATATTTGACGTTATGACGATCCAAATATCTCATTTTCCATTTTGGAGGTAGAATCCAGCATGTTTTCATATGCCAGCCAAGTTACCGTTTGTGATAGTCATGCATGCAGTGATGATTTTTATATGGCAGATAAACATGTGCCCCTAGAAAATTAAATGATCAGCATTTTCCTGCAGGCCTCATGTTATTCATGGTCTTGCTACCATGCATATTGTCACTCTCGATAGATTTTGTGTTGCATGTTGATTCGTCTCTTGTTCTTCACTTAATATTTTTAGTTTGGAAAGATCTAAGCTTTGCTCTCTTCTCCAGGATGCTACCAGCAGGATTATTCTCCATATGGAAACACTGCATCGTCACAATATACAAGAGGTTTTGCGGACTGGGGAGCACATAACAATGCACTCATGTCTTTGGCTCGTGCCACTGCTTTTAGCAGCGGTGGCACCAGTATCAACAGCAATGGATTTCATCAAAAAGTTTCCTCGTACAACACCCATACATGGACTACTACTTACATGCCGCGGAACCCTTACAACACTGCTTATGGTCCTGCAATGATGAATATGCTTCAAACTCCTTCCTTTCACAACAACCATGAAAAGGATTCAGGTATATATAATTATACATATGCGTGTACATTTGGCACTTAAAAGGAATATATGCATGAGTTTGCGTTGTATGGTGAGGCAGGGCGGGTGGACTGTTTCTGATCAAATGTAGGTGCTCCATATGGGAGGACAAGGCTTGTAGCCTTGAATCCTTAGATCCGGGAGAGAAGATAGGAGGATAATTTTTTTTTTGTCTGCTTGTATTCATCAATGTCAGTTTCTCCTTATATAAACATGATTGGATAGCAAAGCCACATTACAAAGCAATATAAGCTGAAAAAGACAATTTTATCTAATGACTTTAGTGCTAACAAAATCTTGCTACTTAGGCTCCTGGCTAGGACTTCTTGTGAATGGCACCAGCCATTGATGCAGCCCCACATAGAATTTTCAAACTTTATTATTGTGAAGAGGAGGGAACCATGCATATTGAGGGCTTGGTTTAACTCATGAGTAGCCAAGCGGAAGGTGCATATGCAATATATATAGAGTGCAAAGATATTTCAAGAAGAAATATAATATATATATATGTTGCTCGAAGCAGTTTTGTTTCGTTCGCCATTATTATCCCTATAGTAGCTAAAGGGTTGACCCTGGTGGAGTGCTGTAGTGTGAGATATATGGAATAGGGGTTTGTCTCGAGAAACTGTTTTATCTCATTCCCCATAGTTCTCTCTATTATCGGCTTTTTGTCTTAGGAGATTACTTCCAAGATCACTGTGCCATTAATAATCATGAAAGCACACATACATAACCCCTTGTTCACCATATGAGGTGGATATACACATGTCAATTTGCTTGGTCCTCCATGTGGGAAGTGGATTTGTGCTAGAAAATTATTGTTTTTTTGGAAACTAATCAATATAAAGAGTGTGAAACTAGTCTGCAGTCTGAATTATTTTTTAAATAGATCCATTGAAGATGTTTTGTCATCTATCCAAATGCATGTATCATATTGTAGTACAGCAGGAACCTTCCATTTTGTTGACAAAAATATATGCATCTCATTCTCATGCAGCTATATATGATTTGAAATAAAAGGATAACTGGCCACTCATGTATTGCTTCATTGCCTCTTAGCATTTGGTGGTGGGTGCACAGGTCCAGGTTTTGCAACTAGCAGCTTCATGACGGCCCCAACAGTGGTACCTACTCCCCCTTTTCAACTGATGTCCCCGAAATCGACCAACTACACCTCCACTCAAATCTTTGAGGAAACCAATAATATAAAGGTAACATTTGGACTCTTTCAGAGCGCGGTAAAAAAAAATCCAGTTTATGAGTAGTTGTCGTATAACCATTCTCTAGGATACTTCAACGGTCTTTGGAAGTGGCGATATTGAGAGTGACAACAGTGAGGAACCAGATCCCACTCAAGTCCAGGAGATCGAAGACCTAAACCAGGGAAATGGACATATTATGAATGTCATGAGTAAAACAGTACGTTGCCATGCTAATGCATCACATGCTTTATTGATACTATTATTGTTTGCATTATTTAACACAAGAATATCATTTTTACTCATTTTGTTTGAGTAAAGATGGCTATTTTTATATAATCATTTTAAGACAGGGAAATGAACTCACTAATTTCAACCAACTTATTCTAACTTTGGTTTTTTATTGTGAAAAATACTCAAACCTGGTAGTCAAGGAGATGGAAAACGATGTGTTTTAAGATTTAAGATGGAAAAACAATTAAATTTGGTAGCTAAATTGAAGAAGGTTATACTAAAGGGTTAATTGGATATATGCCATTCCAACTATCGCAGTTTGGAGATATACCATTATAATTTATCTATTCGCAATCGTGCCATTACAATTTCACATGTCTCCGAGATATGCCACTACTTACCCCTTCGTTATATTTCTCAAAATATGTTGATCAAATTGCCCCGATCTTCCTCATCCTCTTTCTCACCGTTCATCTTTCTTTGCTCCAAGCTCAGGTTACGAAATTGTAATGGCACGGTTACGAATAGACGAATTGTAATAGTATATGTCCAAACCGCGATAGTTGTAATGGCATATAATCAATTAACATAATCCTTTGCTGAACCACCACTTACACAATCTTCATTTGTACTAGTTTAGAGTGCCTTGACCATGAACTAAGTCAGTTTTGTTTTTCTCTCATGCAAATATGTTACAAAAGATCAACTGCCAAGACTACCGTGCCATCCTACGCAAGGACTTGACAAACAGTGACGTTGGAAACATTGGACGAATTGTGCTACCAAAGGTAGATACTTGTATATCCTCTTGATTGAGCTTAATTTACTCTCTAGTTTATACACCGTATGCTACATCAATTATGTTTCCATCATGAACCACTGGTAGAATGCTAGGTTAACTATGGGCTGCAAGTCTGCTCTTTGAAATTTCACTGTTTCCTGAATTTCGTAGAAGGATGCAGAACCTAACCTTCCAATATTGGAAGATAAGGATGGCTTGATACTGGAAATGGACGATTTTGAGCTCCCAGCTGTATGGAAGTTTAAGTATAGGTATCTTCATCATACTGTACAACCAGTTCTGATTATCACTAATTTAGGGTGAATACTTGCCTGAAATTTCTCTAGGTGCAAGTCTCATTTTTTGAGAATTGGTGTATCACAGCAATTGAATTTTATCACACTGACGTATATTTTCTTTCAGGTACTGGCCTAATAATAAGAGCAGAATGTATATCTTGGAAACGACTGGTATATTGAATTGTCGATCAGAGATTAAAAGTACTAAACTACAAATTCTATACAGATATTGATAAGTTCCATGTCCTATTCTCAGGTGAATTTGTAAAGAGACATGGCCTTCAAGCTAAGGACATCCTCATCATTTACAAAAACAAGAAGTCCGGCAGATATGTATGTAAAAGTTCTATTCTCTACTTCCTTCTTTTTAGATGCACCCTATTGTGCATCTGGTCATATCCATCTTGCACCATTTTTTATTTGAAAGTTACTTTCCATGATAACATGCATTCTCTAGTTTTCTTTTCAGCATGGCAGTTCTTTATCATCTCATGCCTCTCTCCTGAAAGTTACTTTCCATGATAACATGCATTCTCTAGTTTTCTTTTCAGCATGGCAGTTCTTTATCATCTCATGCCTCTCTCCTCTCTGTGCTAGGTTGCCCGTGCAGTGAAGGCTGAGGACATACAAGTGCCGAAATGCGCGTGCATTAAGGCAGGCAACCTCAGCGAAGAGTGCGGCTTCGCCGTGAGTCCTTCGGCCAAGAAGATCACTATCTAGATGGATGGAGTTTCGTGCCTGAATCTGAACATGGGAAACAACACTTCAGGAATGTGCTGTTGGCTGTTGTCGTGCGCTGTTGGCTGTTGGCTGTTGTCGTGCTGGAGCACAACAAAAAGCATTGCTGAAACTTGGAGCCAGTGAGATCTTGTGATGAGTTTGCATCATTCAATCTGAATTCTGGCGGAACTTTGCGTAGGCCTGTAGAGATGCCTGTCGTCCAAAAGAATATATGTTTGCTTGTTGTCGGTAGCTATGCTGTTCCATATAGTTTTGCTATGCTGTTCCATATAGGTTTTTTTTTTTTGAGTTAAACTAGGAAACCCAGGGCGCACCCTTCAGGTAACAATGTTGATGATGAACTGTTCTAAATCCTTGTGAAATACGCCGTTCCGTGCCGGCTCTTCATTTTAGGTGCACAGTTCTTTCCAAATTATCGCATGATAGCCAATCTTTCCGAATTATTGCATTATGGCCAAGAGGACGATGCAGTTCCAATTCGATCCCATTTTTCCCCACCGCGATCAACGCCAAGAACATAAGTGGCGCAGTGTGTTTTGAAAGCATAAGGAGTATACACAAACGCTGCTGAACTGACTGACGAATAAAGTTATCTGAACACGTTTTAATTTGTTTTCATTTTATACTATGTGCATTCACAACTCTGACAAGCTTAATAGTCATTTTAATCGGAAATATACTACAGATCAGTACCGATAAATCTGAAGGGTAATGAATTCCTGGCGAGAATCCCGGGAATCGTAGGATGCTCTCCATTGGCCAAGAACAGGAACCAATAGCCCCAGAAAAACTGAATGCTGTGCTTGTTAGTTGACTGGCACGATCTAATCAGAGCTAGCTGATGTGCATGGTCTATTAATGTTGGTTTGGGATGGCTACAAATGCAGAGCCAGACAAGGCCAAATCGCGCTGCTGCTTGGAAATTTCGTGAGCAATCCAAATTCTTGCTCATGCCTTTGCCTAGAAATTTCATCTGCCTTTTTTCTTCTTCATCATCTCCCGCTGTATTGCCTTTTGCCTTGCCTTGTCTGCAGGGTCGAGGCCCAGGACCTGATCCTCACAAGAATCAACTTTTGACCCTCTCACATCACTTCCGGAGGCATCCTTGCGACGATTCTTTCTTGATCCAACTTTTGGAGAGCTCACTTTTCTAGAGATGGTAGCATCCTTGTTTCTGCATACATTAGGTTTTTCCATCTCTGTCCCCTCGGGTCCGTTAACTTGCATACTAGCTGCCACTGGGCTATCTGTATTCTCAGGGCTACGATTATCTGGACATATGCCTTTCCTCGAAGAAGCTGCCCTTGTGAAATGACGCCGACTTTCAAACCATTTGCTAACCTGTCACCAGAATGCAGTGAGGGTTAAACCCAATGCCAAGATAATCATGGCAAGCATGTAACTAGAAAATCATGACAAGGAGGAAATAACCTGACGGAATGTTAGCCCTAGTTCTTCTGCCAGGCTTTCTTTAACAGAACGGTTAGGGTATGGTTCTGTCTTAAAATGTTCATGTAGCTTCTGCAAGAAAAATGATGTGCATCAACTTAGTCGATGAAGTAAAGCAGTCTCAAATGGTTAGTTCTGTTCAACAGACTGATGAATCAAGAACAAATTTCACTGTACCTGATTAATCTCTGGACCAAAATGTCCTTTCCTAGTTGTACTGTTGCTGCCATTAGAAGCAAGATCTCCATGATTGTCATCAACTGAACCATGAAGAGAATCAGGATGCAAGCTTTTTCTAACGCTCTGTGGAGTCAGTTCATCACTATGGTGTACAGTCCTTATACTTCCAGAGCCTTTTCCTGCAGGAGAATGAGCTTCACTCTCTTCATTGCCTTTTCTTGGCGTGCTCTTCCCAGACCATTCTTCTTCATCACTAGAATCATACGGCGCTTCACCATAAGCCTCCTTTTGAGTCCAGTAAGAATAGGAACATGTCATGGTCAGAAAGCATAGGTCTAGGTCATATGCAAGTGTGCACCCAAGAGAGCTATAGCCCCCAGCAACAAGCTCATGCAACATTACGATAGTCGATAGTACAGACAGTTGAGTTGCTCAAAGGCTACCGAGTTCAGTTGCACAAATCAGCATCAAGATTGAATGCAGCAGTACATAAGTCAACTAAGATCAGGAAATACCTAAATCAAAGACACAACAGGTCAGCAGCACACCATGTACCATTCTATCAATTACTAGATTATGAACATACTCCCCCTGTTTCTTTTTATAAGACACAGTTTAACTTGGCATACACTTTCACCATTTATTGTTTTTATATTATGTTGTTTATAATTATAAACTTATGATTGTTGGAGAGTATATTCGATTACAAATCTAATAGTATCAAGTTAGTATTATAATAACTAATGATTATTGGCTAAATTATTGGTCAAAGGTTGTAAAGTTTGAATATTGATATCTATGTGCACCTTATAAAAAGAAACGGAGGGAGTATGTCTAAGCTAAGAGCAGTACATAGGTCTAAGCTAAGATCACTTCTAACAATGATGCACGACTACTTATTTTATAATCTAACTTTCGAATTTCGGCTAGTTCCAGCATGAAACTAAAGCATTCAACCAGATGAAAAACCAATACATGACGGGCACTATTCCAAGCTAAAAACATTAAAAAATTCATGCACACATGTAGGTCGAGGGCATACATCATACAGTTTTTTGTAGTCCAAACGCTCAGTCTGCCGTTTCCCTGAAACTGGTAAAACCACACTCTGAGCAGTGCTTCGTTCCTTATCATCCACGTTACTATCAGGTAATGGAGGTGATGAAACTTCATCATGTCCGCCAGATTTTGCAATCTCCTCACAGAAATCATCAGAGTCAGATGTAAAGTCTGACTCATCTGAACTTGATTTCTTCTTTTGGATATCTTCATCAGAATCAGGGCCTGCTGGATCATAGTCATCATCCTCCGAGTCCTCAGAGGGTAATCCCAGGTCATCAACCTTCTTCTTGTCTGTCAAAGGCTCCGTATCAGAATCAGATGAGGTCAAAAAGTTTGAGTCATCAGAGTTTGATCCTCCATCCTCATCCTCTTCCTCTTCAGATGATCCTTCTTCCTTACTAGCAACATGCTCTTCGGGCATATTTGGGTCAAAATCATTGTCATCTGAATCATCAGATGGAAGATCAAATGCATCATCTTGCTTAGAGCCATTTGCCAAAGCAGCTGCCTCTGGAAAAACTTTCTGCAAAAATAAATGTCATATTGAGTTCAATTGTAATTCAAACTCAGTGTAGGTCAAGGCAGAAAATTGTTAGGCAAAATTGGCTGGAGGACATTGCTAAAGTTGGTTTTTGCTACAAACCATTAAAAAATTATGTCTTTGCCACAAGACACTGCTCAACTATACCCATTTGTTGTAGGACACTGAACTCTACATTTTATTCAGATTCAATGGAAAGCAAAGGGAAATGACAAAATTACCCATAGGCCATACCCCTCAATCCTCAATCCCCTCCCTTATCCAACCAGAATTATTCTTTCCCAGCATCCAGGAGGCGCAGGCGGCGGCCCTCCCCAGCGCCCTCCCGCCGGCGGCCCTCCCCAGCGCCCTCCCACCGGCAGCCCTCCCCAGCCACCGCGCCCTCCCCGCCCCCTTCTCCAGCCCCCGTCTCCAGCGACCGCGCCCTCCCGCAGGCAGCCGCCCTCCCAAGCAGCGAGCTCGGGTGGGCGGCGCGTATGCCTCGACCGCTCCACGCAGCAGCAGGCGGCAAGCAGCACGCCGATGGATCCCCGCTCGCCTGGCAAGCCGCGGTGGCCGCTCTTTTTTCCTTTTATTTGTTTTTTTCTCCCTACCACTGCTGTGTCCGTTGCTTGTTCCCTGCCGGTGCCAGTGATGCTGCGCTACGCCGCGCTGCAGGGGAGCATGCTACGACAAGTTTCACCTCCTGCTCGCGAGAATCACCACTCACCAGCATATGGATTCAGGCTCCTGTGCTTTTGCAGTTACGCTAATCCGATGGAGGTGTTATCTGAAAATCTTGTTTTTTTTCCCTTCTAATTTCCTTTCTTGATTCTCGTTCTCCTTCCTGAATCTTGCTATATACGAAGAGGCAGGGGTATGCTTATCCATATTCGAGTGTTTTGATTTGGAAATATTATTATATGAGATGTAGTGTCTCCCAGCAAATGTACATGGTTCTGTAGTGTCTTGTAGCAAAGTCACTTTTCTTTAGTGGCCTGTGGCAAAAGCCACCTTTTAACAGTGTCTCGCAGAAAATTTTCCCAAATTGTTATTATTCTTATAGGGGTACATTACCTCCCAAGAGTCGTCCATGGAGAGATCACTCCCCTGGAGTTCATTTATTACATCTATACAGTCTATCTTGCAATCACATGCAGGGCAGAGCCATCCTTCATCTCCCGCAGGGACTACAAAGGAGTGGTGCTCATGAATGAAAATGAATGCAGAAACAAGAATTATTTAGATACTATGAAAGATATAGGAAAATGGATATTACTATCTTCAGTACGCAAAGGAGGATTTAAACAGTTCTGGTGGAACCCTCTGTCACAAGCTCCATCACAGAGAATGATATCGTTACCCGATGTAACATCCTTCGAACCACAAGTGGAACAAAAAATCTGCGATACAGGAAACATTGTCACCAATTAAAATGCTGTGGATAATGGAACACAACTACTAGAGAATTTAGGCACAATGATGAAATCAAAATAACATGCTGCCATACATCTTCACAAGATATCTCTCCTTCTGAATCAAATAAAGACTCATCAATCTTCCCCTTAGAGAGGAGAGAATCAAGATTCTGGAAGACTTCCCGTATTCTCAACTTGCATCGCAAAATTTCCCCCTTCGCTCGTTCAAGCTCCTTCTCAGGTCTTATCTTATCCAGACTGCAAGCTTGTACATGAGCAATAGCTATTTTACATTGTAAGTGAAAACTGAAATGAACTCAAAAGCTAAAGAAAATCATAGCAGTAGCAACATCCCAATACGGTTTCTGTTAATGCAAAGTTCAAAGGAGAAATAATAACAACTCCTGTGCATCTGATCAGTAACTAAGCCAAATAGGCCATATAAATTTAAATGAACCAAGCACACATCATGATTGGCAGCAAGAAGAGGCAGAAAAAAACTTATATATAGGGAACACAACCAGTGAAACAAGGAAGATATCAGAAAGGGTGAAACCATAAAGTTTCACTGATGAAGAAACATGTGTGAATTGTGATCCAAAAGCTCCAACCTTGACAAAGGAACAGATGGAAAGGGAAATCAGGCACAAAATAATGGAAGCTTATTTTGCAAACTAAAATGTCAATTGCATCTAAATGTAACAAATGGAAGCGTATTTTGCAAACTAAAATGTCAAGAAAGTGAAATCTATTTGCCAGTTCTGTTGCACGTAACACTATTGTGGTTGGCTAACAAGTAAATTTTGAGATTTTGGCTATTCAGTACATCTGGCTTCTGATAGGGAGTGAAAATCGATGCTTCAAGTAAACACCTTCGAAACATTAAAAATAATACAAATTCAGCAGATGGTAGCAATTCAAATTCAAAACGATTTACAGTGACAAACCTTTGATTTTTCCAGCCTTCACTAGCATATGCTTCAATCAGGCTTTGTTCATAGTTCATTCGGTTCAAAATGTATCTAACCTGTTTACGAATTTGTGAAAACTCATCTGTCAAACTTTTGTTTGAGGGTCTGTCCCTTTTTCTTCTTTTGGCAGCCGGTTGTAATGGAGTCTGTACATGTTCAGTAGGTGTTGTCTTTGAACTTGATGTGGAGCGAGAATGAAGCATCCTGACACTATTATCAGATGACCTCGAAGTATATGTTTTACCTTTTAGTCCTTGGGGGACTTTTTTGCCCCTGTTTGCTGCCCTTTTATAATTTTTCCTTATCTCCATGGTATTTTGCACTGTTTGAGATGTAGACACCAAAACTTGATGCTCAATGGTCTCAGGATTTTTATTAGAGCTCACACCATTTTCAATCTCACCATTGCCCTCATCAAGACAAGGAGTATTTCTGTCCATAGTACGGTCGCCAAAATTTCATCAATTTACAGTAGACGAAGAAAGCAGCCTCAGAGAAATATCTTCCTGACGACAAAAATGAAACAACAAGGTCAATATAGCTAAGCCAGATTCACCAGCACCTGGCAACCTACATGGACTCAAGAGTCAAGTATCCTATTAAAGTCAAAAGTGTTACAAACCCCTGGTTTGAACCAAGTTTGATTTGTCCCCATGATTCAAATTTAGATCAGTCAATGATCGTTTTAATTGAAATAAACAGGCACATCCATCACTATTAAGTGATTAGCTACCACAAACAGTCCTAAGAGAATACACTCAGCTGTTCCTAAGGGGACATGTGTCCCTCCTGTTACCAATGTTTATTTTGTGTGTCAAGCCTCCAGCAGAGACAACCATTACTTCATATCAAAACTGAAAGTGGCAGCATTGTTTTTTCGCATTTTTTTATCCTTCATGTTTTGCTAGATACGTACACGCTTTGATTTCTCATTTTCTCTAGCCACCTTATTATGCCATACTGCATATCAAAAATATTTTACTAGCTATTTAAAGCATTCAACTAGTACAAGATCATAAAATCCCCTCATTCTTTTTAGTTTGTTATTTTGGACTTGCGCTGGGTATTAAGAAAAGACTATATTCATTTAATTAGTCTCTCAAGTACCCATGGTGGCCAATGGACAAAGGAACCACACATAAAAAAAGAAATACGTCTTGAAAACAACAGCAAACACCAAAAGAACTACGTCCTGGAATCCTATAACAACAAACAATAAAGGACACTAATCACAAGCTTAGATGACAAACGAAAAAGAATTTCAGCTTGTCGTTTCTTATTAGAAACAAGGGCTTCTTAGGGCTACTATGACATTACAGATTGCATTGGAACTCTGAACATTGTTTAGTTCTTAATTTTGTTGAAGCATTGGAATAGTTGCAGAATTCAAGAGGCACAAGTTTCTCCAAATTTTGAAACAACTCTAGAAGTTTTGCAAGTAAAGATAAAAGTTAACTTTAATCAGAATTACATACCTGCATGCTTAGTTAATGGACATATCTTTGTCCAAAATTTTCATAAATCACTTGTGTTCTGCAACATAAGAACATGAGTCACTAAGATTTTAGATTAAATCAACCATAAGTGCATTAATGAGTGAAGTGCAACCAAGGCCTACTGCTGATGTACCATTGTAAAACAACATAACATTGAGCTCTGTAAGAAATGCCCACCACGACATAACTGAATTCATAAAAAGACCTATGCATCTACCTATTTCAATTAACCCTCAAATGCAAAGGTAACTAAAAAATGTAGTAAATAACCTATCGCACTATCATGACATTATCAGAATTTAGAAGTCACAGGACAGCCCACAAACATATGTACCTTGAACTACAATAGCAGTTCATATGAGCCTTTATTTCTACTTCTGACATGAAACTTTTTACGCCTATACTCTATATCTAAGCATTTATGCTGAGTGGATCATATCAGAGCTAGGCTAATGCACTGAGAAGACTTAGAAGACACCCACATTACTTACCAAACAGAGCCACTCAGAATACCCCAAAATGGCCCACGGCACCTGCAGGATCACCAGCATCTCAGCACTGCGACGAGATAGCTGACACATATCAGCCAATTGGAATCAATACTCCAGCTACTAATCATCTGATGAGTTAGATCAATGAAACGGGACACTCTGGACCAACCGCACTATCCATACTAAAAACCTATATGATAACCACAAAGAGTTCTATCTGCTAAGAACAGCAGCCATTTGTACTCCACTCCCCATGGCTGACATTCCAGGATATAATTCATGACCAAATACATAGACTAAGTGCAATTTAGTACAGATATGTGACCACTGAAAACCTGGACACTTAAAATCATACAGAAATTTCATTAAGCAGGCCAATCATCCCTAGTGACCAAATCTAGAACCTTTTCTGCCATAATCAAGCAGCATTTCTAGGAATTAAAACCAGGCGAGCTAAAGGGAAGTGAATAGCATACCTCTATGCTACCCCCAGACCAATCTGACCGAGCATGCAAGCACTGATTGTACTGCAATCTACCACACAACGCGGAACCATGACACATCAGAACAAGAGGAAAAGCAACGACCTGATGTCGCTGCTGAAGACCCAGCCCCTGCAGCACACCCAGCAGTTATGCGCGGTGTCGGTCGTCCAGGAGCGGGGCAG
Organism: Alloteropsis semialata; assembly: GCA_004135705.1. NCBI lineage: Eukaryota > Viridiplantae > Streptophyta > Magnoliopsida > Poales > Poaceae > Alloteropsis > Alloteropsis semialata. The sequence continues at coordinate 6,453,166 of CM014276.1, read as the reverse complement.
GGGAGGTGCCCGACGGCTCGGCCCGTGGATCTGGCCCTCAACTATCCCGCCGTGGGACGCGTCGCCGCCGCACTGGATACCGACGCGGTGAACGGGCTGCCGCAGAGCCGTGGAGACGCCGCCCGCTGCCGCGTGCCTGGAGGAGAACCGCCGCCGCTCGCCCGTGCGTCCAGGCACTTCCGAGGCCGAGATACGGCGACGTGGGGCTTCCACGTGCCGGAGGTAGCTCGACGGACGGAGGTGGAGGAGCAGGGAGGCGGCGCGTAGGGGTCGGCTCGGCTCGTGCAAGTAGGCTCGGCTCGGCTGATCAAAAAACGAGCCGATCTTGAGGCTCGGCTCGTTTATAAGCTCGAGTCGGCTTGCGAGCCTGTATGCTAAAAACATTTCTAAAGTAAGTGTACTAGATAATGTGACAATGTACAAATATTAGTATAAAAACATAATAGTCAATTCTAAGAGCATAAATGATAAAAATATTGCTATTTTATGATATAAATAACCCTAATTTGCAAAATAAAAGTAAGATAGCAAGTCATTACATCTTCCATAAGAAGAAAATATCACCTCTAATTTTTTAATGTCTACCCCTAATTGGCAAGTCACAACTTTCCAACTATCGATATGCCTATGTACATCATCTAAATATAATATAAAAAACAATATTTAGAGTTCTGACACCAAGCTTGTTGAGCTTGGGAGCTGCTCACGAGCCAGCTCGGGCTCGGCTCAGTTCACTAATGAGCTAAAACGTTGGCTCGAGCTCGGCTCGTTTTGAATTCGAGCCGAGCCGAGCTAGGCGAGCCCAAGCCGAGCTCACGAGCCCGAGCTTTTTAGCCACCTTTATGCATGCGGCCTAATACATAAACTTTTCACCTTTTTCACCAATCTAAACACCCCCAAAGGCCTAGAATAGCACGGCTGAAAAATAACATTAGGCGGCCCAGATAGCTGGCAACAGCACTAAACGAATGGGCCCAGAACAGGCGCACAACGAAGACGGTGAACCAATATACGTATCTTGCAAAAGTTTTTTTTCCATAATTTCTGGTGTTTGACATTCGTTTCCACCTCACGATCTCCTTCCTCTTCCTCCAGCTCTTCCTCTTCCTCCCGCTCGCGCCGCCGACTCGCGTTGCTGACGAGAAGGGTAGTTTTGAGGTCCGAGCGGTGGGGTGTGAACGGGTCAGGGTTAGGATTAGATTAGGGTTGGAGATTGGATTGGACTGAGAGCTCATCCATGGCTTGCGGTTGTAGAAGGACATCGGAAGCAGCTCGCCAGCAGGCGATGGTGGCTGTCGAGGACGGTGGAGGAGCGAAGGCGACGGGGACGCTGCCGGAGCCGGACGGCAGAGTACCCCTGGATGGGCGGGGAGGCAGCGAGGGCAACCAGAAATCTCGGATTAGATTGGGTGGGCTGAAGGGCTGCGGTTGAAGGTGGGCGGGCAGCGCGATGGCTGCTGCCGACCGGGGTGAAGGACGAAGCGGGGGAGGGGGGAACGTCAGGTAGAGAGGGTGAAAGAAAAAAAAAAGGTGAATAGGAGAAATAGACTCTAGATGGGCCAGAAGATGGATACCTTATCTGTCTTCCACAAGACAAATAGGTCCTCCAACGAAGACCTCACATATACTCCGGCCATCATAAAGTTAAATGGTAGGATGAAGAATGGTAAATAGGTTTGGCTGTGATGGGCCATGCGGTGAAGAGCAAGTAAAAGGATTGGCATTCAAAGACCAAATGTTGCGTGTAGAGACTTAGTGCCGATAGACCATGAGAGGATATATGAAGTTATAAGTGATCCATGTCAATTATCCGAAGAACGCAAGGTGATGTGGCGTAAAAGTGAAGGATATAGCTTATGTATCGAAGGACATCTAAGTGTCTTGGAGGAATGAAAATGAAAAAACATAATGTATTGGTTAGAGACGAATAATATGGTGAAAAGTGATAAAATGAAAATCATGTGTTGATCAACATGAAGAATATTTATAAAATGCAAAAGGCGAATTTCTAGTATTAGTGAATATCAACTGAATTGAAAAAAACAAAGATAATAATGGACATCACATGGCATATGCATATGGGCATCAAGCTAGACAAAAAATGGATTTGCGCAAGGCAAAGATATAAAATATAGGGTATTTTATTTTTATCGATCTCGATGATTAGTGAAGCAAATACCAGATCGATAAGATAACATATTGTACTATAAAGAGGTTGTGTTCACTGGTGTTAAAAAAAATTCAATCTTGCATATGCATACTACTTTTTTCTTTTAGAACGGGTTGGTTCCAAAAGTTACTTAGCAAAATGTTGATGTTGACGGTTTGTGGTGATTGCTTTCCTACTTTGATCCAATGTGTTTGGAGTCGAGTATTTAGTTGGGCTTATGAGCAAGCTTCTCATATCACCTGAATTTGGACGGCCAAACTAAAAGTTATGATCATGTTACCGAGTGTGGTTGCACTAAAAATTGAATTGCAGAAAGTCCATTTGCGTCCTATTCATGGTTGGGCTGAACAAGTGTGATGGGCTGTCCAAACAGGACTTAAAGGGCGAACAATCCGTAGGTGAAAATTCAATAGTGAATTAGTTTATGCTAAGGTTCTGAGTTGATTAGGTGTCAGTAGAAAATGATGGCGGATAGTCTAGTCTTGGTATCACGGAAAGTCTACCATAGATTTAATGGTCAACCCTGGTATATATATACATTATTGATGAGGATATAGCTATTGGTTTTTGAATGTTGGGAAATATGGGCTTGTACAGTGGATAGTCCGCAAAAATAGAGCATCTTCGGGGATGCTTGAATGTAAAAGCTAGCTTTGGTGTTGTGCTTTATATATAGCCAATTTTCTATGACTTGGGCATGGTGTAGGTATCCCATTGAGTACTAGGTATTGCCCGCGTGTTACTGCGGAATTTGAGAGAGCTTTTCGATAAACTATGAACAAATGTAGTTGTTTAATTGCTCATATAAATGGTGCACTTATAGAGATTATGTTGAAAGTAAAAATGGCCGTTCATTTCGTCTACCACTACCAGTTTATGTAATGACCCTTGGTGGGAGATGCCGTGAAAAGCTTGTATGAAGAAAAAATTGGTGCAAGATGAGGTGGATAGCTTGCATGAAGAGAGAAATAGAGTTAATGACCCTTAGTGGGAGATGATATGGATGGCTTGCATGAAGAAAGAATTGGTAGGAGATGATGTGGATAGCTTGCATGAAGAGAAATATAGTTAATGATCCTTAATGGGGTGCATCTATATAGGTTGTATAGATTCTTGAGGTTGTGCAAGTCCTTCCAACAAGTTTGTGTATGTGTTGCACAAAAAAGAAGGTGAGAGACAAGATTCAAGTGGATTTGCATAAGAAATTAAGTTGCGGTCTTTTGGTGAAGGGTAAGTGTTTCTTGACATGTTATTCTTGGTGTTTGCCGACACCTAGACGGCGTACTTGTGTTGTTATCCAGTTTCTCAATTTAGAGCTTGTGATAAGACCTAGTGCGCTTGTTAGAGACTTTGTGCTCGTCTCATTGAAATGGTGAAGAGTGGCTCTAGTGGAATCGAGGTGTAGAGCGGTTATATAATCCAAATTGGCTTAAGATAGAACGGTGCCTTGTTAGAGAAGCGGTTGGAGTATTGAATGAACCACATCACGCGTTAGGGGCGGTGACTAGAAAGTCACTGAAACCATGGTACAAAAAAATTTGGAGTCTCTATGGTGGCCCGTCTAGTTTAGCTTAATTATAATTGCTTACATGTCATTGTTTGATCATAAACGTGATCTAGACATAGAGTGTTGGTGCATAGAGTTGAGACGTGAGCCAGTGATAGCCGATAGCTGTTGAGAGTGCCCTCATGTATCCAACCAAAAGTTGCAGTGGAATACACAACTAATCACCATTTTGACTCATAAAGCCAATCATAATCTAACTCTACATCGAACATACCTAAAATAAAATAATGATGCAAAATCTAAAAGGAGGGGGCTCTCATTTTAAATTAACATGAGAGCCCTACCAATCGGGAAGCATGGAGTGTCAAAAAGGAAAAAAAAAGAAGAGAAGAACCAAAGAAAGCATCATCCGGAATCGAGCGAGATGATGCTCAAACGTTGGGGTTGGGGTTACCTGTTGCTGGCCATAGAGGGAGCTGCAGGTAGGCCGTTGGCTCGGCTGTGGAGACTGAGGCTGCTAACTGATATGTAACTGAGCATAGTGTTAACGCAGAATTAGGTCAACACACGAGAGCGCTAGATCGCGCAGTACGTAACACGATAAACTCGCAGCTCCTCTGCGCAGACCGGTCAGGGGCACCGGTCAGACCAGTTCCTGTAGGGAAGATGAGAGCAAACCCTAAACACGCCTCCCGGAAGGATCCGTCAGGGAGAACGAGGTCAGAGGTGCCCTAGGGTCGGCAGGCCACCTAGGACGCCTTCAAACGTCGCGGAGACGCAGGAAGAACAGCAAGTAAGTTTGGAAAAGCTAGGGTTTGAGAGATACGAAAAAGTAAAGGTAAAAGTAGTAAATTTGATAGATTCGATTGGTGTGTCCTCAATCAGCCGAATCCCCTTATATTTATAGGGAGGGTAGGTCTTGTCCCGTAAGGAAACCAAGTTACAACTCATTACAACCTCGGAATCCCAAATCTAAGAGTCCTAGTCGGATTACACATAGGTAACCGGTCTGATCGGTCCCCCACACAGGTCAGACCTGTCTGGGCGTGGCGTGTTCCTCGCGCCATCTTCTATCCTGCCTCATGCGCCGTCTTCTGTAATTCTTCTGGTCAAAGTGCCAATTTTGGTTGTCAACACATAGCATATTCTACTTCTCACTTATAGTTTCAACTTTGTTCTCTTTATATCAATTGGAGGACACTTTGCTCGTGTGTATAGGAGACTCATGCTTTTTAATTCTTTCACCTACATAAAAGGATCTAGACATTAGAACTACAAATACGGCAACTAAGATTGTTGCAATGGCCATTATATTCATCTTGACTCTTCTGTGCCACTTGTACGTATGATTAGTTGATGATGTAGATTGCAACTAGTCTAGATCTAAGCTTCCGATAATTTGAAGGCTATATCATTCATTATAGACATGAAGGCAACTAGGATAGGGGTCTCCCATTAGCCTTCTGTCAAGAGCCCTTGCACCTCTACATCTACTCATATCCGCTCATTCTGGCCAATAAAAATGGGAACTGCACGCAGGAAATTGATGCCAACCCCATCAACATGTGCCGACCTCCTCCGACGTCCTTTGCATCACCGACGTCGCCTCCGATGCCGATGAGGACTGGCCTCCTCCCACCTCTCCTTTTCCCCTGCCGCTCCACACCCATGCTCAAATCGAAAGAGAGCATGACGCTGCCCTTCTCATCGTCTTCGTCTCCAGCTACGAGCCTCACCATCATTGTTGCCGTCCACATCTAGGTCCCCGCCGACCCTTCTGCTGTCTTTGGTGGCTGATCTACCGTTGCGACCGCCACCATGCTAATCCAACTTCATCGAGAATGACACCATGATACCCCTAGTCCCGCACTACCCACCAGTAGCCCCCACTGCACCTCCTCCGGCCTCCACCGCCAACTCGAATATGATGAGGTATGTATATTACCACAATATAATACTCTTTACATACCCCATAATATAGGCTATTCTAGCAATTCTAAGACAAATTAAGGAGAACAACAAATGACCCAAATACCCCTAATTAAAAGTGGCATCGGTTGTTAATATGGAGGACTTGATGAAATAAGACCGGATGTTCAGTTAAGGAAGGAAGTCATTTACTCCATGGAGGTAATTAGGAGATTCAATCTATACTATAAGGATCCAAAACAATTGAAAATGGCTCCCACTTTAAAACACACCCATACCCCCTCACATATCCCCGGGTTGAGGCCCACACGTCGGCTCAAGAATGACCAAAGTTTTTGGCATTTGGAAAAAATCGCGCTTTCTAAAATGTTTCATACTTTTTTCGCTGTTTTTTTTCACCAACGCTTCCCCCTTACCCACCTCGCGTACCCACCCCCTTATCTATACTATTTTCTAGGTATTTGTTTCCTTATTGCCTGTCTGCTAATTGCCTTATCTATACAAAAGGAACCTGTTCCCTTATTGGTTTCCGTACCCGCTCTCAATCCCGCCCACCGATCATGCCGTTTATTTTCCTTGTGTGCCGCACCGCCTGTTTCTCTCCGTGTTTATTTCCTTAATCACAACCCCAAGATCTCGCACCTCTGACCTCCTTCGACCCTTCCTACGCGTTGGCTGTGCCCCCGCCCTCCCGGCCTCCACCATTTGAAACCCTCCCCGATCACGCTGTCATCTCTGGTTTCTTTCCTCTTCTCTCGCTTGCCAGCCCTTTTACCGCCTCCGCCGCCGCCTCCTGTTTCCATCTACAACACCCCTCGGTCGGCCCCTCCATCCTCTCCATATTCACCCTCCATCCTATCTCGCGACCCCCGGCGGCAAGCCGCGCCCCTCCCTGCGTCGGCCGGCGGCCCCTGCCTCTCCCCTGCCGCTCCGCCCCTCCCTCTCCGCCGGACGGGCTCCCGACGCCGGCCGCCAGTGAGCTGCGAGGCCGCCCTGCCCCTCCCCTGCTCCCTCCGCTAGGGAGGTGCGAGGCCGCGGCGGCCTCTCGATCTAGGGCGGCAGGGGACTCCAATGGCAGTGGCGCTGCGAGGTTCTCTTTAGCGCCGTCCCCACCACCGCCGCCGTCATCCCCGATGCGGGCTTCGGTGATCGCTGCGGCGCGGTCGGGGGTCATGTGGGGCGGCGACGCGGCATGGGGTTTCGATTGGAGGGGGGAGCTAGATCCGCGGCTGCAGGCTGAGGTCCAGACAACGGAGGCGGACGAAGGAGGCGGCAGTGGCTCATGTTCACGCGCAGAAGGAATGGAGCGGCAGCGGCCCAGCCCGCACCGCTGTGGAGAGGATGCGGCAGCATCGGAAAATAAATTGGTAAGGGCGTCGTGATCTCATTGTCCGCACAATCCTCCTCCCTCTCACAATCTGCTTTGTTGTCCCTCGGGTCCATCCCATGTGAGTTGATCAAATCAGCGCGAGAATGTGAGTAATCCTTCAACTCGGCGGGTAGCTCTGTTTCTTCTTTGCTGTTTGCCTGACAACGGGGAAGCTTTTTGCTGTTGTTGCCGCTTGCGCAGGACGATGGCGAAGGCTGAGGCCGGCACAGGGCGTATCTGGCGTGTCTTGCAGTCGCTGAAACAGAGGCACCTGGCTGAGGAAGGGACGCACAGCCCGAGCCCGGCCATGGAGGCGCTCACCTGTCCCTTCGCCGCCCATGTAAGGCCAATCTCCTACTCTTCTCTAGCCCTTTCACCAATCTCGCAATTAACTTTCTCTCTGTTTGATCAGACATTCAATTATGCAATCAAATGTGTGCTACTGATGATAGACCTACTGAATTCAACTGTCTGTCACGCTAAAATATGCCATTTTTCTTTTTAAGAAATTTTTGGGATGTCTTGGGTGTTTAGTGAAGGAAAGGTTGTTTTGTTAATTCCTTTCAGGCCTTGGAGTGGAAGGAGAAGGCTGAGAAGCACGAGTTGGTGCTCCAGCAGTGCTACAAAGCGCAATTCCTGCTCTCAAAACAGCTTGTAACTCAGATAGGAGAGGGTAAGGCATCAAAAGCACTGCTCAAAGAGAAGGAGGCGATGGTTACAAGTTTGCAGGCTGAACTTGAGAAGATGAGGTATTAAATGTGATTCATTGTTTTTCTAACCTTCCTCGCAGTCGAGGAGAACATGCATTCAGTGCTTGTGGAAAGTTTTTTTTGCAGCTAAGAGAATGTGCAACTAAAGCAGTCACTTGATGAAAAAACAAAAGCCTTAGATCTTATTCAAGAGCATCAAGCAGTTAAAGCTGAACTAAACAGGCATTAACAAAACTTGAAGCTGCAGAATATGAGAACCAGAGTCTGATTGATCGATGGATGCTAGAGAAGATGAAGGATGCGGAGAGGCTCAACAAGGTACCTTATTTTCCTTTTATTTCAAAAAATGCATGTTTCTTATGTGAGGTATCTGAAATCACGGATTTTTCAAGCATTAAGTTTGTGGTTGCATACGGAGCACCTGACACTGATATGATAGAGAGATTCTTTTAACCTGTTAGCAAAATATATTATTTATCATATTTGCAATGGTCTTGCAATAACCAATGGAGAATCGGATATACTGTCCTACAAGTTTGTTTGGGAGTAAAGGTCTGAACATTATAGTTTCAGTTATTTCCATAGCAGTCATAGCATTACCATGGAAATTTGCACCTGATAGACAATTGAGTATTCTTTTCATTTTGTAGATGGCTACTCCTACTCTATATAAGAAACTAAGGATGCTTACAAATTAAGACCTCCACCAAAACCTTGACTCAATCTATACTAGAAATAATAGTAGCAGCTTTGGTCACAATAATCGTGTTGATCCTGACAACCTCATCGGGGAAATTATTCGTCTTGAGTGTGACTCAGCTATGATTCAAGGTATTGTACAGTGCAGTTCGATCCAGAGTCATGTTAATTATATGATCTGAAAAAATATTGTGTTGAATTCCCTAAGCAAATTTACTACTTAATTTACATAAAAGATATGTGACTGTTTTTGCAGTTTATGAGGAAACAGCGGGCTGATGGTAAATGACCCGGTATTGAGAACAAGAAATGTATTGTTTCTGTCGATTTCTGTGTGCATTTGTGTAGGTTTCTTATTTTACTTCCTTATAAATGTTAGATGACTTTTCTCTTGCATCCACTTGCAGTTGAAATAGGGCCTGGACATACCTGGCTAACTTCTGATGCCAGTAATAGTGGTGAGGTGGTTGCTCCATAGTGCTGTACTCGGAGATGGTTATATTCATTTGGTTTCTTAAAATCTATTTGCTGCCAAAATAATTGAGAAGATCCTTGTGCTGCCAGGTCAATGTTTGAGTACTTTTTTCAGTAGATTAGTTGACGCAGATCTATTTGTTTTCAGATAATTGTTTTTATGATCCACTAATAGATAAATCAGGATCTGAGGTATATCTGTCATCTTCAGATAAGCAGACCTTTTTTAATCAAAATGTGAAGAAGGTGCTTTTCTCTTATATTTTTTATTTGGTTCTGCTGATTACCAAACTGAAATGTTGGATCATGATATGCTTATGTTCTATATTTGGTCCTGCTGATTAGAGAACTTGGGCTATTGTTTACCTTAGTTCTGATGAAGACTCCCTTTCTAAATCTATTGAATGACAAAGCACTATAAATGCTCTTTAGTGATCTTTATTTGATTGTGATCTGAGTCATCTCTATTTTCTTTTTTTGGTTTATGTTGTTTTTGTATAGATTAAAGACCTGAAAGTCCTTTCCATTGATCATTTGATTCCTGGGATGATGGTTAATGTACGTGTTTCAGTTCTTGAAAATGGAGTAATGTTATCATTTCTTACTTATTTCGGTGGAACATGTTTGGTAGTACCAGGTCATGTATCCTCTGATTGATGAGTCTTGTAATTCAAATATAGTTGGATGTGAATAAGTATCATAGCTACTTACGATGATATCTTGACATATTAATAACTATGATTTTGTATGATTATATAAATATTTTATTTGGAGTAATTTCTTTTTTTATATCACGTGCGGGCCGCACGTGCGGTTCCATGGCTAATGGTCAGGCTCTGATGGATCGCTACTTTCAGTGTAACTCTTGTATCAAAAGCAGTAATATGTAATGATCAAATTGCTCCTTCCATTGTAACTCTTGTATCAAGATCAGTAATATGTAATCCATTTTCTATAGTCTTGTATTTTTCGATCACGTGCGTGTCGCACGTGCCCTTCAACTAGTTAAAGCAAAAAACAAACAAAAGTTGTGGTCCTGTGGATGGAGAAAACAAGAGGGATTTAAATAAACTGCTTTAATTTTTGTCTTAAAGATTCCAAAGTACTTTGTATTTGCGGACAAAATTTGAACTCGGAAAAAGTCTATAATCCCCTGAACTAGCTATTAAAGATGTACAACACTACTTAAATAACCCCCTCAAAACGGTTTTAGAGGTGTTTTTTGTCACATGGCGGGTGATGTAGTAGAAACATTTACATAATCCCTAGACTACTGAATATAGAATATCTCACCCCTAAACTACAAAATTGGATGTTTTCGCCAAATATCGGCTAACATAGACGACGTGGCAATTAGGGATGGAAACGGATCGAATATGCATTGAAAACGGATTCGGATAGCACTTTTTACCACATTTTTACTCGAATACGAATACGAATTCGGATCCTCTCGAATACGAATACAAAACGAATGGTCGGATGCGGATACGCATTCGGATATTTACTCGATTTAGAAACAACATTTACTTATTTTATTTATTGATGGCTTTCATTATACAAGTAAATACTAAAGTATAAGTACATAACAAGTGTAGACAAAGGCCGCTCGTTAATAATGTCACATTTATCTATAATTATTTCAGTAATTAATCATATAGAAATTAAATAAAACTGTAGATAAATATATATTTAATAAATAAATATATACATTTATCATGAAATAATAAAAAGTATATAAAAGTATTTTCATCAGCAAATAAATAAACTATAGTATTAAATTAAATTTAATATTCATATATCTTTATTATTTAAGTTAATTACATTAGTTATTACAATTAGAGATAAGTTTTAAATAGTTATATGGGTATGATAATAGTAAATATTAAAATTGATATCATAATCGTTAGTAATGGAGATAATATTTTTAAATAGTTTTGATTATATACTATCATTACTAACATCCAAATAAACACTTTAAATGTTATCTTCATATGGTCGGATACGAATAGTGTCGGATGTTACCGAATACGGATGTGGAACCGGATAGAGAAAATCGACAAAAAACGAATTTGGATATATCCATTTTAGTGCCATATTAAATTCGAATACGAATACGGATATCCATATTTGTGTTGACGCGGAAAATCGGCGGTCGTATCCTCAGCGAGCAACACAACAAGGCCAGGGAGATCTGCTTCACTCCGGTGCTGGTCCTGTACTTTGTCCAGGTTCGCGGCGTGCCAGTCAATTTGACCTGAAATTGACAAGGGAATAAACAGTTAAATTACTCTTTGATTGTGCCGGCTCTATTCCAGACGGCAGATGCACGTTGGATTTTAGCCAAGACCCAATCAGACTTGTATCGGCCGATGCCAATCGGACCTCAAAATCGGACTTCATAGATGACATCAATCGGACCAATGTAATCGGACCTCAGTCAGACATCGAATCGGACCTCATAATCGGACTAATCAGAATCGGACCTTGATTAATGTAACAGATCAGCCTTTGAATAATAAAATAAAGCATAAAATATGGCCGATATGCAAGTAACGGATCAGCTATGCCTTTGAGCAAGATATTAAATAATCAAAGTGTGAGCCGATACGTCGTCCATCCTGCCTAGTTGCCGGTTTGATTCATCTTATCGGACCATCTAGCTAACCAATCGGACCAGAACTGTTTCGACACGGTTTCACAGACGGATGCAGCGCACATACTCCAGCTATGATCAGACCAGATAGCTAGACAATCAAACTCGACTCACCAACCCAACAACTAAACAAGATGCTCGCACAGGTAATTAGTCAGATTAAGCAAATAAACAATAAAATAGTAACAAGATCGTTCTGATATTCAAAGCTGTCTTTGAATAGTCAAGAGGAATCTAGTTCTGACGCAGGGAATCTAAATCAATCTTGACGATCAAAGATCAATCTTTAGTATGTTGCGAGAATCTAGCTCCGACGCAGGGAATCTAAATCAAACCCAACATCCAAAGAACAACCAGATAAAGCTGTGAAGATGAATCGGACCTAGAACGATATTGTAAGATAAGTATTGCTCAAATCGGACTAATCTAATGCTCATAGCTGTTGAAGAATCAGATTAATTCACATGGCGCAGATCTAAATCAATCTAGCAACTCCAAACAACCGCATAAGCTGCCTTCTAATAAACAAGATGAATCTAGCTCCGACGCAGGGAATCTAGATCAAGCCCAAAAACTAAAAGAACAACTCGGTAAACGATTAACTACTGAATAATCAATAGAGATCTAGCTCCGACGCAGGGAATCTAGACCAATCTTGATGATCCAAAGATAAATCGGTTGAACAGCATAAACGAGAAAGGGCGATGCGCCTCAATTCAAAGCTTACACTAGTTCGATAAGTTGACAATCTTACTGGTAAGCCAGAGATCAGGAACTGATGCAGCCCGTCCACCAATGAGTTCGTCGATCTACTCTAACCTACTCCTAGGGTTTTGGCGTGAAGCCGGGTTGTATTGATTGTGAGAATAGTTCTTTACAATGGACGAGGGTTTATATTTATACCCTGGTCATGAAGAGTCCTGATCGGACTTGACTAACTTGCAGATAAAGTAAACTAAATCTAATATAAAAATGGGACTCTCAATACGCCTTCTGAAAAGGAAATAGTCCCCGCTCATGCTACGCTTCCTTCTTAGCCAATGCGCCTTTCTTCATTCATCATTAGATCGGACTTTCCTGCTTATCGGACCCCCTTTCCTGCATCAGCTTCCTTCTCCGGCATCATCTGTTTGACCATGCAACGGGCCCACTGCGCAGTGCCAGCCTCATCACGTCACCACCTGACTCAGCATATCCAGTGCGAAAATCTGGTGTCAACACATGCCCCCCAATTTTGGGATAAAATATGTTTTATTCCAAAATTCGTATCTGTCATCATAACTCCTTCACCGATTTTCATGCCGAGACTTTCCATCCTTGCACTGTGCGGTTCCTCGATTTTCGGGCCACAGTCGTTTTCTAAAAACCCCTGCCAGCGGCCACGCTGTTCACTCCTCCTTCTTCGCCAAGAACTCGCACTGCTCATCTTCTTCCTTCTTTCTCCCGAGCGATGATGCCTCTGACAACGAACAGTATATGGAACCCTGCACCTTATGTCACGGGTACCCATGCGTTTATTAACCCAGGCGAAACGACTCTTCAATGCAGTTCCTCAAAAGACGCTCCTCTTCTTTAATCATATCAGCACTGAATCAATGACATATCTTCACGAGAATACTGTTCTTTATTTGGACAGTTTCAGCGAGCACCCTTCAGATTTCCACCTTTCCTTTAACTCCTTTACCGATCGCCGGCTATAAATACCTGTCTCAGGTTCTCCTTCTTCCACCATTCTTTCGCCATGGCGCAGCTAATATTCATGACAGAACACAAACTCCTTCTCTTCGATATAGGAGCCAATCCCCTCTTCCTCTTCTGCTAGAAGAATTCTCATGAAGTAGTATAGGGTACTCCCCCCTTTTCTGATCCTGCAGTAAATCCAGGTGGAACCTCTGCTAGGAGAATCCTCGTGAGGGTTCTTCATGGTTTTACCAAAGGGAAGGTTTTTCAGAGGGGTTTAATGGGATGCCTTTTCAAGATAGGGGCAAAGCCACCGGTCCGCCGGTGCGCTCTTCAAGGGACTGCACCCAGAGCATATCTCCTCAAACTTGCGGATTTCTTTGAATGAGCCGAGCTGTTCAAGAATCTGTCTCAAGGAAGAAGATGTCTCTTCAATTTTATGCTTTCTCTTGCCCTTCTCTTTCTAGACTTATCCTGGCAATGATGAATAAAATACATCGGCGCCTATTAGATCTTTTTGCCTTCTGAAATCATTTTGTATGAGAGATATATGAATATATATGCAATTCCTTTTCTCATCCCTCTTATCAAGCGTTTCGATATACTAGTAGCCTGCTCCGCCATCGAGCGGCTTGATGATGTAATATATTTTTCTTTTGTTGTATATAACCCTTAAGGCTATGCATGTCGCATCGGCTTTCATATTTTGTTCTTGAGGCGATTTTTCCATCGGCTTCCAGGCCTGATGCGTAGCATCGGCTTTACGAATTTACCCAAATACTAGGGTAGTACTTCTTCAAATACTTCCCGTTCAACGCCTTAGGAAACGCTTCTCCTTCAAGCATCTGTAAGATATAAGCATTGCCAGGAACACATCGGACGATTCGATAGGGCCCCTCCCAGTTCGGTGACCACTTGCCATATTTGGGATCCTTAGAACCAATCGGCAGAATAACTTTCCACACGAGATCGCCCTCTTTAAACTCTTTCCCTTTAACTTTCTTATCATAATACCTCGCAACTCTGAGCTTGTTAGCTTCAATGCTTTCCAGAGCGCGTAGCCGACGAACAGCCAAGTCATCGGACTCACTATTCATGAGTTCCATGTATTCGCCGGCTTTTAATTTATTCTGAAACTCGACACGCCTTGATCCAGTACAAATTTCCCATGGAAGAACGGCTTCATGCCCATAAACCAGTTCATATGGAGAAACCTTGATTGATCCATGGCAAGCCATTCGATATGCCCATAGAGCTTCAGGAAGCACAATATGCCATTTTCTAGGGCACTCCTCAATCTTCCTGTCAATCAACTTGATCAAACTTTTATTGGAGGCTTCAGCTTGACCGTTGGCTTGTGCGTAGTATGGCGATGAATTGAGGAGCTTGATACCCATATCAGCAGCAAAATTTTTGAACTCGTCAGACTGTGGAATTCCAAATCGGTAGACAATGTGCTCTCTAACGAAATCAATAACATTCTGGGACTTCACCTCCTTCAAAGGAATAGCTTCAACCCATTTGGTGAAATAATCTGTTGCCGCTATTATGAATTTATGTCCCTTGCTTGAATGTGGAAAAATCTGGCCGATCAGGTCAATTCCCCAACCCCTAAACAGCCATGGCTTGATGACAGGGTTCATAGCTGGAGCTCTCTGAATATTTCCATATCTCTGACAGTCCTGACATCCTTTATAATATTCAAAGCAGTCTTCCAGAATCGTCGGCCAATAATATCCATTCTTCCTGATCATCCATTTCATCTTGAACGCCGATTGATGAGCCCCACAAACGCCTTCATGAATTTCTCCCATCAAGACCTTGGCTTCTTCAGGTCCGATGCATCTCAACAGGACTCCATCAACCGAGCGAAAATAAAGCACCCCTTCAACCAAGACATGCCTGATTGATTTGTAGCGTAACTTCCTGGAAGTCTTGACAGAAGAATCCTTCAAATATTCAATGATTTCTTTCCTCCAATCTCCTTCTGGTATCTCCTGCACCATCACATCGGACATAGGCCAATAGCCAAACGCCTTTTGCGCCAGCCGATTTGCTTCTTCGTTATGATGTCTTGGAATATGCTTAAGAGTTACCAGAGCGAACTGGTCAATCAAATCTCGGTATTTCTCAAAGTAAGGCATCAACGCATCCATCTTGCAATCATACGTGCCAAGCAATTGATTAATGACCAACAAAGAATCTCCAAATACTTCAACAAATTGAACGCCGATTTCTTTAAGAATCTGGAAACCCTTCATCAATGCTTCATATTCAGCCTGATTATTTGTGCACTTTTCAATCGGATAAGCAAACTCGAATCTTGCCCCCCGAGGCGAAATAATAAGCAGGCCGATTCCGCAACCATCATTGCAAGATGAGCCATCAAAGAACATGGTCCAAGGAACTGCGTCAACCACATCGGCCTTCGTATTCATCGGACCAGTCACATCAATCTCGATGGTGCATTGCTCAACAGCATCAACATTAGGTCCACAATGATCAGCAACCAAATCAGCCATTTGTAACACCTCGGGTGTTACGATATTAATTAAGAACCTTAAATGAACTTAATTAACTTAATCAGGTCATGCATCATTCCTAGTCATGTTGTTGTATATATATGTGTATGTATATATTGGACCTAAATCAATTATCAAGTAGAATACTAGTCGTATATAAACACAAGTGGAGGAAAGAGTAAGAGAATCTCTTGGCATTGCCTAAGAATGGGTTGATTTAGTTCCTATTAGACCCTTGGCCATGAACACGACTTAGCTTAGCCAAATCCACTCCAAAAATCAACTTGAAAAGTGAAATTTCGACCCCACAGCAAGTTGCGGTGGCCTGTTCTTACCACCACCGCAATAATCGGTGACCTAGCTTTCTACACACACGTTTACACAGCCACCTCAGGAAGTTGCGGTGCCCTGACCGCAACAGTCGGTCGCCAGAGAGAAATTAAAAAATGCTCTCTGGAATGACAGACTGTTGCGGTGGTCAACCAATTGTGCACCACCGCAACATTCCATGGCCGTTTTATCTATAGCCAGTATCTGAGCCACCAAAAGTTGCGGTGCTATTACAAGCATGACCGCAATAGTCGGTGGGTAGGAGAAACAGTAGAAATTGCTCTCTGGATTGACGGACTGTTGCGGTGATAACCACCACCGCAACAGTCGGTGGTCCACGGGTTCTGTGTTCAAACTTCGTCGGCACAGTGTTCTTAAACACCACAGACTGTTGCGGTGGGTATTTTACCCCACCACCGCAACAGTCGGTGCCCACCAACCGCCGCCAACTCCCGTCCTTCCCAACTGCTCCGGCCACGCGTCCGCCTCCCCGTGCTTCCTTGGCGCCTGGTCAACCTCCTCTAGCCCCGCTGGCGCGCCTTGGGCTGCCAGGTGGCCGGCCCATCCCCTTACCACCATGGCCGGGCAGTAAAAGCGCCGAGGCCGAGCTTCCCATTCCCCGCTCGCCCTTTTCTCGATTCCTCGCGTTCACAGCTGCCTCACCTCGCCCACTTCATCCCCTAGCCGTCCCTTGCCCCGCCAGAGCTTTTCCTTGCCCGGATTTCGAAGAACCCCGGCCGGCCAGGAGCACCCATGGCAGAGCTCGGTACTGTCTCGAGGTAGGAGAAGCGTAGGACCAAAGGTAAGGGGTTAAGAAGGGTAGGGAGATGTTTATAGGATTTTAGTGCTTGTGTGTAAGTGGTTGTTTGATGGGTATATGGTTTCATGCAATATATGTGTGCTAAAGAATGGTTTTATTGCTTCATGACTCTTGTCCAGGAGTTAAAAGTGCTAAACCCCTTTTTGGATAGTCCTAATAGAATGAATAAAGTTGAGTTGGGTAGCTAATGAACAAAGTTATTCAGGATTATGGTGGTTTAGAATTAGTTGAGTTATGGGAGTAAGAAAGGTAATCTACATACTTTACTTTTTCTCCATGCTTCATAAATGTGCGAATCCAACCCTAGGAGCAATGCTTATGCCTAGTAGTTATTCGTAGATGATATATCTAAATGGTGCAAAAGCTAGTTGATCCTAGAGATTTTTGGGCTGGCCAGTGCCAGACCGGTCTAACCGGTTTCCCAAACCGGTCAGACCGGTTCTGGTGCCTATCGTTCTTATTAATTGTTGTGTTCCATAAATGATTGCCAATGTTTTGAGCGATGCAGATATTATTGTAGTTAATAGTTTATGCATTCATGCATCTCATGCATACTTTTTGCCTCTCGTTTAGATCACCCCATTGTTGACGGTGTTTACGAGTTGGAGGTCACGCACGAGGGTGATCAAGCTGCGGCGGAGCTGAACTTGACGACTGCACAAGGCCCGGACCAAAGTCTGGAAGGGCCCAAGGCCACCGGAGATCAAGAAGGCAAGCCCCGGAGCATAACCCACTGTGAAACTAACTCGCTTTGCTTGCGCCTTACTTTTGTGCATTAAGTTTTGAGGAGTTGATTGAAACCCTAGTTGCATGATCCCTAGGTACCTATGTCTTACTACTAGTATGTGTAGGTCGGTTAGAATGCTATGCTTAATTAGGACCGGTAGAAGTCGAGTGATCGCTTGGTCATTCGCGAGATATAAGTTGTTATTTTATATCAGTTACGAGGATCGGCAAGCGGGGCTTGTGCGATATCCATGTTTGGTTGAATGTCCCGCTTGCACAGGAAATGGTGGGCTGAGGCTTTGAGTGTGTGGCCTTGTTGGTCAAGCTTTTGAAGGTACTAATCGTATGCCGGGAAATATGGTAAACTGGTAAACCTAGTACTTGATTCAAACTGACGTCTGACGGGTTTTATCACTCCCTTGGGCGAGGGGTTGTGGCGGGTGTAGCAGTGGCCGCGGCACAGGTTGCCTGGGGCACCTGGGGTCCGTTGGGGCGTGCACTCGGGCGGAGTGGTCCCCGATGGCAGATGGCAGGGAGAGATGGGAAAGGTTGCCCCGTGAGGTCCTGGGTGTCTCTCACGGGTCGTGCGATTAGGTTGTTCCATGCATGGTTAAAATCAACTCGAGTTGTCCGTCCTTCGCGGTTATATGAAGCTGCTTGATCTCTCGTTGCACCTCAATGCCCTTGGGCCAAAAGAGAGTAGAAGTAGAGTTAGATGAGTTACTAATGTTATGCTAATAAATGGTTTGGTTACACTGAGTGTCATTGGATAGATTGGCAAATGTAGTAATAATTAGTTCCCAACTTAAAATTTGGCTAAAATATTGAAAATAGGACCCAACTTGTAGACGCTTTTGGCAAAACAAACCCCAAAGCCAAAAAGCCTTGCATGTCTAGAATTCATTTATGGTCGGGTAAGTCTTGCTGAGTAATTAGTACTCAGCCTTGCTTGTGGCTTGTTTTTCAGACTTGGAGATGGTGAGCTGCGACCCTACTGCTGCTCTGACTTGGCCGTGCACGTTGCCTGACGGCTGGGTCCTGGAGCAGGTGCCGCCTGAGTCCGGCTCAGGCCGCGGTGTTTAGGTATTGTGCGAGGGCTCCGCATAATACCCTTTTGCTTCGATGTGTAGTCTTCCGCTGTACAGAACTCTGGATTGTAACAACTAAAATCTATTTACTGTATTTGTATAATTTTCCATGTGAACCTGGTGATGTAAAATATACGATGAGTTGTACTGCCTGAGCCCATCTTCGAGTGGGACTGCTGCTATTTTGTTTCGGTCGAGAGAAAAATGTGGTGTAATCGGGAAGGTATCCGACGGATTGCACGATTAACTCGGTTTAGGGGCGTGGCGCACTGCTGTGATAGTGGTCCCATGCTCTTAAGCCGGATTAATTGGGGCGGTCTGCCACAGCTGGTATCAGAGCCGAAAAATAGGCAGCGGGTGGTACAACAAGTCTTAAAAATGATTTCTTGATGTGCAAAAGTTTGATCTTGACTTAGGAATTCGTTGGTTGCGCTAGGGTTTGAAAAGAATAGAACGTGAGCCCTAGGGAGAACTATGGGTAGTTTCAGGTGGCATAATGTATATATGGCTAACTTCCAGTACACTACTTTTCTGTATCGACGATCCCAGGTAATGTATGGTCGCCCATTGCCAGAGGGTGTGAATACTGGACGCTGTTCCCCAAGCAGTGGCTTACTTGGGGTGCAGTCAATATAACATCTCCCCGGTGTTATAATGACTGTAGTGCTTTTATTCATTAGCTGAACTGTTGCTTCTATAGTGAGCAACAGAGAGTGGTCATCATATGTGGGTAATCGCATATGCGTCACCCATGTGGTGTGAGGAACATGGGAGCTGTTTGTGAGTGCTGGCACAAACGGTTCAGTGATGATTGTTTTCTGCAGGTACACTAACCCCGAAACGCTAGGATGCTTGATCGATAGAATTTCGACTAGTTATTATAAGGAGAGCCGTATTTATGTGCCACCGTGTCTAACCACGTAAGTCCAAGGTTACTTGGCAATTGCTTCTTTTGTAAGGATGAATAGGTCGTTTCGTGCATGCATCATATCATGAATGTCATATAAAGCTTGAAACAATTAAGTGTGGGTTAATAAACCAATAGAAAGTTCTTAAAGTTGACCACCATGGTACTTTATGTCAAGCACCTAAGATATTCTAGATTTTCTCTTCGATCTTATTGTCGATACCATAGTAATCTTATCGTTCTCTTTCTTTGTGCAATTCTAAGAATTGCAGAACTAATGCGAACTGTGAAACCATGCAGATGTCGCAACCTCCGGGTGATGGTTTACCCCATCCGCCACCCTTGCCCACCAATGTTGCGGAGCTATTGGCCATGCAGACAGAGCTTCTTCGGCGCCTGACCGAAGCCCAAATGAATCAACCCCCACATGGCGGCCATCACAACCCACATCCTCAAGAAGCGACATACTCGGACTTCACGAGTACACAGCCGCCTCTGTTCACCGAGACAAAGGATCCTCTTGATGCTAATGCTTGGCTCAGCAACATCGAGTCCAAGTTTGCTTTGTTAGTGGCACCTTGCTCGGATGCCAACAAGGCTCGCTTTGCTGCTCAGCAATTGCGAGGCGCAGCTCGTCTATGGTGGGACAATCACTATAGCATGCTCCCGGATAATCACGTGATGACGTGGGAGGAATTCAAGGATGCCTTTCGTGCTCACCACATTCCCACTGGTTTAGTGGACCGCAAGTTGAATGAGTTTCTTGCTTTGACTCAAGGGACACGCAATGCACTTCAGTATTCTCAGGCCTTCAATCAATTGGCACCATATGCGGGCTATCACATTGACACTGATGCTAAGAAGCAGGATCGCTTCCGCCGTGGTCTTAGCTCAAAGCTAAAGGACAGGCTTTCTCTTGTCAAGGCCGATAGCTACACTGATTTGGTAAGCATGGCTATCACTCAAGAGGACAGCATTAATGCACACCGAGCTGAAAAGAAGAGGAAGGCCCCAGTTGGCCAATCTAGCTCTGCACAGCCTAAGTTTCGCTTGGTGCAAAGGAATCCTGCTCCGTCTCTTCCACGGGCCCCTCAGCCAGGGTCATGGATCCTCAGGCCTCCACTGCCACAGAATCAAGGCTATCGTGCTCCCGCTCTGGCATATCAGCCGCCTCGTCCCCAGAATGCTCCTTGCTACAACTGTGGTAGGCCGGGCCACTTTGCTAGGGATTGTCAATTCCCCAAGCAAGGTGGAAACAATGCTCCAAACCAAGCCAACAATAAGGGCAAAAAGCAAGTGGCAGTTGTCCGGCAGGGTAGACTCAACTTCACTACCATGGATGAACTCCCTGCTGGTGCTCCAGTGATGTCCGGTATTTTCTCTATCCGCAACCTGCCTACGTATGTGTTATTTGATTCTGGAGCTTCTCATAGTTTCATGAGCAATAAACTTGCCACCAAGCACAACTTTCCTTTTGTGCATACTACTCAGCAATATGTTATATCTACCCCTGGTGGGCGAATAGGATCTCATCAGATTGTGAGAAATGTGCCTCTCCAGTTGGGTAGTAAAGTCTATGAGACCCATTTCATTCTCTTGGAAAATCAAGGCATAGACATTATTTTGGGGATGAATTGGATGGAAAAACACGGGGTCAATTTAGATATTCTCTCCCGTTGTGTGGAAATCAATTCTCCCACTCTTGGTAATTCAACTTTATATCTGCCTCGCCAAGACATCAGAAATTCTTGTGCTTTCTCTGCAATAGAAACTCCTCTTGAGAAGATTCCGGTTGTATGTGAATACCCGGATGTATTTCCTGCTGAATTGCCAGGGATGCCACCCGATCGGGAAATTGAATTTGTGATCGAATTGCAACCTGGTACAGCTCCTATCTCCAAAAGACCCTACAAAATGGCACCCAAAGAACTAGCTGAGTTAAAAGTCCAACTCCAAGAATTGCTAGACAAGGGCTATATTCGTCCCAGCTCTTCACCTTGGGGTTGCCCCGCTCTATTTGTGAAGAAGAAAGATAAAACTTTGAGGTTGTGCGTTGATTACCGACCTCTCAATGCGGTGACGATCAAGAATAAGTACCCACTTCCTCGCATTGATGCTCTTTTTGATCAGTTGTCTGGAGCCAAGGTATTTTCAAAGATTGACCTGCGCTCTGGATACCATCAAATCAAGATTCGGCCAAGTGACATACCGAAGACGGCTTTCTCAACTCACTATGGACTCTACGAGTACTTAGTGATGTCTTTCGGTCTCACCAATGCTCCGGCGTATTTCATGTATCTCATGAATTCGGTTTTCATGCCCGAGCTGGACAAATTCGTGGTTGTGTTCATTGATGATATTCTTATATATTCCAAAAATGAGGCGGAGCATGCTCAGCACCTTCGCATCGTTCTCCAACGCCTCCATGATCATCATCTGTATGCCAAACTCAGCAAATGCGATTTTTGGCTGTCAAGTGTCAAATTCTTGGGCCACACTATTTCAGCCGAAGGAATTGCGGTAGATCCAGGAAAGGTGCAAGAAGTACTGTATTGGAAGCCGCCGAAATCAGTCCACCAAATCCGGAGTTTTCTGGGTCTAGCTGGATATTATCGCCGCTTCATCCCGGATTTCTCCAAGTTTGCCAAGCCAATGACTGAACTCCTCAAGAAGGGAGAGAAATTTGTGTGGAGTCAGAAGTGTGAGCAAGCATTTCACACCTTGCGAAAACTTTTAACCTCAGCACCGGTTCTAGCTCAGCCGGACACCTCCAAGCCGTTTGATGTCTATTGTGATGCATCTGGTACTGGTCTTGGATGTGTGCTAATGCAAGAAGATCGAGCCATTGCCTATGCTTCCCGAGCCCTCAGGTCTCATGAGGTGAATTATCCTACTCATGGCCTGGAATTAGCTGCTGTGGTTCATTCCCTTAAAATTTGGAGGCATTATCTCATGGGCATTCGTTGCAACATCTACACTGACCATAAGAGCCTCAAGTATATCTTCACCCAGGCCGATTTGAATATGCGCCAAAGAAGATGGTTAGAGCTAATCAAGGATTATGATCTTGAGGTGCATTACCATCCAGGAAAGGCCAACGTGGTAGCGGATGCCTTAAGCCGCAAGGCTCAGTGCAATTGTCTCACCATCACGTCGTTTAATGACACCCTCTGCCATGAGATGTCCAAGTTGAATTTGGAGATTATTCCTCAAGGCTCATTAAGCCACCTGGTGGTGGAATCCACTTTGAGGGAAAGGATTATCATGGCCCAATCCAAAGACAAAGGAGTTGCTCATATCAAGCAAGGGTTAGCTCAAGGATTGCCCAAATACAAATGCTTCCGGCAAGACTGGAAGGAAATCCTTTGGTTTGAGCAACGGCTTGTGGTACCCAAAGACCATGAGCTAAGAAAGCAAATTCTTGATGAAGCCCATCTATCCAAATTCTCTATCCACCCAGGCAGCAATAAGATGTACCAAGACTTAAAAGAAAATTTTTGGTGGACTAGAATGAAAAGGGAGATTGCTAAATATGTGTCCGAGTGCGATACATGTCAGAGGGTGAAAGCAAGCCATCTCAAGGTAGCTGGAACCTTACAACCTCTTCCTATTCCATCCTGGAAATGGGA